>CM037880.1:175608084-175855584 GCA_021292165.1 Shinisaurus crocodilurus | reverse complement strand
TTCAATTTGTAAAAACCGCAATATCTGCGAAGTGCAATAAAGCGAAGCACAATAAAACGAGGTATGCCTGAATTTATTAAAGGAACAAGACAACACTTCTAAGATACAATTTATTTAAGTTCCAAATTTCAGCAGAATAGCTAAGCCCCTGAGATCTATGTGCTTAGTAAACTATACAACTAATGGGCAGGGCAATCATACCTACCATTGCAGAGGCTTTGACATTGGACCCTCCAACAAATCCAAAGCCTTGCTGGTGTGAGCCCGGCAGAAAAGAAGAAGGGGAGGAGAGGCATTTCCATTTTTCTCTTCTCCCACAGGGGCCATTTCCCCCTTTTCAAAAGTATTTCCTCACACTAAAACTAATGGGATGCAATTGATCTACGCTACCTCCAGGGCTGGCGTTGATCATCAGTTGAGTTGGGAGCATGTCTGGGAACCAGGAGAACTGCGGATCCTGCGGATCTACAACCTCTCCCCAGCATGCCTCCTGGCTCACCCCTATCACACTTCCTTTTACCCTTTCTTGATGTCAGAAAGGAACTATCGTGGAAGTTTCCATGGTGGCTGGGGGAGGAATCTGAGGTCGATCTCCCCCTTTGAGGGCAAACCTCTTTCTCCACCCGGGGGGGGGGGATCTGACCAATTCTATGGCCCCTGGGACACCCTCCCAGGGCCCATAGGATTGTAGTCTAATAGAAACAATTCAATACAGATTTATTAGTGCTTTTTCCCCCTTCTTTTTTTAGCAGACAGGTTAGAAAGAAAATAGATGAAAACACAAAAAAAGCAGCACACTGTGGGCTGGTTCTCATGATCACCACAGCCCACCATGGCTGATTTAAGCCACGGTGAGTTGCAGCACATTTTGGCAGCCATTTTGAATATTCAACCCCCAGCGGGGGGGGGGGAGTGTTGTTTAACACTCAAACAACCCCTGCCACCCGGGTTTGGATGACCGCAATCCACTGCGGTTTAGATAAGCCACAGTGGGCTGCCATGATCTTGCAGTTGAGACAAGAGTCCTGGTTTGCATGAAGATTTACACCTGTAGCTTACAGATACACAAACTAGGTTTTACCTGCTTGTTTGACACAGCAACTGCCTACGATGGCCAGTAATTACACACAGCTGCCCAATTTCAAAGGAATCCACAATTTGTTCATAGCTGTGTTAAAACATTTGGTACTGCATGAGCAAAAAAGCACAACCATATCTGTGTGCATGCAAGAGCATGCATACACTAGAGCAGGGGTCCTCAAACTAAGGCCCGCGGGACACATCCGGCCCACCTTGTCTTTCTATCCGGCCCGACGGCTGATCGAGGAGGAAGGGGGTGGGGGGAAAGGCACAGCTTCCATTTGCGGGGAAAAGTCAGGTTGGAAACCTCATCATTACTGCGAGAAGATCAACCTGCAGTGCAGCCCGGGCTCTTGAAGGCAGGCGCGAGACTTGGGAGGCAGAGCGGGAAGAGGCGCTCAAACACACGCATGCACACACGCTTGCAGCTCCACACACACACGCACATCTGCATGTGCCCGCCGCCTCCGGGGGTTTCTCCAGGTCCTGCCCGCCTGCTCTTCCTCCTCCACCCAGCGTCTCCTGATCTCCGATGGCCGAGAGAAAACCGGCGGCAGCAGACTCCATCAGGCTCCCTTTTTTTGCTCCCTTTTTGCCTTGAGTTTGTTGGGGGGGGAGGTTCTCGCCCCCTCTCGCTCTCTCTTCTCCCTGGGAGGTGGGAACCGAAAGAGAACGGAAGAGTGCGTGCGTGTGTGCCTGTGCGTGCATTCCCGGGTGCTGGAGCCCCAGGCTGTGCGTTAGTTAGAGGAACAAGGGGAGGATGTTGCTGCTGCCTCGTAAGAGAGGGAGACGAAAGAAAGTGCAGGGGTCGCTCCGCAGAGCAGGAGCCCACCAGAGGAGGCCAGCGCTGGCAGCTCCTCGGGAGTCCCACGGTGCGACTGCGAGGAGCTTGGGATCCCGGCTGCATTTCCGCACCGCTTTGGATACCACACGAGGCGACAGTGGCTGCGCAGCGCCCGGGGGATTATGAGCAGCCGAGTCGGAGGAGGGGCAGGGCTTTAATATCGTGATTTAATATCTACTACATTCTTTATTATAGCATCCAAAATCAAGCCTTTCTATACCTTTTTAAAATTTAATGTATTTCAATTTTAGACAGCAAAAAAGGTAGTACATTCTTATTTTTTAAATCCACTTTTGCCATCAAAATAAAATTCCATCTTCCATTTAATCACTTATTAACATTATAATCATTAATTTATAATAACTTTCCATTTAAGAAAAAAAAATTCACCCCTATCAAGTAAAAAAAAAAAGGACCCGGGTCCTTTTTTTTTACTTGATCCATTTGTTCATATTTTTTTCAAACTAGTCCGGCCCGCCAACAGTCTGAGGGACAATGAAATGGCCCCGTTTAAAAAGTTTGAGGACCCCTGCACTAGAGTATCCTATTCAGAATTAGTACATTTGGGACAATTGGAGACACCTTTGCTCTTCTGATAAAATAAAATATACAGAGAGAGCACAAGCTAAACGTATTTTGAGAGTCACTTCAGGTATTTTTACTTTTAAAAATACATACGGTACACACTCAGGAATAATTTCAGATTTCATGTCCAACATGGGTACTAAGTTCAAGCCCCCACCGATACTCAAGTATGGCAAAATTATCCAGAAGAATCAACAAGCAAAATGGCACAGTAGTAAAGTAAGGTTATAGATATAGAATAGAAAGAGATCAAAGGCATACACAAAAATGGAGTTAACAGCACAACGGGAGAAAAGACATCAACGGCAAGAAATACAAAAGCAACCACTGTCAAAAATACAATAGAGACATAAGCAATCAACAGGGCCATATCAACCAATGCTAAAGCATGAAACAAGCATTCGCTGTTCCCAGAAATTTATTTATTTAATCTCCATATCTATCCTACAAGTTTTCCAAAAGCTGGGGATAGACTACCGTACATCATTATCATTTAAACATGAAAGTAAATAGATTGATCTCAGATTAAACACATTAGCACTTACTAAAACAAAACTTAAACAGGTGCTAAACACACCACCCTTTACTGCAGAGGTCCCCAACCTCATTGGACCCATGGGCACATCTGGAAAGTTCAGAAACTGCTGAGGGCACCACCACAAAATGGCTCTCACAGAGGATATGGCTAGTCATATAATGGCTGCTATGGAGGCCTGGCTAGTCAAAAGACAAGTAATTCACCAAGTAACTGAGTACAAGTAGAGGGAGGGTGTGAACTCCAAAGCCATCCCTGACAGATGGCCATCCAGCTGCACCTTGAATGCCCCCAGAGTGGGAGAGCCCACCACCTCCCTTGGTAACTGGTTCCATTGGAGTATTGCTCTAACAGCCAGGAAGTTTTTCCTCATGTTCAGCCAGAATCTGCCTTCCTGTAACTTGAGCCTGTTATTCTGTGTCCTGCACTCTGGGATGGTTGAGAAGAGATCCGGGCCCTCCTCTGTGTGACAACCTTTCAAGTACTTGAAGAGCGCTATCATATCTCCCCTCAGTCTCCTCTTCTGAAGGCTAAACATGCCCAGTTCCTTCAGCCTCTCCTCATAGGGCTTTGTTTCCAGTCCCCTGATCATCTTTGTTGTCCTCCTCTGAACCCTTTCCAGTTTGTCTGCATCCTTCTTAAGCATAGACTGAATGGGAAAGGGCATTCAACAACGTGAAAAGATGACTAATGCACCTTAATCTGTCCAACTTCCCTCTCTCTTAATTCCAAGTGCTCCATTTCTTCCTCCCAATTTACCTTACTTTCTCTTCCCCCAGCCTCCAAAGCCAATCCACATATTTGACCCCCCAAAAGCACAACAAAATACCCACTTAAGGCTGCAATCCTATGCATGCTTACATAGAACTCAATGGGAATTACTTCTGAGTAGGTCTACATAGGATTGCTCTGCTCATTCTATCCATACAAATATCTTTCCCCAGCCTCAAAGGAAAGGGAAATGCCTCCATGCTGAAAATTCAGTAGCAAATTTCTCATTGAGTTGTGAAATACCATTAGAAAAATATGTTTCAGACTGCTCACCAATTTTTGCAAAATTCTGAAGAAACATTTCAAACTATTTCATTATTTTTGAGTTTCACAGTACAGTAATACCTTGGATTGAAAGTAACTTGGTCTGAGAGCATTTTGCAAGACAAGCATTTTTTTTTTTTAAATGCTGACTTGATAAACAAGCAAGGTCTTGCAAGACAAGTCGTAGGGATATAACCGCTCACCTCGAGTGGGCGTAGCGGGCCGAAATCAACCCTGCTCACACCCACCAGAGACTAGCTTTGATATAAGAGTGTTTTGGATTACAAGCACGTTTCCGGAACAAATTATGCTCTCAATCCAAGGTATTGCTGTACTCATTTCACATCTCATCCCTGCAATGAAATATTGTGAGAAGAGAGAAATCCTGGGTAACATGGTAAGAACTGAAGCAAACGGTAACAATACGCATGTTCCCCCCTCCCCCTTGCAAGGTTTCACCAGTCTCTCAAGAGATATTTTTGTCCAAATTCAGTGCTGATCCCTAACAGAATTACCGTACTCCACAATACTCTGCACTCTTTCAAAACACTGCAGGATTTCACAGCTTCCAAGTTTAAACACAGAAAACAGTTTAAGACAGCCAAATACAATTGTCAAAACATTGGGAAATGGTGTGAAATACATTGTACAGTCTATACCAGCTTTTGAAAAAAGAAAACGAGAATACAGTTCAAGTAGTCTTCGCCCATCCATGCTAGATGCCATCCTTGCCTATTTATTGATTGATTTGTACCCCGCCTTTCTACCAAGAAAAATGGTACTAAAAGCAGCTTCCAATCATAAATAAAACTTGATTAAAACAATCTATTAAAACACAATAAAAACACAGCAGTAACCGAATAAAAGCAGCATCCAACTCAACAGACCACTTAGACATCAAAGGCCTGCTTGAATAAAGAGGTCTTTGCCCACCAGAGGAAAGACAGCAGAGAGTGAGCAAAATGTTTTGTAATGTGTAGTCCAGGGCTCTCCAACCTTGGGTCCCCAGATGTGGCTGGACTACAGCTCCCAGAATCCCTTGCCATTAGCTATACTGGCTGGGTATGCTGGGAGCTGTAGGCCAGCAACATCTGGGGACCCAAGGTTGGAGAGCCCTGGTGTAGTCCAACTACTAGCTTTTGATGACCCATATATGGCTATTTCCCACAAGTTATTTCTCATGGAGGTGGGGTTTCCATCACTTCCTTCATTTTTTTCTTATTGCTATTAAAGCTAGGGTTAACAGCCACAAAAATCTGAACACTGCCAAACTAATTTCTACACCAACTATATTTAAATGTTTCCCTGTACTATTCACTATTTAGCTACAATTTAATCAGGCAGGCTAACATTTCTTCAGATTCATCTAAATGTGAAAATTAAGGAAATAACAACAAGCCCCTTAGCAGTTATATAGCACCCTTGAGTGCTCAAAGTGCTTCACTTACATATTTTGCTGTAATACTTACAAGTTTGTATGGTAGCACAGTTCTCCCCATACTGCAGATGGGATACTGAGACAATTAGAGAGTGGCTTGCCTAAGGCCACCTAGCAAGTTCAGGTCAGAGTTTCGAAACAAGGGCTTCCTGATTTGTAGCTCACAGTCTCTTTGCAACTATGCCATGATAAAGGATGCAATCCACATTCCATTATCACCATTAGTAAGAACTTGGATTTTAATGCATGTGTGTAATTAAGACCTCACTTGACCCCTCTAACCCAGGGGTGGGCAACTTGTGGCCCTCCAGAAGTTTGAGCCTATAACTTCCATCAGCCTTAGCCAGCATAGTGAATAGTTGTCCACCCCTGCTCTAGCCAATATAGTTGCCCTCCGGGTCACCAGATCCAGCTCCACCATTGAGAGAGCGCACAGATGGAGCAGCCATAGCACACCATTGTAATTCCCCAACCAAGGAAACATTACAGTACATCACTGGGGTGGCTACATTTGTGCTCTCTTGCCCTCTCTTACCTACAGAAAGGCAGAGCACACAGACTTTGGCCAGCTACAGTACAGCAGGGACACACAGCATTTTGTAACAGTTGCTGTGGCTGTGGCTTTCCCCGGTCAGTGACCAATAGTATCCATCCTTGGGTCAGTTCTGTATTCTAGCTCCTCCCCACCCTGATTGTCTGGCTTTAGAGCCAGAAGGCAGAGAAAAAGAGCTCTGAGCAAAGCCACCCTAATGCTATGCTGTGTTTTCACAGTCCAGCATTACTAACAGCTACCAATCAAAAGATTCCCTCCATACCCTACAGAAGGCAGAGGAAGTCAGTGGAACATTGCTTTACAATGTCCACATTTCAATGACACAGCACTAACAGCAGTGAATCGTCCTGGTCCCCTCCACCTTAGAAAACAGGTCAGTGCTTGGCTGGGCAGCCACAATCATCACAGCTGCTCTCACAGAAGGAAAGACAAGAACCTAAGAGCTATGCTGGATCAGACCAAAGGCCCGTCTAGTCCAGCATTCTGTTCATGTGGATCATGAACTGGTCCACATGATCAGCTGCCTGTGGGAAACCCACAAGTACGACATGAGTGCAACAGATCCACACGAGTAGCTGGAGGAAACTGGGAGAGGACAAGAACAGAAGACAAAGCAGAGTGCAGGAAGCTAAATCTGAATGTGTAAGGCTGCTTTCATGGATCTGGAATGGATTCAAGCATAAAGAAGAACCCATAATTTTTAGATAGAGATAAATACATGCAAAGAGCACAATATGTTGGTCCATCCAAAGCATATGCTCTACCACCAATCTATGACCCTTCCCCTAAGGCAGTTTTTGCTTGGAAACTACTCTAATGTATCAAGAGTGGACTTTAAAAATGTATATGCTCAGTTATTGTAACAGAATAATATTAGAACTAGATTTATTTATTTATTATTTTTATTCACCCACCTTTTTTCCTTCAAGGAACCCAAGGCGGCTTACATAATCCTCCTCTCCCTTTTATCCTCACAACAACCCTGTGAGGTAGGTTAGGCTGAGAGTCAGTGACTGGCTCAGTCACCCAGTGAGTTTCATGGCTGAGCGGGGACTAGAACCCCGATCTCCCGAGTCCCAGTCCAACAGTCTAACCACTACGCCACACTGGCTAGTATAAAGCAGGGGTTGTACTCCCCCCCCCCCACTTTCAAAAAGACCAAGATTTCCTTATTCAAGAACATATACAACTTTTGCAACAAAGTTTCTGTTAAACTTAAAAGCAATAGACAATACAACACTAGTATTAACATAAACCAATTCCCCTGCTATTTTCATTATAAATTATTAAATTTACAAAAGGAATGATGCAGCCCCTCCCCTCCTATCATGCAGAGATCAGTGTGTGGAGGCTTCTCATGCACAAAGTGACCTTGAGAACTGAACACACAGTAATGCTAGCATGCACATCAAGCTACTATAAGCAGCATGAACTTCTCCCTCCATGGCCACAGCAGGAGCTGTGCATCATTCTTGTGCATCAGGCCATTCATTGTATGGCAACTGAGTACCCCTCCACAAACACAGGCAGGGCACCCTGACCATCCCTCGTGTATAGGCTGCTCCTGTTCAGACTACATCCATTTGGCTTGAGTTGAGGGAGAAAAGCCATGCTAAATACAGGACCAGCCCAAGTTGAGGTGTATGTAACCCTTGCTTGGATGGGGGGGGATCAATAATTCCACAGGGTGGGTCTCAGGGGTCAAGAGGATGTTGGAGTCCACTGCCATGCTCCAGGATTTATCCTTGCAAATTGGTGACAGATCTGGAACACAGCTGCACACTTGCTCTTTAAAACCCATGCAAAGTAGAACTGTATCACATCCATAATTATGCTATGGTGTCCATAATTTATCTTTATCTGAATTCATTTTCATATTGCTATATTATTTTTCTCTCATCAGTAGCTCTGCAACATATCAAGAGAATAAATGTTATGCCTCTGACCAGCTCAAGAGCGTTTGTTTGACAGATGAATGGTTTAGCCTATTGATTCACTTAAAACCTTGATTCAATTATGGGTATTGCTGGACAGATTTCTCAGCCGTTGGCACTGCCTGGCATATAAGAGCAAGTTTCTTTCACAGATGTTACATTGCTTCACACATCATCTCCATTAATTCAGCAAACTAGAAAGTGTTTAGGCTTAAAAGTGGGCACTTATAAATGTGCAGAAAAGCTGTGATTAAAACCACACTTCCCATTTGTTCAACCTATCTGTATAATGTTTGAGGGTGCTTTCGAGTACAACTTTCATTAGCTATTTCCCTTCTTTATCCAGAACACACAGAGTTAATAAAAGACCACTAAGTTACAGAGTTAGCATGGCAAAACAGTCATGAAATCAAATGGGTAGGTGCTAGAAGGAGAAAAAACAAGTTTGAAGCTTCCTCTGCAGATGTGTCCTAGAGAGAGGTTCTTTAGTCCTTGACAACAGAATGCCATGTAAGCATCTGAGGGAGACATAGCTTAGCCTCATTCAGCTTATCTCTTGTATTTATAAAGAAAGCAACTTCTAAAAAGTCAAGTTTGATAATCAGGGGTATCTTTCAATGAGATGAGATGTCTTTTTGAGGTGGGGGGCAATACAAAATTAGGTATCAACATTGAGAAAGTTTGCCTCATAGCATCAAACTAGGTAAACAAGAATCAAAATCTGCAGTAGTCCTGGGTCCCCCAACAACAATCTATTTTAAATTTACCTTCAAACAAGTCATTACATTTTCAAAAGCCATTTTCAGCCCTACCAACTTCCTGCAAGCATGCTAGACATACATGAAAATTGGGTCCTCTCAATTCTGGTATCAAAGCATTCACAAGGAATGCTGTTCATTGCCTAAATAAATTTAAACTGTTTATTTTCCCAAGACAACAAATAAGTCTTGTGAACTATTAAGACTAATTAACATACAACACCCTATTTCACCAAATGCATTAAAATTCTCCAAGAGTTTATTCAAGCTAATAGTTACATTCATCATGTGTTTCTGCGAGCAGAGCAAACTCTGTTGAGACTCCCCAGTCATGTTACGCATAACTATGCAAACCACACATAAGTGCAGGTATATCTCTATTCACATAATAGATTATAATCTGAATCCTGCCCCTAAAAAGGATTATCATGCCTAGCTGGGGGGAAAAGCAATTCTAACCAACTTCAGAAAACTAGATAGGGTGGCTTGGTGAATACAGTGTCTGTTCTCTAGTGCTTCTTCTCCAATTCATTCACAGATTTGCACTATTGATGAAAATCAAGGCTTATGATCCTCTGCCTACAGCTGTGTCCCTAATATGTCTGCCATTTAAAACATCAATTAGGAAACCAAAAATAAGAGTCACTACAAATAATACAGGAGGAATTTCATTCCAGTTGACCTCAATTAGTTCAAATCAGTATCCTGGACATCAAAACAGAAGCTAGATATACAGAATCCAAACTTATTTTTAATTACACTTGTAAAAGCATATTTGATTTGGAATACCGTACTAATACATAAAATACTTTACATACCTTGCCTTTTTGTTGGCCTTGGGTTTTGGTGTGGTGTTTTTTGCTTTTTTCTCCTTTGGCTCTTTAGGGGTCTTGGGGGTTTTGGGAGTCTTGGGTTCCTTAGGCTCCTTCTTCTCCTTGGGTTCTTTCGGATCCTTCGGCTCTTTTTTCACCTTAGGTTTTTTCTTTTTCTTTTTCTCTTCCTGGGAACAGTCTAGTGATTTCCTGGTAAGATCCTGGCTGTCAAGCCCACCAGGAAAACCCTCCTTAACAAATTCTTTACTGGGTCCCTCTGCAACAATGTGATTGTTTTTCTTTTTCTTTTTCTTCTGCTGTGGCTGCTGCTCAATTGATGGAAGGTAATCATCACTTTTCAGTAGCTGGGCATTCGGTCCACTAACCTGAGTCATGTCTGGCACTGGTTTTTCTAGGAAGGGTTCTGATGGAGAATGCTAGGAGAAACAAGAGGCATTAAATTAATAAACATTTTAAATTCAGTCTTTAGACATCTTATTGACCAAATAAAATGTTGGTTTTTTCCCCCAGAATAATTTGGAAAACAAAATTAAACCCTACCATTTAGAATACTAATGTTAACTATACAAGGTATCAGCCTATAAATAAAATTAATATTTTCTATTTGTTTAAATGGAAACCCCCATATTAGAAACTGCAAATGATGCATTACTTCCATTACAATAGGCACTACAATAGGGAAGATAGGGCCACTAAATACTCTGGCATGTTCGGAGCTAAATAAAATGAGACAAGAGGTGACAGTGATCTCTAAGATACTAACAGAATACATGTACAGTCATGCCTTGGATTGAGAGCATAATTCGTTCTGGAAACGTGCTTGTAATCCAAAACACTCTTATATCAAAACGAAATCCCCCAAAAAAAATTTGTACAGAGATTTTTAATTTAAGCCGTACTACAGTACTTGTATTGCAAGACATCGCTTGTATATCAAGTAAAAAAAAATTAAATATTTTAAAATTTGCTTGTCTTGCAAAACGCTCTCAAACCAAGTTACTTGCAATCCAAGGTATTACTGTACTTGGTTTTTTCTGCAGACACTGGAATTGTCAAACTACAGAATGACCTATTTACTGCTTTATTCAGATTAAATGAACGACTGATAAGGATTGTGTGGACCTGTTTGTTACCAGCATATTAGTGACTGAAGAAACAACTAGCAGACAAGATGCTATGAACCAAGGCTTGAAAAAACACTTGACACATGTGGTATATTAACCAATGCAAAAGTAAGCTTTTTCATTGATAAAATGTCAGTGCAATTTTAAAATATATGCTCTTTTGAATAAAAAAAGTTATGTATAGTTCTAAGGTCACTAGAGTTCTCTAAACAAATGACTGCTCAAAGTGGTTGCCCACAGTAGTACCAAAAGACACTGGACATTCTACAGCTTTCTGGCTAACCATCTATCTTTATGCATATTAACCAATTAAGCAACCACCACCATTATTGCATGCTCTACTTGTATCAGAATTATTTGGTCCTTTTCTCATTTGTTTGCATGTTGCTCATATCAGGTGACATCACTCTTATTTCTAGTTACCTCTGTCTGGCTTTTAATTCTCATTCCAATACCATTTCAATTTCTTGTTTTCGTTTTTTTTCTTCTTCTCTCATCATACCTAAGATATTTGTTACGAGTGTTAAGCTGTGGCTAACAAATCTGCAATTATTTGTGATGTCTTCTTTTAGAAACATAGCCATTTCTTATTCTCAGAAACTTGGTTAACTCCAGTCCAGTTTGGACAAATATACAGGCTTTGTTAACATATTGCATCTATATACCGCCTTTCTGCCAAGGCATTCAAGGCGGTCTGCAATTTAAAATACTAGTCCAAACAAAAAAAGAGTTACAGTAGACAAAATATTAAACAACATTGTCTCAAGATGTTAGAGGTCTCTTCAGAAGCTCATGGCAAGAGCTCCCTGGCCTTGGATTCTCTTCTTCAGTCCTCCATGCATCACAGGTTTTCAAGTAGCCCCTGGGAAGATGAAGAGGGGACTATCTTAGCCAAGTTCTGTCAAGCCACTGGTGCTTGATTCAGGAGCTGATGGCATGATTTTCTTGACCTGCCCCAGTAAGAGGAATGACTTGCCCATCAACTGTCAACACATGGACATCACTTTTGCATATGTAGGAAAATACAATGTGTAGGCCAAATCTGCTGTCATTAACTTACATGAAACATGAGATTATTTATTTATTTGTTTATTATATTTATACCCACCTTTTTTCCTGCAAGGAACCCAAGGCAGCTTACATAATCCTCCTCCTCTCCATTTTATCCTCACAACAACCCTGTGAGGTAGGTTAGGCTGAGAGTCAGTGACTGGCCCAAAGTCACCCAGTGAGTTTCATGGCCGAGCGGGGACTAGAACCCGGATCTCCTGAGTCCCAGTCCAACACTCTCACCACTATACCACACTGGCTACACAGATTAGACTTTCCCTACACAGGCCATACAGAAATAAATGTGACACCTGCACATAAGACAACTGGTGGGTCTGGAGGTGAGAGTGTCACAGCCCACTCCACAACTGCATGTAGCCTGTAAGTGTGTCTGAATCAGTCCTCTGTCTGATACACTAATAGTTACAGTACTCCTAACCTGACGGATCATTTTTACACATCCACAACATCCTGATAGTCAGAGGATTGGTTTTGTCTTCTTGCCCATCTCAAATCTTGCTTCTTCTCTCCCTCTCTGTCTCTCCCTCTCCTTCTGACTTCTGTTGAAGTTACAATTTCTAATAACAAGACTGGCACACAAAAGGACATGGTGGCACCCCTACCTCAAGTTCAGGACATAATTCCCACCTTACCAACTCTCTTTTTGCCTTTGTAGTTTAAAGGACTGCATCATCCAATGCCAATTCTGTTCCCACTATTATTTGATTTGTACCCTGCCTTTTAACCAAAAAATGGCGCTCAAGGCGGCTTACAGGCATAATTAAAATTGATTACAACAATAACGTACCAAAAAAATGTAACAATCACATAATAAAAAATAAAAACAGCACCCAACTGAACAGACCCACTCACAGGCCATGTGGTCCTTTCAACTGTGAGTGGATTTAAAGCAAGGGTGGGGAACATTTTTCAGCCCAAGGGCTGGTTTGCCAGCTGGAAAACATTTAAATCAGTGGTGGGCAACTCAGCTTGAGAACAAGCTGAATTTAATTCTTTAGCACTACAGAGTGGTTTGCTGCTGAATGCACAAAATGCATATGATAGAGAAATGTGTGCACAAAATGCATGTATTAGAGGAAAGTGCATACAAAAACAGTATCAGGAGAATCATTTGTAAAACATGGGTATATTAGAAAAATCACATATTAAAATGTGTATATTAGGAGAAATGCACACAAAATACGTACAACTTTTGTGCAGACTTCCAAAAAACTGTGGTGAACTGATGTGAAAATGGGACAGAACAAAGTTAATGTCAGAAAAAAAGAGAAACTGAGCGGAATTGAACTTGACAGCTGCATCCTTCCCTACTTCAGCCTACCGCCTATTCATAGATTTAGATAGAGTTGGAAGGAGCCTACAAGGCTATCAAGTCCAACCCCCTCCTCAATGCAGGAAACTAGAGGAGGGGTCTCCCATCCAAGTAATAACCAGGCCTGACCCTGCTTAGCTTTCCACACTCAGACAAGCTGAGCCAGCGTAAGCCACAGGCCTCCGTATTCCCATCATATGGAGGGCTTGTATACTGCTCTCTACTAGCAACATTTGCCTGCATGAGGGCAATGCACACACACAAGGACAGGTTGCTTACCTGTAACTGTAGTTCTTCGAGTGGTCATCTGTGCAGTCACACATATGGGCTCTGCGCCTGCGCTGAGCCAGCTTTGGAAGATTCTTTAGGTGAGGCGAAATGGGCGGGAACCCCTCCCCCACGGTGCTCGCTCCTAGCACGGTTCCCGCCCATTCCCTCAGTTCCTATGAGACAGTGATTGCGACCCCATGGACCGAGGGACACGCGGTAGTGTTACTATTATACGTCCTTAGACTACAAACAGTAATATCATTTTCATTCAGAGATGAGTTGGAGCGATGCACCCAATCTCCACTGGCAGGTCCATCGAAATCGATGACGCCGAGCGGGGATGGATGGGTGGGTTGTGTGACTGCACAGATGACCACTCGAAGAACTACAGTTACAGGTAAGCAACCTGTCCTTCTTCTTCGTAGTCTCTGTGCATCACACATATGGGCAGAGTAACAAGCTGACTTACCGGTGATGGGACGGCGTCACACGTCACTGCAGCACCGATGAGAGGACTGCCCTGCCAAAGGCGTTCGCTTCCCGAGCTCAAAGATCAAGTTTATAGTGCTTGACGAACGTTGATGGCGCGGACCAGGTGGCTGCTCTACAGAGTTCTTGCAGAGGAATGCCCTTCCCAAACGCCACGGACGTTGATTGTGCTCGGGTTGAATGTGCTTTTATTGTACCAGGTAGCTGTTTTTTGTTTAATTGGTACGCAAGCTTGATTGTCTCCACAATCCATTTGGCAAATCTTTGCCTGGATACAGGTAGGCCTTTTGATTTTCCGCCATAGCAGACGAACAGCTGTGCCGATCTCCTGAACGAAGCCGTTCGGTCCTTGTAAAAGGCCAATGCACGACGAACATCTAGAGCGTGCATTTTCCTTTCTAGGTCTGTTGCTGGATTTTGAAAGTAGGCTGGCAGTACTATATCTTGGCTAGTATGGAATTCCGACACTACTTTTGGTATGAAAGAGATATCTGGACGGACGATCACTTTGTCATTATGGAAAACCATATAAGGTGAGTCCTCCCTCAGTGCACATAGCTCGCTGGATCTTCTTGCCGAGGTTATGGCGACTAGGAAAGCTGTTTTCCACATCAGTAAGCGATAGTCTATGGTGGCGAGAGGCTCAAACGGTTTTTGTTGTAATGCGCGCAGTACCAAAGGTAGGTCCCAACCTGGTGTCAGATTTTTTACTGGAGGAATAGTGTTTCGTAGGCCTTTCAGGAACTGCTTCACTAGAGGGTGAATGAAGATTGTCCCTGTAATGGAGCAGGGTCTATTGGCCGAAATCGCTGCCAAGTACACCTTTATAGATGATAGTTTTAATCCCCTCATCATCAGAGCATGTAGGTATTCCAGAATAGTTTGGATTGTGCAAGTCTTTGGATCTTGTCCTTGCGCCATGACAAACTTTGAGAAGTCCAGCCATTTCTGGTATAAGATGCCCTTGTTGCTGGTTTGCGGGCAGCTATCAGAATGTCTTGTATCGCCATAGGTAAGTCTTGCACTAGGAGTGCCGTATCCTCCATGCCATGAGCGCCAAACTTTTCAGGTCTGGGTGCCGGATCTCGCCCCGAGCCTGAGTTAGCAGAGTTGGCGTGATGGGCAGTGACCGGTATTCCCCTCTGGAGAGGTGCAGTAGCTGGGGGAACCACGGCTGTCTGGGCCACCACAGTGCTATTAGGATGCAGTCTGTCCAGTCGTTCCATATCTTTGAGACGACCCATGTCAACAGAGGAAGGGGTGGGAAGATGTAAAATAGATGCCCCGACCACTGCATCATAAAGGCGTCTGTAATGGACTCTGGATCTGAAGCTGCCCTGCTGCAGAACTGGCGGCATGCAGTGTTCTCCGAAGTGGCAAAGAGGTCTACTTGAGGGTGAACCCAAATTGAAAAGATCCAATGACGAATGTCCGGATCCAGCTGCCACTCGTGGGATTGCAGGGAGACTCTGCTCAGAGCATCTGCCAAGGTATTGTCCTTGCCTGCGATGTGAATCGCCACGAGAGAGATGGATCTTTGGATCGTCCAGTGGAGAATCTTGAGGGTCAGCCTCATTAACCTCATGGATCGCGTACCTCCTTGCTTGTTGAGGTAAGCCACGACGGTCGTATTGTCTGTAACCACTTGGACGTGTTGATCGCACAGCTTGGACTCCAGCGCCTTCATGGCGTTCCATAAAGCAAGTAGTTCCAGCATGTTGATATGCATCTTGCGCTGAATGGAATTCCATGTTCCCTGAGTGGTACGGCCTGCACAGTGCGCTCCCCAGCCCAGAAGGGAGGCGTCCGTCGTTAGTATTTTTGTTGGTGTTAATGGATGAAAGGGGACTCCCTTGTTCAAATTCCTCCTGTCCATCCACGATGACAAAGTTGTCTTGACCGTTCTCGGAATGGGAAGGCGAGTGGAAGGAGACTGCCTTTGCAGATCGAAGGAACGGATGAACCAGTTTTGGAGAGTCCTCATATGTAGGCAGGCGTAATTCACTACCTGTACTGTTGAGGCCATGTGGCCGAGAAGACGTTGGAGTGCTTTGCTGATGGTGAGCGAGCCTGGTATAGGCTTTTCGAGAGGATAAGTATTTTGTCTACCCTGTCTTGTGGTAGGTACGCCCGGCCTTGGACGGAGTTGAGAACGGCCCCTATGAACTGGATCTCCCTGACCGGAGTGAGGACAGACTTCTTTGCGTTGAGACATAATCCCAGCTCTTCGAGTAGGTGTAATGTTGTGCGGAGGGCCGACTCCAGGCGAGGTTTTGTGGAATCCACCACTAGCCAGTCGTCGAGGTAGGGGAAGATCCAGATTCCCCTGGCCCGTAGACTTGCGCAGACTACTGCCATGCACTTGGTAAATACTCTTGGTGCAGTGGAGAGGCCAAAGGGGAGAAACACGAATTGATATGCCTCGTCTCCTATCTTGAACCGCAGGTACTTCCGACTGTCTTGGTGAATGGTGATGTGAAAATAAGCGTCTTGCAGGTCTATCGACGCAATCCAATCCGTCTTGCGAAGTAGAGGCAATATTGACTGGATGGTGACCATTCTGAATTTCTTCGTTGTTATGAAGAAGTTGACAAGTCAGAGGTCCAAGATCGGGCGAAGTCCTCCTCGCTTTTTCGACACTGTGAAGTACCGAGAATAGAGCCCCTCCTGGAGGTGATGCGGGTGGACAGGCTGGATGGCGCCCTTCTGCAACAGAGTGTCCACCTCCTCCAGCAATGGTGGAGCGGGCTGAGTGGTACTGATGCTGAGAAAAGGAGGGAGGACATCGAATTCGATCTGGTACCCGTGTTGAATGATGTTTAGGACCCAGCAGTCCGTCGTGATGGAGTGCCACAATGGGAGTTAAGTGGCTAACCTGTCTGTAAAGAAGGTTGTCGTATCCGATGCGATTGTCAAATTCAGTGGTTTTGTCTTAATCAGTGGTTTTGTCATAATCAGTGGTTTTGTCTTGTCCAGTGTTTGTGTCATGTCCGGTAGGTATGTCTTGATTTGCGCTAGTAAGTCAAAGACGCCGCTTGCCAAAGGAGTTGCCCTTCCTTGGGCCTTGATATTTGGAATGGAAGGGTCTCCTTGGTCCAGAAGGCTGGCGGTCCTGTGTCCGTGAGTCTTGACCTTTTTGCTGGAATCGTGGTCTGAACGGGGTGACGGCAGATTGGAATTTAGACCATTGCCTTGGTCTATATCTCTGTTTTGGGAGGGCGGTAAGTCCCATTTTTTGAGCGTTCACCTTGGCCTTTTGAGCCGCGTCGAGAGTGTCATCGGTTTTTATATTGAAGAGTCCCTCTCCATCGAATGGCAAATTTTCGATGCGGGCCCTTGCATCATTATTTAGCAGAGTCGATCGAAGCCACGCGTGTCTGCGGAGGGCGATCGAACTGATGAGGGAGCGGGCATGGCAATCTGTTTGATGTCTTGCATTGTTCATCTGGAGGATTGCCATGCTTTGAGCTTCCGCTCTCAGTACACGTGCGAAGTCTCTCTTATCATCTGGTAGTTCTTCACAGAGATTTCCCAACTTTTCAGTCAGGAAGTGCTGATATCTGGCCATTATCGCCTGGTAATTAGATACACGTAGGCCTAATGTGCTAGATGATTATACTCGTCTGGCACAGGTGTCCAGTTTCTTTCCTTCTTGGTCCACTGGGGTTGTGTGCTGTTTACTTGTGGACTGGGCCGATTCAACGATAATTGAGTTCGGAGAAGGGTGTGTAAATAAGAATTGCGTGTTGTCGTGCCGTACTCTGTAAAGTGATTCCAACCGCTTTTCTGTTGGTGGGATGGCGGTTGGAGTACTCCACGTGTTTTTTACTATTTTTAGCAAAGCTGGTAGGTATGGGACTAGTGCCGGTGATGTTTGTGCCGCCTGCATGAGGTTGTAGACCGGGTCGTCGTCATCAGGCGATTCAATCGCTGTCATTCTCAGGACATGGTCAGCGAATGTACCCAATTCTTCAGTGGGTGACACTGCTGCCTTTGATTCTACCTGAAGGTCTGGTGAAGAGTCAGGTAGTCCTGATATCATGGAGTCTGAGTACGGAAAGTCGGAGAAGGACTCATGTGTTGCACGCTTAGAAACTGCAGATGGTTTATCCAGGTGTTTCGTCTTGGCCAATGCCTTTCTTGGAGATCTGCGAGACGTATTAGCATGCGATTGGGTATCGATAGACCTTTGCCTCTCCTGATAGCCAGCATCCTTTTTATTAGGGTGGCTTAGTTGTCGAGAAACAGTGGTCTTTCTCGGGTTGTGCTTAGTTCGATGTTCGAATTCAATTAGGCTTCGGCTTCAAGATCGGCCTCGGTGTCGATATTCGATCTCGATGGGACTTTGGGTTCGAGATCGGCTTCAATGTCGACGGCGGTCGTCTTGTATAGACGGATTTCGATGCCGACGATAGTCATGCCGAGACGCCCCTCGGTGTTGACGGTTGCTGTCGATAGATGGGCTTCGGCATCGACGGTTGTCCCTTTCAAATGATGGGCTTCGATGCCGAGCACTCTCGATGTCGAGTTCCGGGCTTCGGCGTCGATGGCATACGCCGTCGATTGGCGGGTCTCGGTGTCGACGGCGGTCGCCATCGAGTTCTTGACTCCGGTGTCGAGAGCCACGGTGTCGACAAAGTTCGATATAGAGTTCTCTATTGCGGCGTTGCGAGTGGGCGGAGTCGGCAGATTTACGATGTCGTGGGCTGTCGACATCGGCCGAACTTGCATCTCTATGGAGGCGACCGGCCTCTTGCTTTCAGTGTCGAGAAATTTCCTCCGAGCTAGATGAGCTTTCTCGATGCAGTTTTGAGGACCCGTATTCTCCCTGGTGTCATGGGGATCGGAATCGAGTGGTCCGGTCGCTTTGCCCTTTGTGGGTAGAGTCTTCTCGAGATCGGATGGAACGTCTATTGGACGATTCCAATCGAGAACGACTACGGCGGCGGCTTGGAGGTCTAGAGCCGGTCGGGGATCCATTGCCGCGCTTGGAGCCACTTTTCCTGGAAGCTGGTGAAATTGCAGCTTTGTCGGGGGAGTCCAGGATTTCTCCCTCGGAGATTGAAGCCACAAGCCCTAATGTCGATGCCACTTCCACAATTTTCGGTGTCGACGGATCTTTAGATGCCGACACCGAGCGCTTTTGCGAAGCTGGGGATCCCAAAGGCTCAGTATGTTTAGACGCTTCGGTCTGTGTGGCGGGCTTAATTGGAGATTTGGGCTTGGATTTCTTTTTAGTCTTTGCCCCTTTCAAATCTCCATGCTTATGAGCCTTTTTCTTTTTAGGTAAAGGCTCATCTACTGAAGTCTCCTCCACCAATGCAGATGATTTTTTAGTCGTGGCAGCGCGCGGGATCGAAGGCCCAGCTGCTGAGAGAGTTTGCTGCCATAGAGCGGTTTTTAACTTCAACGCTCGTTGTTTCCTGGTCACCTTAGTGAAATTTTTACAGTGGTGGCAGGTTTCAACTATGTGCTCTTGTCCCAAGCACAAAAGGCATAAAGAGTGCCCGTCCACTGGCGGCAATTTAGCATTGCAGCGTACGCATTTACTGAATGGGGCCTTCAAGGCCATGACTCCTCGAGGGGAAGAGGAGAGGGGGAAAGTTTTTTTTTTTTTTTTGTAGAGAGAAGAAGGGGGATTTAAAGAAGTAGTCGAAAATAGAGTATGCAAAATTCAAAGTAATCTACTTAGCCGTTTGTAAGATGAGGAGAACCTTTTGAAGCTGCTAGTCGCAATAGCGGTCGAAAAGGAACTGAGGGAATGGGCGGGAACTGTGCTAGGAGCAAGCACCGTGGGGGAGGGGTTCCCGCCCATTTCGCCTCAGCTAAAGAATCTTCCGAAGCAAGCTCAGCGCAAGCGCAGAGCCCATATGTGTGATGCACAGAGACCACGAAGAAGAACCTTCAGCTTCCATCATCCTGCCATTGGGGGAGTGGGGGCAAAGAGGCAGGTTCTTTTTTTAAAAAAAGGAAAACCCAATAGAGTCTGCATACCATCTTTCCAAAAGTCCACACACTGTCACTTTACTTATTTCCCCACCCTGTGCATTCACACTCTCAAAACAACTTTACTATAGTGATGTACTACAGGTTTTAAATATGTGATTTTACTATTGCCTCTTTAAGCAATAAATCATAATCTTGGTGAAAAAGTTATCTTATACAGGAAAAAAATCAGTACAGATTAAAACACAAAAATGAAATAATCCAGCTTGATAAGCACTAACATTATTTTGGGTACAATTTGAGAGGTGAAAGGTGTTCAGAAATATTTCAGTATTTATTAGACTTGCATATTCCTAAGTCTTTTAGAGAAAAGCTGTTTTTGTAAACATTTAACAAAGAACAGATGGCCTCTTTTAATCATGTGAAAAAATCTGGGGCTAACATTAATACCCATATAGCAGACTGCTGGGCCGCATCACCTCCCTAACCAGCCGCATGGTACTTTCTTCTGTAATACTATTTAATTTTACAGTAGAAATTTTACCATCAATTCCCACTGTCTGACACTTCATCAATACCATTAACATCTGCCATTAATGCATAAGACTCCAAAAACTTCTCGTTTAAAAGAGCAAGTGTGAAAATTCTCAAATTGTGAAGGGCTTTTAAAAAACACAAGTATCTACTTTTCGTATTAACTTGTAACTTCTTACATTATATTTGTGGAATAAAAACCCTACCACAAAACTGCTTTTATTTTATATGCATGTTAATGCTTCCTTGTAGTTCTCCGCCCATTTGAAAATGTACTTCAGATTTTGTTTGAATACACTAGTAAGGTTGCAATGTGTCAGCAAAGTCTTAGGCTGTGGTTTGTGTGCGTTTAGTTGAAGCAAGTAGCTTCTCATAATTCCTTGATTATCAGAAGCTGAACCGCTAAAAACTGTAAAATAAAAGTGGTACAAGGATAGTTGCGTGTTTTAACTATATTGGACATACTACTAGAATTTAGTTTTTTAAAATACAAAAGACAGAATCCAACAGGACACTTATGTCCCCGCTGATTCTCTTCCATCCTGCCAACTGCATTGTGCAAGCGGCCCTCACCACATGTGCAACAGCAATCTAGTACTTCTGGGGGCAACCCCAAATGAGTGGAAATGCTCATTTCTGGAAGGAGGCAGGTCGGTGGAGCTTTCATAAGGGATCTCCACCAACCTGCCTCCTTTCAGAAATGAACATTTCTGCTTGTTTTGGGGCTTCCCCTAGGAAGCACTAAAACTCCCTTGCGTAAACAGTGGGTCCCACTTGTGCAACGGAAGTGGCAAGACCCGCTGCTTGAAGAAGGGATTCAGTTGGGTTGTATGCATCACCTTGGATTCTGCTAAATCATAAACGTTTGTCCTACCCTTGTTCCCAAATGGACAGGTTACTCACCTGTAACTGTGGTTCTTCCAGTGGTCATCTGTGAACTCACACATATGGATTATGCACCTGAGCAGAACAGTCATTCGGAACATTCTAGAGCTAAAGGGAGCGTTAGATGGAAGCCGCACCCACCTCCTCTGTGCATGTTCCAGGCATGGTTCCCGCTTGCCCCCTCAGTTTCAAGTCCATTGTAGTGGAGGAAACCAAAAAGCTGAGGCATCGAAGCGGAGAGGAAGGTGGGTTGCCTGGGTTCACAGATGAACTCGAAGAACCATAGTTACAAGTAAGCAACCTATCCTCCTTCTTCGTTGTCTCTGTGACTCACACATACGGGTGACTGAAAAGCAGTAAGACTTACCAGAGGCGGGAGATGTCACACCAAGATTGAAGAAAGGACTGTTCTGCCAAAAGCTGCATCAGCACGAGCTCTAATATCCAGGCAGTAGTGTCTCATGAATGTAGATGGCTGAGCCCATGTTGCTACTTTACAGAGTTGCAGAAGTGAGATACCTCTGAGGAAGGTGGCAGAAGAAGCTATGGCTCTGGTTGAGTGACCCTTACTTGTAGGGGAACCAGGAGGAGAGCTAATTGATAGGCTAGGCGTATGGCTGAGACCACTCATTTGGCGAGGCATTGTGAAGACACTGGTTGACTTTTCCTGAAATCGGAGTGGCAGACAAAAAGATGGGTGGATTTTCGAAAGGATGATGTTCTAGAGATGAAGAACTGAGAGTGCCCTTTGAATGTTGAGAGAATGAAGCTTCACTTCCATCAGGGAAGTAGGCTGAGGAAGGAAGACTGGTAGTATAATATCCTGAATTAGAAGAAATTGAGAAACAACCTTCGGGAAGAAGGAGCAGTCTGGGCCTAAGACTACCTTGTCCTTGTAAAAAATGAGAAAAGGTTGATCATGACGTAGAGCGCATAATTCGCTTGCCCTGCCTGCAGATGTAATGACAGAGAAAACCACTTTCATGGTGAGGAGCCTAAGGTCGGTTGTGGCCAAAGGTTTGAAGGGCTTAGCCGTCAGCTGAGTTAATACTACTGATAGGCTCCAAGACAGAGAAGTTGGTTGATAGAGGTTAGCAAGACCTTTAAGGAACCGCTTGACGTGAGGGTGTGAGAAGATAGAAAATACCTTAATGTTATTATCATTAGCTGAGATCACTGCTAGGTAGACTCTGATGGATGAGAGGGCTAAGCCTTTGGGTTTCAAAGAAAGTAAGAAATCCAAGTTGCTCAGTAAACCACAGGATATCGGGTCTTGTTGAGTTGGTGCTGTAAAGGTCTGAAAAATTTTCCACTTGGCAATGTACGACGCCCAAGTGGAAGGTTTGCACAAAGCTGTCAGGACTTCTAAAACCTGGCCGGAGAATCTACAGGGTCATTTATTCTCCATGCCATGAGACATAGGGACATTTACCAGCTGTAGCTTCCGAACCGTCTTCCAGGGTAACCCCACGTAGAGTGCATTACAGTAGTCTAGGCGAGAGGAGACCAAGGCATGAACCACCGATGGGACCAGATGATTAGGAAGGTAGGGGTGCAGCTGCCGTATCAGATGGAGTTGATACAGCGCCGCCCAGCTCACAGCTGACACCTGAGCCTTCATGGACAGCTGGGAGTCTAGAATGACTCCCAAGCTGTGGACCTCGTCTTTCAGGGGTAGATCAGATGTACCCCATTCAGCACCAGGTCAACATCCCCTAACCTCCCCTTGTCTCCCACCAGAAGTACCTCAGTCTTGTCAGGGTTCAATTTTAGTTGAAGGTCTTGGAGCCTAGGAAAGCAAGCCCAAATCTTTCACTAGTGTTCAATGACAACATTGCTTCAAAGCTTGTGAGAACAGGGAAGTTAATAAAAGTCTAAACTGTGGATTTGGGATTAAAGTAAGTGAAATAATACTTGCTAGAGATTTCCTAAATGTGAATGACCAGATAGTACAGACCTTCCTCCTCATGCAGAGTTAAAATATTCCCCCAACAAGGTTACAATTAATGAATCCAAACACACAACACATCTTAGTACTAATAAGACAACTCTCATTCCCCTCAACTTCCGAAGTCCTTTGATAGTAGATATCCCTACAAATATTTGTTGAAGATTCCGCCCTAGTTCCCCTTTTAAAAACACACACACAATAGCACCCACATCAGCAGAATCCAGAACTTCAGTTACAATAAAAAGTGTACGTACACACATACATATACAGAGAGAGGGAGCGCGAGAGGGAGCACACGCACATCAGTACTGAAAGCAGTAGGTAGTATATTAAAGCAAGCAGATAATGTCCTCTGTCTTCGGGTTTGTTCAGAAGATACATTCACAGAGGACCACCTTAAGTACCATCTTTTCCAATATTAATCTTCTTCTCACACAGATTATCTCCAGAGATTTCCCTCACCACCTGATGTGCACTGGCTATACAAGATACGGCCTCTTCAGTGGAGGCACCTAGACTAGGGAATTTCTTCTTGAGAAAGGCTTGCTTAGTCACCTCACTAACACATTTTAGATTAAACTTAAGACCCTGGTATTTCCAAGAGCATTTGGAATAGCAGTTAGTTGCTTCTATCATTTTCCAACTCTGCCGTACTAGTGCTGATGCTTTTTTTTTTTTTTACTGTTACATATGTTTTGTTTTTATCTTTTTAAACCACCTTGAAAATCTTTATGGATATGCAGGATATACAAACACTTCTAAACTTGTAAGGAACTTGTAAAGGTGAGAAACTGTGTAAACATTCATATTGGGGGAACGGTCTCCCTTTGAGCTATACAAAGATGTAAAAGAATTCATGCAGGAGAGAACTTGTAGCAAAGTGGGAAAGCCTCAATTTTGAAACTGTGGAGGGTTGGCCTCCATTTTGAAGCTCTCCCATATTCTATGATTAGCCGAGGAGCAGTCATGTCATAAATGGGCAGGGCAAATAAGAAGCGCCTCTGGTTGCTTATTGGCTGAGCTGCTCAGATCCTGGGGATGGGAGGTGAAGGTAGGAAGAAAAACTCAGGGAAGGGGGAGTAGAAGAGGTATGGACCTAGAAAGTGGGAGGCCAAAGGAAACATGGAACTAGGAAGGAGGGTTGTTGTGAGGGGTCTAGAGGAATTTCCAGCAGAGGAAAAGGCTGGAGTGAGGAGTCAGAGGAAGAAGGAGAAATAACAGACACAAAATGGGGACAGAAGAAGGAACGCATTGATGGAAGGTAGAGCGGCAGAGAAGGCTGATGTTCACATATTGATTTGAAATAATCAGTCCTGTGAGTTTCTATCAGAAGTTATTTCCCTTTAGAATGTTAAACATTACAGTCACTTGGCCACTGTGCATATCTATTTCTAGCCTTCTAATTGGCAAGCTCAGAGGGTGTTTCACTTTTTTTTTTGTTGGTAATGGAACTATTAATTGTTTTGATATCAATGTTTTATTATGTACTTATGAAATTGTTCTGACTTTTCTTTAATACGGACAAGAATGTATCTTTTTTCTGTAATGCTTTGTTGTGAACCACTTTGACCATACAGTATGGGAAAGTGGTATAGAAATAAAGTGATTGATACATGTAGAGCTTTAAATGCAGTTAACAGATCTCAGGCAAGCATGCCTCCTCTCTCATGTCCTCGGACTACAGAAAATATAGTAATTGAACAAGGAAATACATGATTTTGTTGAACAAAGAATCTTCCTAACCCAGAGATCCAGTCAGGCTTGAATCTCACATACTAAAGGAGAGCCTAGGCTTATGCTGGCTCAGCTTGTCTGAGTGTGGAAAGCTAAGCAGGGTTAGGCCTGGTTATTACTTGGATGGGAGACTCCCTCCTCTAGTTTCCTGCATTGAGCAGGGGGTTGGACTCGATAGCCTTGTAGGCTCCTTCCAACTCTATGATCTATGAAATCTATGAAATCAACACAGTATCTGTTGGTTCAGCTGTTACATTTTCAAACTTTTCAACAGGTTACTGACTAAAGCAGGGTAGGTGACTCAGTTTCCTCCAGATGTTTTGGACTACAGCTCCCATCATCCCTGACCACCGGCCATGATGGATGCGGTTGATGGGAGTTGTTGTCCAAAACATCTGGAGGGCACTAGTTTACCTGCCTCTGGACTAAAGGAACAAGGGGTGATACCCAATCCTGTGAAGCATGCAGCAAGATCAGAGCTCCTCCATTCTTCCCTTTTTGAGTGGGAACTAAGCTCCAAAACACTATGGATTCCATCCCTGAACAGTTCACACTTCTGTCTGAATATTTAGACTGCTCCTTCTTCATCCTTACTGCAGTTTTTAAAATACTGAACTAACTGATTGTTAACCTTTAAATGAAAGTTTAATGTTTCTTGAATAGGGAAGGTACTTGTCAATAGTGTGTGTGTGTGTGTGTGTGAGAGAGAGAGAGAGAGAGAGAGAGAGAGAGACTGACTGACTGCCCTACAAGTTCATTTAAAGGGCTGGGCTACTCAGTGGTAGGAGTGGAAAACAGGTGCTATCTTCACCACAAGCACAGCAATTTAGTTTTCTCCAAAGTAGTACACAGTAGTAAATAGCAAACCATTCTATTTTTGAAGAGTGGACAGAACGTGGGGAACTAGCTTCTACATGTATAGAGACTAGGAGCAAGCACCGTGGGGGAGGGGTTCCCGTCCATTCCACCTCAGCTAAAGAATCTTCCGAAGCTAGCTCAGCGCAGGCGCAGAGCCCATATGTGTGATGCAGAGACCACGAAGAAGAAGTACTAATGCCCTAGATAGCTACAAAAGATCACTGTTAAAGTAGTAATGCCAAATTAACCTGATAATGTCCATCATAAACAATATGAATACACGTTTTCAGTTTTACAAGAAGGATGGGGGAGCGACTTCCTTGCAGCAATAATGACTTTCACTGAAAGTTTCTTTCATGGCTGTTCAGTTTCCAGAATCCAATACAAACAAAATCCAATATAAAGAAACTCACAGCACAATCCTATGCATATTTTCTCAGCAAGTTCCACTGAGTTCAATGCCAATTACCGTACTCCAAAGTAAGAACAAGTGGGATTTCAGCCTCAACCACATTTCCACTTACAAAAACATGAATAGATATGCATTTCTAAATCTACCGTAAAACAATACAATCGAGTGCACATCATAACTTGAGTAACTTTTAACTTCCAAGTCTGAAATTCTTCCCTTCGCAGGTAAAGTGACAGACTGGCAGCACAGATATGAAAAATGTATCACTTTTTCCCTTATTTTTGCCTTTCCAGTGTAATTTGAGCTTATCAGGGAAATAACAATTACAATGTGCAAGAGTATTGAAAGTTTGGCTAATTTGCATAAATCTGAGCACACCATCCGTGTTTTCCAACTAAGGATGTTTTGGCTACCAGCACAACTATAAGCTTCAGAGATCCAATATATGCTGCAGGTCACACTAGATATGTGTGTGCGATATAGATCGCTAAATGGCAAAGGCCCAGATTTTTACCCCACAGTGCCATATAAAAGTACTTGACCAGTTATAATTATCTTTTTCCAGAGCCTGAGTGACCCAACTGGTTTCCAGAATTTTGGGAACAAGGTGGAAATCAGATTTTTGTTTTACTCATTGATATACTGAAGGCATTACCTTGGCCACAGGCACAGTAGCACCTACCGTATGTGTCCACTTCTTCTGGCTTCGTGCAGTTGCCAGAAAAATACCTTCCTTAGTTCTGCAACACAGTGCCCTAGATACAACCCTAGGAATTCACAGAGACCCCTGCCCCTACCAATTAATTTTTTTAAAAAGCATTTAAAAATATTTTTTACCTTGGGTGGCTGGAAAGCAGAGCTCTGGCTTCCAGCCACCCCTCTTCTTCTCTTTTCCCCAGCACGCCTCCGAGCACTACATCCAGCATAGAGGCATTCACTGGAGAGGAAAAGAAGCAGGTGCCTTGTATTCAGTTTTTTGAGGAAGTTACTTATCCTTTGTGGGTAGGCAGGCCCCCATAGAAGCCATTTTGTGGTGGTGCCCATGACAGTTGCTGAAATTTCCAAATGTGCCCATGGGCCCAAAAAGGTTAGAGACTCCTTAGTCCAGCCTTCCTAAACCTGATGTCATCCAGATGTTATGGACTTTAACTCCCATTAACCCCAGCCAGCATGACCAATGGTCAGGAATGCTGAGGATTGTAGTACAAAACATCTGGAGGGCACCAGGTTGCCTACCCCCGATCTAATGGGAGTTGAACACTGTAGCTATTCTGCCTGAGTCTTAATCTCTTTTTTAAAACTAAGTTTAACACTATACTTATCACTCAAAACCAAATCATGATCATTGATCAAAGAAGTTGGATTCAAGGCTGTTTTTTTATGTACAAAATGACAATGAGAAAAATATCTGACTTATAATGTTAAGCATTATACATGCACAATGTCATGCACTGTATTTATTATTGTGGGCTTCCTACTGGGACTAGCATGTCATGGACAGGAAAGCTCACCCTTGAGCACGGAGACCCCATAACTAACTGCCACCTCCCACTTTCTACAACTCTAGAAACTTCCAAGATGGTGCTATGCACAAGCACAGAACCTATATGTATGACTGCACAGAAACCATGGAGAACACCAGGACCATCTGAAGATGTTCTTGGAGTGATCTTGTTCTCCATGTTTATGCCTCCAGCTATCTGAGTTTTGCAATGGTTTCAGCTTTCAAACAATTCATACTTACGACTTTTCAAAGACTGAATGGACACTTACTTTCCATCTCACAAACCAACAGTTAGCTTCTAGCCTTTGTTCATGGAAAGTTCTTGGGGTTTATTAGTTGAACCCGATGCATGGTAACTTTGTTCAATGGCACTTTCAAATATGTATGCACAAAATTGAAGCCTTAGCTTCCAAAAGTGATCCTACTTAAGTGTCCTCACCTCAGACAGAAATTTGTCTCTAAGCAAACATAATTCTGCAGTGCAAAAAGATTATGGGCTGCATGACCAAAGGTTCTGCTTTATGATCCTAGATTGTATACTCCTAGTTGCAAACCAATTTTTTTTATTACTTAGCACAACCAGTTAGCTAACAGGCTTCCTCAGGAAATATATGAATTTCAAAGTAAGAAACCTGATTTCAAATCACTGATTCCAACTGCCTTGATTTAGATCAATCCACTCTACTCTTTCAATTACCAATGCTCTCTTTTTCCACCAATGTGTGACAGATAAGATGTGCGTGCATGGTGCGTGCATGGTGACTTTTGATCAAAAGGTGAATGAATACATTCAGCCTATCAGAAAAGGTTAAAAAACTAAGTGATGCTGCCCACATATATGTAACTGGTCTTTTACTCTTCACTTTGGGAGAGGCTGGGCCTTTTGACTACAGTAATACCTTGGATTGCAAATAACTTGGTTTGAGAGCATTTTGCAAGACAAAGCAAAATTTTTAAATACCGTATTTATTTAATTTTTTTTTCTTGATATACAAGCGACGTCTTGCAATACAAGTACTGTAGTACGGCTTAAATTAAAAATCTCCGTACAAATTTTTTTGGGGGGATTTCGTTTTGATATAAGAGTGTTTTGGATTATAAACACGTTTCCGGAACAAATTATGCTCTCAATCCAAGGCATGACTGTATGTGTTCCCCTACACTTATCCTTAACTATGACAACACTGAGGCTACAATCTTATACACATTTACATGGGAGTAATTCCCATTCAACTCAATGGGACTTAGTTCCAAGTAGACATGTATAAATCTTAGTAAGCCTCTCCATTTTTTGTTGCCATGCCATTATGTCTTCAAGCTACTCCTTACAAGCAGAAGAAATAAAACAGATTTTCATAAATGGAAACTGCAATGACAGTATTTCAAAAAGACCTAACTACTTCTCCAAATACAAATCTGCTCTAGGTATGTTACTCACCACAATCTAGTAATAACTTGGATTAAAAAGAAGAATATTTTCAGTAGGCAACTAGCCAGCAGATAATACCTGGCATAAACTTGAAGGCATAAAAATATGAACATAATATGAACATTTATATGAACATAAATTTTGGGAACAGTGTACAGTGCATACCTCTGGGGTTCTTACATGAAATCACTGGGAGAGGTTATCCAGGGATGTGAGCTGAGAAGGCACCAATATGCAGATGACACCCAGTTCTCCCTCTCCTTTTCATCAAATCATCATCATCATCAGGCGATCACTCGTGACCGAGTAAGATTGTCTTCCGGGATAAAAGGAGAAAATTCTAAAGAAGATTGTGTAGACTCTAGCGATGGGTCCGTAAGTGACTGTGGAGGCCAATTCTAGATCCACACAGCTTCCCACAGTGAGGACACAGGTTACCAGATAGAAGATGGTCCTGTAAAGGATTCATTTGACGTGCTTTTCGCTTAGCACGTTTCTCCCTTTCACCTTGCACTCGGGCTTCTTCAAAGTCCATGGAACCTTTGTGAAAGGCCAACCTCCATTTAGATCGTTCATGGGCCAGAGCTTCCCAGTTTTCGATGTTTATATTGCATTTTTTTAGATTAGCCTTATGAACATCTTTAAACCTCTTATATTGACCACCGATATTCCGCTTTCCATCCTTGAGTTGGGAGTAAAGTAACTGCTTTGGGTTGGGCAAGGTAATGGAGTGGATGAGGGCCAATAAACTAAGACTACAATTTAGACAAGACAGGGATGCTTACTGTGAGTAGTCCATCTGTCTGGTTACATGGCATTCAACCAGATCTGGTGGGGATTCTGCTCCTCTGAAAGGAGCAGGTTCATAATTTGGGAGTGCCCCTTAGATCCATCATTGTCACTAGTGGCACAGGTGGCCTCAGTGGCTTGGAGCATCTTTTATCAGCCTAGGCTGATATACCAACTACACCTGGACAGAGGTAGCCACCTTGCAACAGTTATTCACCTCCTGGTAACCTTCCATTTGGATTATTGCAATACATGGGGCTCCCTTTGAAACCAGTCTGGAAACTTCAGTTAGTCCAAAATAGGATGGCTAGACCACTAACTGGGACTGGCCAATGTGATCATATTATGCCAGTATTTCTACATCTGCACTAGCTGCCAGTCCACTTCTGGGCCCAAGTGCTGGTTTTAACCTTTAAAACCCTAAACTACCTGGAGCCAGGTTACCTGAAGGAATGTCTCCTCCCATATTTACCTATCCAGACATTAAGATCATCATCTGAGGTCTTCCTTCAGGTACCCTCCAAATGAGGCGAAGCAGATGGCTACAAAATAGGGCCTTTTCATTGGTGGCACCCTGTCTGTGGAATGCCATCCCCAGAGAGGCTCGCCTGGCACCTATCTTACTGTCTTTTGGACGTCAGATGACAAACTTTTTATTCTCCCAGGCATTTTAAGTATTTTTTTATTCTGCTGCTGGTTTTAATATACAGTCATGCCTTGGATTGAGAGCATAATTCGTTCCGGAAAGGTGCTTGTAATCCAAAACACTCTTATATCAAAACGAAATCCCCCCAAAAAAATTTGTACAGAGATTTTTAATTTAAGCCGTACTATAGTACTTGTATTGCAAGACAATGCTTGTATATCAAGTAAAAAAAATTAAATAAATATTTAAAATTTTGCTTGTCTTGCAAAACGCTCTCAAACCAAGTTACTTGTAATCCAAGGTATTACTGTAGTTTTATGTACTGAAATGGTTTTATTTTTTGCTGGTGGTTTTATCTTGGTTTTATCCTGCACTGTTTTATTCTTTGTTTTAATGTTTGTATGTTATATTTTTAATGTATTCTATACCACCCAGAGAACTTTGGTTATTGGGCAGTTTTAAAGTACAGTTAATTAATTAATCCTTTTGTAAGTGGCAAATACTATTTCATAGCCATGGTGGGGGCCTGGGGCACAGCTCGGGAAGCAGGCTTCAAGCTACTGGGAGTATTTTCTGAAGTTATTCTGAAAGGTCTCTTTATGTCTGCTGCAGTGACTTTGCTTAGCACACCAGATGGCTTTGCATTAGAACCAGTTTAATACTCCTCTGCAGGAGAGTGTCAGTCTGAGTCCTTTGAGAGCAAACTATGTATATTGGATACCGGTAAATTGTTCAGAAGAGCCAGTCAAGAGACTTCTCTGTTGCTGTCTCAGTCTTCAGACCAAACTTTGCTTCCAGATCAAAAGCCACTAGAGGAAATATGTAAGTCATAGGATGTGGCCCCTATATAGTGTCTAGAACTACTTTATAATTGGATTCTTGTACAATTATAATTGTAGTACAACTACTTTATAATTTGCATCCTATAGCAGTGTTCTCCAACCTTGGGTCTGCAGATGGTTTTGGCCTACAACTCCCAGCATGCCAAAAACATCTGGGGACCCAAGGTTGGAGAACACTGCTATACAGCAAGTACTATTTCTGAATAAAGTAAACATTTATATGCCTGAGATGTAGAACAAATCACTAAAACTATTGTATTGTTTACTCCATTTCAGCTTCAATTTTTCCAGGAGGTATTCATATTTTTTCCTAGCAGAGAAGGTGGGGGGAGGCACAAAACAGGTTTTCACAATAACTTACCGTACCTAGTTTTCTCTGGCTCTTTACATCTAGAATAGACAAATTGTTTGGAAGCAACTAAGTACATTGTCTAAGGAGAGAAAGACTCCTCACCAAAGACTCCTGGACAAACTTAGTACTCATAGAATAAGAAGAGAGGTCCACTAAATTATGGATCAGTAATTGGTTAAAGAACCGAAAGCAGAGGGCAGGAATAAATGGAAAATTCTCCCAACCGAAGGATGTAAACAATGGGGCCCCACAGGGATCTGTATTGGGACCAGTGCTTTTCAACCTGTTCATAAATTATCTGGAATTAGGAATGGGAAGTGAGGTGGCAAAGTTTGATGATGACACCAAATTATTTAGCATGGTTAAAACATAAAGGGATTATGAAGAGCTCCAAAAGGATCTCTCCAAACTGGGTGAATGGGCATCAAAATGGCAAATGCAGTTCAATGTACCTAATCAAGTGTAAAGTGATGTACACTGGGGTAAAAAATCCCAACTTCATGTATATGTTGATGGGATCTAAGCTAGCAGTGAGTGACCAAGAAAGCTTGATGAAAATGTTCACCCAGTGTGTGGCTGCTGTGAAAAATGCAAATTCTGTGGTAGGCATAATTAGGAAAGGAACTGAAAATAAAACTGCCATTATTATACTGCCCTTATACAAATCTATTATGTGACCACACTTGGAATACTGTGTACAGTTCTGGTCACCACACCTAAGAAAGGATATTGTAGAGTTGGAAAAAGTGTAAAAAAGGGCAACTAAAATGATCAAAGGGCTGGAGCAACTCCCCTATGAGGAAAGATTACAACATACAGGACTGTTTGGCTTAGAGAAAAGTCGAGTGAGGGGAGACATGGTAAGAGGTGTACAAAATTATGCATGGTGTGGAGAATGTGGATAGAGAGACATTCCCCCCTCCCATAATATTAAAACACAGGTCACCCCATGAAGCTGATTGTGGGAGATTCAGGACTGATAAAAGGAAGTGCTTTTTCACACAGAGCATAATTAAAAACTATAGAATTTGCTAGCACAAGATGTAGTGAAGGCCACCAAAAGGCAAATTCATGTAGGATAAGGCTATCGATGGCTACTCATCATCATCAGGCGATCACTCGTGACCGAGTAAGATTGTCTTCCGGGATAAAAGGAGGAAATTCTAAAGAAGATTGTGTAGACTCTAGCGATGGGTCCGTAAGTGACTGTGGAGGCCAATTCTAGATCCACACAGCTTCCCACAGTGAGGACACAGGTTACCAGATAGAAGATGGTCCTGTAAAGGATTCATTTGACGTGCTTTTCGCTTAGCACGTTTCTCCCTTTCACCTTGCACTCGGGCTTCTTCATAGTCCATGGAACCTTTGTGAAAGGCCAACCTCCATTTAGATCGTTCATGGGCCAGAGCTTACCAGTTTTCGATGTTTATATTGCATTTTTTTAGATTAGCCTTATGAACATCTTTAAACCTCTTATATTGACCACCGATATTCCGCTTTCCATCCTTGAGTTGGGAGTAAAGTAACTGCTTTGGGAGACGGCAGTCAGGCATTCGAACAACATGACCGGTCCACTGAAGTTGGCGTTGAAGGATCATTTTTTCAATGCTAGTAGTCTTTGCTTCTTCCAGTACACTGACATTTGTTCACCTATCTTCCCAAGTAATTTGCAGGATTTTCCGGAGGCAACGTTGATGAAACCTTTCAAGGAGGTGGAAGTGACGTTTATAGATAGTCCATGTTTCGCAGGCATACAATAAAGTTGGTAATACAATGGCTTCATAAACCAGTGTTTTGGTCTTCTTACAAATATCCCGATCCTCGAACACTCTATGTTTCATTCGAGAAAATGCGGCACTTGCGGAGCTCAGACGATGCTGGATTTCACTGTCGATGGCTACTAGTCCTGATGGCAATATGCTACCTCCAGTGCCTGAGGCACTGTACACCAGTTGCTGAGAAACACGAGGAGGAGGGTGCTATTGCACTCATGTCCTACTTGTGGATTTCACACAGCTGGTTAGCCACTGTGTGAAGAGACCGCTGGACTAGATAGACCCCTGGTCTGATCCAGCACGACTCTTCTTATATTCTTATGAGAAAGGGGAAAGCACACAGCAGCAATAGATCTTTTTCATAGGATGTCATCAACTCCAGTTACAGCATGAAATACCCAACAAACACAAATATAAAAAACAGGGGCTCCTAAGATTGATTATAAACTTTAAAAGCCAAAGTGCAATCAGCGAGAGAAAATGCCAAGGGTCATGCTGACCTAAATCAATCATGTCATATGCAGGAGTGTGGTAAAGGATGCATAATTTCACACACAAACACACACACACACACACACACACACACACCTTTAAAAAAATAAATCATATAACACTAACAAAACAAATAATGGTTTTAAGATAAGAGGAGGGGGAATTGTGTCACTCTAGTAGTAAGGTGAACCAAGCTATAAATATTAGATTATTAACAACTATGCTTTGTCAATGATATTACAAAGTGTAGAATGGTATATGGTGTGTACACACTCACACACACCTTGAAATCTTTTTTAGAGGCCCTTATCTGTGTGAGCACCCACCCCTACCTTGAGTGAAGTGTGGCAGATGGCTATTGGAGATAGGGCCTATTCAGTAGTGGCACCCCACTTGTGAAATGCCCTCCCTGGAGAGGCTCACCTGGCATGTACCTTGGTGTAATGTCTGTGACAGGCAAAGACCCTTTTATTTTCTCGGGCTTTTTAATGTAAGATTAAGTTTTAAGCTGTTTTTCTTCTGTGCCTGTTTTATGTTCTATTTATACTTAATGTTTTGGTATTAAATTTTAAATTGTTTAATTTCTTGTTGAAACCCACCCTAAGAACTTAGTTATAGGGCAGTCTATACATACTGTAAATGAATAAATAGCAGAGTCACTATGAAGCCCATCTGAACTACAAGAAAATCAAGCAAAATTATTTGGAACATTTTCGCTTGCCACTGCATGTTTGCCACTTACCGTATTTTTCGCTCCATAAGACGCACCACACCATAAGACGCACTTACTGTATGGTACAAATTTTTTTTTTTTTTTAAATCAGCTGAGAGGCGGGGGCTTCCCCCGCCCCACCCAGGAGTCCTCCGCTCTTCCGGACCAGCAGAGGAAAGTAAAAAAAAAAAAAAAAAAAAAATTTTTTTTACTGTATTCACTCCATAGGACGCACAGACATTTCCCCCTCCTTTTTTGGGAGGAAAAAGTGCGTCTTATGGTCCGAAAAATACGGTACCTCTAGTGAGCGTGATGAGCAACCAACTTTCCTCCCAACCCTGAAGCTACAAAGATGAGTAGGGATTGTCCAGGCAATAGTGCAGAGAACCCCTTCTCAGCACCAAACTTAAAGAGGGAAAGCTGGGGGTTGCTTCACAAGGGCACCAAAGAAGACTAGGAAAATACCTGCACTAGTTTATCTGCAGTGCCCTTCCTGGATTCATATGCACATACACTAGGTTGGTTCGCATGACATGAGGGTGGTTAATAACCCACAGCAGCCTGTTAACCACCTTGCATGTGCTGGTTGTGTGTCGGCCCCATTTACATAATCACTCTTGCTGGGCATAGCTTCTTGTGTTGTCCGAACCCGGCGAGGGGGCTTGTTGGGGTGGTTAACAAACCACCCAGAATGGCTTGTTGTAGGGTGGTTTGTTTGGACAACATGAGGGGGGGGGGCTGAATTGGCAACCTGGCTTAAATAAGCCGCAGTGGGCTGCACTGACCATGTGAACCAGGTCATTGTCAAGCTGGCACCTGTTTTTCTAGCCTGTTGCTAGAAAAATAGCCAGTGGGCCATTCTGCACAGGCCACTTGACTCCAAGGCTCAATTACTGGGAGAGAGAAAGTCTTGCATATTGTTGCTGTCAGATTCAGCACTGAGTAGAATTATTATGGGGGACACAAAGACCAATAGAGAGCTTGAAAAATGGGGATGTATAGACCTCTGCAGTGGAGAAACTAAAGTTGGTTAACAAGTGAGTCTATAAGGAGACCTATGGTATGAGGAAGTTGTGCACTATGCGGTACACAAAGTATATAAAGGGGGGGGGGGACTGAGAAATACACTCTAGAGTTATGAAAGGGAAACAGAAAAACCGGGGATAACAGATGGAGGTACAGACCTATGATGCCATAGAAAGAAAGAGGAGAGCACATACTATGGCAGGGCCAGGGAACCTTTTTCAGCCCAAATTCCATTTCATAGAAGCTCTCGGGGGCCACATTCCAGTGCTGGGCAGGGCCACAGGCAAAAGTGGGCAGGACAGAAAAATCCAGCCCCACAAATTCCATTGTTACCAACTTATAGTAGGAAGCATGTCTACTCAGAAGGAAACCTGAGCTTCATGTCTACTCACAAAAAAGCAGGACAAGCCTCTGCATGTCTACTCAGAAGTAGGCAGGACTAAATCACTCAAGCACTTTCAAATAGCCACGCATATCAAGTACAGTATCTGCATGTCTGCTCAGAGGCATGAGCAGCAAGTCTACTCACAAGTAAGAAGACAAGTCCCTGCTGGACAAGTCTCAGAAAGAAGCAGGTCTGAATCACTCAGCAGCTTCCACCCTTGGCCCTGTCCTCCTGGCCCTCTCTGCCCTGCAGGGAAAAGCTCTCATCTCCAATTGCAGCTGATCAGATACGAGCTTTCTCCTGCAAAGCACTGAGAAAGGGAGTCACTCACCCACTCATTCATTCTGAGTCACCTTTCAGCCCAAACAGCCAATGAGACTTACAGTTAAACCCAACATGCTGAGCAGGGGAAAGCACTGCTAATTAGAGATAAGAGCATTTCCCACTGTGGCAGAGGGCACAAGGCCAGGGAAAGAAGCTGCTGGTCAGATGGGGAGCCCCCACGGGCCTTATCAGGCCCATGGGCTGTAGATTCCCCATCCCTGTACTATGGAGTACTGCAAGAACAAGGGGGTTCAGAAAATAGGTTCAAATCAGTTAAAATAGTAACACAAGTGTCTTTTCTCCATTATAATAGTGATGTGACCCTCTTTTAAGTTAATAAAAATGTAAAAGTGATCAGATTAGAGTTGTGCAGCCCGACTTGAACTAACAGGCCCATTTAGGATAAGTGAGCTGAAAACCATTTGAAAAACAAACAGTTTCATTCACTAAGAAATATTGATTCTGCACTACTAAAAAAATTCAGGCAAGAATCCTGTGGGGAATCTTGTGGTATGGGCTCACCAAAGTAAGCAGTAGCTCCAATAATATTTGTGCAAGCAGTCTGACCGAATTCTATTCAACTGAATGTTTTATTCCATGTAAGAATAACCTCCATATCACTCATATGGACTAATTCATAACATACAACATTCCTAAGGGTCATATTAACTTTCCTAAAAGCTAAAATTACTCCTTCCATTGACCTAGTAACATTTTTACTGTACAGTCTTTGGAAATTAGGAGGTTGGTATCTCCCCGCCCTGATGATGTAACACAGGTGGGCTACCAAGAATTCCCCTGCTAAGGACTGCTTACTCAGCAGCAGCAAAGATGATATAGGATTTGTAACATCAGTCATTGGAGAGAAGACTGAAGCAACTGCAGTGGGAATTCACAGTCTTTAAATATCTGAAGGCATACCTGAAGAGGGACAATAGCTGTTTTACCCATACCATAAGAGAAGAACTTCTAAGTATCATAGAAATAAAACTCACGTTAAAAATGAGATCCATTAGGCAAGAGGGATGGGAAACCGAATCTGGCCCATGGAGGTTCACCATTTGGCCAGTGGCTGCTTTGGCTCCCTCTGTGGGCCCTGCTCCCTCCCTAATCTGCACCCCTTGGAGGCCACAGGGGGCTTTGGGAGGGGGCAGGAAAGGGAATCCCTGTTATCTCCAATAACTGATTGGAGATAACGGGGATTTCCCCTTACAATTGGGAGGGGGAGCGGCATGCTAAGTGCTTAACCTGTTGCACACCCTCCCCAATGGGGGAAAGCACAGGGCAGGTGAAGCTGCCCCAACCAAGGAGGAGGACTGCTCCAAAGCTGGGTCCTGGCTGAGGCAGCAGCTACACCCCTATCTATAAGGATAACCAGGCTTCAGTAGTCTATGCTCTAGTAACCTCCAAATTAGATTACTGCAATGCACTCTACCTTTGAAGACAGTTCAGAAGCTGCAGCTTCTGCAAAATGTGGTGGCCAGATTGTTAACAGGGACCAGAAGATCCGAACATGTAACACCAATTCTGGTCAGCTTACACTGGCCTGTACATTTCCGAGCCCAGTTCAAGGTGCTGGTTTTGAACTATAAAACCTTACGCATTTTGAGACCACAATACCTAATGGAGTACTTCTCCTGGTACGAATCTACCCATATGCTACAGTCAACATGTGAGGCCCTCCAAGGGAGGCTCGGAGGGTGGCAACAAGGGAGAGGGTCTTCTCGGTAGTACCCCCGAACTGTGGAAAGATCTCCCCTAGCACCAGCATTGCCATCTTTTCAACTCCAGGTTAAGACTGTCCTCTACAATCAGGCATTTGATGGCATATGAAGGGATTTTAATGTGAGTTGTTTTTATCAGGTCCCAGTATCTCATTGTAACTGTTTTTAGCTGTTAAATTGCTTTTAAATTTTGTATTTTAAAAGTTTTTATATTATGCTTTGTAATATTTGTGAACTGCCCAGAGAGCCTTGGCTATTGGGCAATATAGAAAATAATAAATAAATAAATAAATAACAACACATCTGACAACTCTATAGAGAACAGAAGCAGTGCTCAATAAAGTACAAGCAGATTACAATTGTCCATCAAGTTTAGTGGATGAAAAACTATGATAAGGTGGCACAGCAACTTCTACCTACAAGGTTCCCTATTATACAATCAGAATGCATAGTATATGTGAAGGGCAGTTCTTTAGAAGCTCTCAATTCCATGACTGTCCTACAGACAATTTACCTTGTTTGTTCACTGCAACATGATTAATTAATGTGAAGCTGTGGTGTATTGGAAAGAGGCAGAAGAACAAAGAAGCTTTCAACATTTGAAATCTAACCTTCACTGTGTTCTGTGAATTTCCTCACTTCCATTCCCCCCCCCCCATCCAGCTATACTTGCAATGTCCATTTCTGCTGTCTCAACCAACAAATACAGAAACAAGATCAGTTCTAGGAACTGATGGGATTATTTAGATAAATATTACAAAAGGAGAAATAAGCTATTGAGGTTCTTGACACTTTAATAATCCTGATGGTTATATGAAGATGATCATACTCTGAAATACAAGGAAAATCCTCTTGTTCTGTGGTCAAAAATGATGGGCAAGATGATATTCCTGCCTCCCACCAATTAAAAAGTGCAGTATGGAAATCTAACCTCAAGGAGTTATTTCAATATAAGGTTTTGTTACTATTAAATAGATTTGATATTAAACCGAGGACAAACTTTTCCAGAAAACAAACATCAAAATCTAATGTATACTAACAAAGACAAGTATATAGTATGTTAATATGAATGAATTTTAATCATTACTTATTTTATGATGAACCAGTAAAGCTTCAATGACAGCAATTTAAAAAGCCACAAGTTTGAACGGCTCAATGACTGAGTCACAGACCTTTTACCCATAATGGGTTCCATTACTGCCCTAAATCCAAATGAGGGTTAAGATAGATAAGTAGTAGTAGTTCAGATATGACTATAAAGTAGGCTCGTTCTCTAGATGACCTAGGTAATATCATTGACTGACATGGGGTGTCAATGGAAATTTTAACAAATTATACTCAATAATATTTTAAAGAAGACTTTTTAAAAGCAAGGAGTTAAGCGGACAAGCATAAATATTTGAAATATGAAGCATCATGATACCGCTGAGATACCGGTACTTAAAGCACTGTTCAACTATAACATCAAATATACCTCCACCCTCAAATTTGGGTGCTCACTTTGAGTGAGCTAAGCTGCAATCTTGTGCTCAGTCACATCTGTATTTAATAATGGGCACAGCAATCCTATGGCCCCTAGACAGCATCTAGCGGACCATAGGATTCTTTGGATTCCCAGATCCGAGGTCGGAAACAGCACTCTGACCTCGGAGCTGGGGATCCACACTCAAGATTTCCCTCCTGTCCCCTTGCGCATCAGCATGGAAAGAACCATGCCGGCCATTTCTCTGAGGTCATAAGAGTGACCCTGGAAAAGGGATAAAAGGGGTGTTCTAGTAGGTGGGGAGGGGAGGGGAGGAGACTGGGTCCACCAGGATACCATGTGTCCTGACGGTGCTCCAGCCTCCTTCCCTTCCCCTCCGAAGTGCCTCTGCCGGTTCCCTCACCCTGCATAGAATGCCCGTAAATACTCCAAGTTTGGAGGCTTAGAGGCATCCCGATTGGACTGCACCCTAAGTATTATACTTAATACTGTATTAAGTATTATAAATGCTTAAACCCCACCATTCTAGGGCAATTTTTAAGATGTATGGAAAGAAGTTTCAAGTTAAAGCACTATAGTAGGCGTGGGGAAGGAGTGGCCCTCCAGAGGTTGCAGGTCTGCAACTCCCATCAGCCCTACCCAGCACAGCCAATGATGAGGGATGATGGGAGTTGTAGTCCAACAGCATCTGGAGGGCCACATATTCCCCATCCCTAAACTATAGCATTCTAGGTATTAAATACTGCTTCACATTTAACATAAAGGGAAGGCCAGAAGATATCAAATGACTAGTCATTACAGTTACCGTATATACTCAAGTATAAGTCGAGTTTTTCAGCACATTTTTGTGCTGAAAAATGCCCCCTCGACTTATACTTGGGTCAGCGCACTTATACTGGAGGCAATAAGTTTTCCCAGTTTTTTTGGGTGAAATTAGGGGCCTCGACTTATATTAGGGTCCACTTATACTTGAGTATATACGGTAGTTGTATATTAAAATGTGGATTTGATCTATTCTAATCATTGCTGCCCATGTGAGTGTTCATGTACCCATATTCAGTTTCTAAAAACATTCACCTTTGGGAATATTTGTCAGTTTTATCTATCATAGTGTAGTATTAAAACCCATAACTGGATATGTGATTTTAGCACAAAACTGCCGATTATAACATATTCCATATTTCTGCAGACTTTTTAGTACAAGATACATTATATAAATATGATTTCAAAGCAACTTGAGACTCTTCAGTCTAAAAATAGAATGGTTTTTAGTGGTCTCCAATTCAGTCACTCAATTTCACAAATTGTAGCCTCCTACATTATATTACTAACTTTCAGGTATCTGATGAGAAGCAAAGAAAAGGGGTTGGTAGGAGTGAAGTACACTAAGGAAGAGACCCAGGAATATTATTTTAAGAAAACTTTTAAAAGTGCCAACATTTATAAACCCTAAAGAGGGATTTCTAGTGAGTTTAAACAGTTACAACTAGAACATCATTTGTTAACATTTGGTAACAAAATATCCTTAACACAAGCAACGTGGTAATACTTTTAATATAAAAAATGCCCAGACCTTGTAAGACACAAGTTTTCCACAACCTATCTGGGTGGCATCTTTGAAAACTTGGGCTAGAGATGATAAAAATGAAGATCAAAGCCAGAGTGAAAGTGCTACTGTAACTAATGAGAGCAATTAGTGGATTTACATCAAAGAATAGAATTACAGAGTTGAACAAATCACTGCATTGCCAGGTTTGGAAGGCTAAAGATATTGAAAAACTTAATTATCATATATCAGAAAAGCTATTGTGCCCATACAGATTCTAAGCAAAAAGATAAATAGAATGACCACTGCAGAAACTGGCTGATGAGAAAGCTGAAATGTTGACAACTATTATTTTTTTTTAAGTACTGAGTAATTATCTAGAAATATTCAGCACACATCAAGAACAGACTCAGAAAAAATAGCATGTTACAATGAACATTGGTATACACAGGGCAAAGATAAATAATTGGCAATGTGTAAGATTATTTTAAAGCCACAAAGTTGCATGGAGGAAAAGCTTTATCTGACATTTCACCTCCTAAGTTTGTGGAATGTGAACTCAAGTCCTTTAAATTTTATACTTTTAGCAATACACTCCTGAACACATGAGAGCTCAAAGCAGTTAAGTAGTAAGAGGCCTTTTATCTTCTGTGAAGAGAAACAAATTAAGGAAAGGTGAAATATGATTAAAATGTGCTTTTATTTCTAGTAACTAGAGTAAACATTATCATGACCCCAAACTATAAACAATAGCTATTGGGAATACTCACAGATTACAGTGCGCATACATGACAATGATGCCAGCTTTAACTGGTAAATATTTTAATATCTAGAACCATAAGGTCTTATTATAAACAGCACATTGTGTTTAGCAACAATTGGCTGGTACATATGAAAGATTTCTTCCAACATTAAATAAGTCACCTCAGATCAAATCTGATCAGGTCTCTCATGCAAGAAGAACTACAATAATATCACTATCTCTACTAGGGCCAAAAAATATGGGGTACCAGAACTGCAAGCGGATGCAGAGCCATTTGGAAGAAAACAAAATGGGACTGGGAGGGGTAAGCAGAATGTTGGAAACTATTCACTGACAATTTAAATATTCAAAGTTCAAGCAATACACTATTCTCAAAAACAATCCAGAAAGAAGCACTAAATTAACAGATGTTTTATTGTATACTTATCTGTTTAATTGATTGTTATTTTGTACGCCGCCAAGAGTAATAGTATACAGGCGGGATATAAATTATAATAATAATAATAATAATAATAATAATAATAATAATAATAATAATATTCACTTGAGTCAATTTTGTTGTTTATCTGAGTATTGTATGGTTATTTTATTTTATGTACACATCACCAACACCTCCACATACACAAACAACCCTCCCTATTTCAGTTTTAGGGTTAATTCACACTTAGCCTGCTCCCGAATACCAAAAGTCCCTGTCCCTTCCTTCTCTAGTTTAACACGCCACCTCTAGCATCTCTTTTACCTTGCACAATTTCTCCCGGTACACTCAGTAGGACAGAGTGCTTATCTGTAACTGCAGTTCTTCGAGTGGTCATCTGTGCAGTCACACAACCCACCCAACTGTCCCCGCTCGGTATCATCGATTTCGATGGACCTGCCAGTGGAGACTGGGTGTATCACTCCAATTCATCTCGTTTATGGATGAAAATGTTCGGTGCTGTTACACAGTAACAGGTGATAACACCAATGAGTGTCTCTCGGTTCATGGGGCTGCAATATGCGGTCTCAGAGGAACTGAGGGAATGGGCGGGAGCCACGCTGAGGAGCAGGCACAAGGGGCTCCCGCCCATTTTCGCCTCAGCTAAAGAATTTCCTAAGCAAGCTCAGCGCAGGGGCAGAGCCCATATGTGTGATGCACAGAGACCACGAAGAAGAACCATTAAAACCATAATTTGTCTTTCAATTAATTGGGAAAGAATATCAAGCAATGTGGGCTGGGGCAGATGTCCTATTAACAGTTTAAATATCAGGAATGGGCTATAGGATCTCATGTGTGCCTTCCCCAAAACCTCTTCCTGCAGTAATTCCCCTCCAAATAGGGCTGGAGCTCCTCTTTCTAAATTGGCATATATTGGATCAGTGGTTCCCAACCTTGGGTCCTCAGATGTCGCTGGACTACAGCTCCCAGCATCCCGTCATTAGCCATGCTGGGAGCTGTAGTCCAGCAACATCTGGGGACCCAAGGTTGGGAACCACTGGATTAGATGAACTTGGGAATGATCAGAGGACCTAGAGCCGCTGCCAGTTGGTGTCTACAATACTGGGCTAGGTGGACCAAGGGTCTGACTCAGTGTAAGGAAGCTTTCTATGCTCCTATGGAATCCTGCCACACACACCAGCCCCCAGTTTCTCTTGCTCTCTCATTCAGGCTGCAATCCTATGCACACTTACCTGAGAGTAAGCTCCATTGAATACCATTGTACTTTCTTCTGAGTAAACATGCATAGGCCTCCACTGTCAGTTACTTACTCATACATGTGCATGGGGTTCAAAGAGCCAGACTGCAATCTGTTAGCAAACTTACACGGAAGTAAACCCCCTTGATCTCAATGGAGCTGGAAACGTTTAGGACTGGAGAGGAAGGGTGTGTGTGTGTGTGTGTGTGTGTGTGTGAGTGAATGCGGATCATGTCCCCCCCGTGACGCGGCAGGAGAGGAGAAAAGAGAGGCGGCCTGGCGGGGAAACAAAAGTTTGATGTGAGCGTGCAGGCAGCATGGAGATAGGCGGCGGCAGGCTGCGAAGCTGGTGAAGAGCTAGAAGAGAAGCGACAGGGACGGCAGCAAAGAGGAGATCCGCCGCAAATGAGAAGAGGAGTGGCGGCGGCGGCAGTCAACGGGGGCCGCTGAACGAAGCCCGTGGAAAGAACGCCTGGCCCAGGGATGGAGCGGCCGGTCTGGGCTGGGGGTGGGGAGGCACGTTGAAGGCGAGGCGGGCGAAGATGAAGTGGCTGGAGCGGCTTCTCCCTTCATTCCGGGAAGACGATGGGCCGCTGCCAGCGAACGTTTCTCCTGCTCTGGGCATCGGTGTTTGAGCGAAAGGGGCTCCCCCCCTCCATTTTGTCTGCGTTTGCTTCTTTCCTTTAACGCACAGCAAGAGCCTTATTGACTTGCTCTGCCTTTGGCCAACAGGGAAGATCTGCCTTTGGCCAACCAGCTGATGGGGGACAGGAGAGCAACTCTTCTCTCGGACAGCAGAAGCTTGAACGCTCCTGCTCCTTGCGCGCTACCCTTGGAAAGGGTGGTCTTGGAAGTCCTACCTAGACACTCCGTGGCCGTCGGAGGAGGAAAGCGTGCGGGATGACGTCAGCGTTATAATCCCGTGCGCTTTCCTCCTCCGATGGCTGTGGAACCACCGATCGGCTGCCGGGCCGGATAAAAAGGCAAGGTGGGCCGGATGTGGCCCGCGGGCCGTAGTTTGAGGACCCCTGCTCCAGAGCTTCAGGCAGGAGTTTTTCCAGCCCTACCCGGAGATGCCGGGGCCTTCTGCGTGCAAAGCCTGTGCTCTACCGCAGAGCTACGGTCCCTCCGCAGAAGGAAAGACAAACAAAAAGAGTGGAAAGAAGAGAAACAGGAAAAAAGTGGGAGTGCAGACTTGCCTGTGTTTGTGAGAGAGAAAGAGAGGGAGGGACGGAGGGAATTAATTTTATTTATTTATTTATTTATTTATTTATTTTATTTATACCCTGCCTTTTTTCCTGCAAGGAACCCAAGGTGGCTTACAAAATCCTCCTCCTCTCCATTTTATCCTCACAACAACGCTGTTGAATTAATCAAAATGAGAGATCCCAAGGGGGGGAGGACAAGCCAGGGGAGGACAAGCCACGCTGCTGCCTGTGAGGAGAAGAAAAGAAGACAGAAGTAATTTATAATAACTTTCCATTTAAGAAAAAAAAAAAATTCACCCCTATCAAGTAAAAAAAAAGGACCCAGGTCCCTTTTTTTTACTTAATCCATTCGTTCATATTTTTTTCAAACTATAGTCTGCCCCCCCAACAGTCTGAGGGACAATGAACTGCCCCCCTGTTTAAAAAGTTTGATGACCCCTGCTGTAGAATGATGGACTTTAAATTGTTTGGAAATGACCTTATAACCCTTCCCAGATTGATGGGCGGCAACAATTGCTTCCCTAAGATCATTGCTGATGTCTTCTCTCCTTGGCATTGTGGTAACATACACCTGATTGCTGGAGACCAGCAAACTCCTGACACTTCAGCTTTTGTAGAGGTGGACTGGTCACACATCAAGGGCATTTGCTTAGTAGAACCTGGCTGCTCCTTAGCCTCTTCATACCTATGGCAGCAGTAACGGTGTACTTAGTTTTTCCCATGTGGCTTCTCCATTTTGGCTATATTTCTGTACAATAAATAATGCCACGGTGTACTCTGTCATGTGTTGTTGTTCATCTGAGGTTGTCTTTACCTAATTTTGAGACCTGCTATGGGCCCGATGATTTTTCTTCTGTCCTGAAACTTGGAACCATGGAACTCGAGAAGGGTATACTTTCTTTTTCACATGACTGTATGTGTGATGCACAGAGACCACAAAGAAGAACCCACACTTTTAAACAGGCTCTCCTTGCCCCAAAATGTTCCTGGGTGCCAACTAAATCTAAACCCTTCATCCTAACACCACTATCTGACTCACAAACTTAAGACCCTTCTACTGTTCCTGTTCAGGTGGCCCTGAACATAGCAGAGGGACCATGCTTGGAAAATGCTACCTGGACATCAACATCTTACCTAGCAATCTATTTTTTTCTTTCTTCCAGAATCTCACAACCATAGTTTGCAATGTCATTGGTACAGATACATACTACAACCACTGCCTCCTTCCCTCTGCTGCCTATCAAGATGGGATGCGATGTCTACTACCTTTGCATCACCATATACTCAGCATGCCAGAGATGTGAAGGCTCAGAAAAAAACTGGAAACATTTGGGGGGGCACTTCCTCTCCTGGTTCCCCCCGACTCCCCCCCCCATTTTTTCAGTGGAAAAATTGGAAATTTCAGGGAACACTAAAAAAAACCCTCCTATGTACTATTTTCATTTTTAAGTAAGTGAAAAGCTTTTTTAAGTCAAGGTTTTACTCACTCAAAATGTGTAATATGAAGATGTTTGTGTCAGATATTCTACATCAGGGATGCAAAAAATGCAATCTTTGGGCCACAGGCAGGCCCCCAAGCCTTATCTGGCGGGCCCCAGCATCTGCCACCACAGCAAAAACTGTGGGGGGGGGGGGGGAGAGAAAAAAATATTCCAGGAACAGGTTCTATGGTTCCTGCTACAGAAGCCTCATTCCTAGTGTTCCTGGAATGTCCTAAGAAGTGCTTGAAGGTTCCTGCTAGTTTCCAAGGATTTGTGTGAGATAATGTTTGTGAGAGGATATGTGCACATGTGCAGCCCACATCAACCAAGCAGACATCCGATGTGGCCCTTAGGGCCGAACCATTTGCGCACCTCTGTTCTACAGTATTAGAGAATAATTCCTGTGTACGTGTATACTTTAGGTTAGGGGAAAAATTTTAATCTCCATGCGGAGAGGCATGGAGCTCTGTGCCTCTCTCTGCACAGAGAAAGGGACTTGGCTGGGCCTTGCAGGACCTGCCTCCAGCAAACCCTGGCCAAGTCAGGCTGTTCCTTCTCATGCCGCACATGCCCCAATCGGTGCAGGGGAGTCCCCAGCTTATCTCCAACCTATGATTGGAGATAACAAAGGGCTTTCTTTTTGTGCCATTTGGGGGAGGCCCCCACAAAGTGTTCAATCCCTCCGTGGGCCGGATTAGGCTCATGGGCTGGAGGTTCAACTCCCCTGCTGTAGATATATACAGTGCTCAAATCCAAGATGCCTTTCTGCACCTCAAGTGTACAGCCATCTTCATGAAAGAAGCATACAGGGTCTGCATGAGACTGGTTTATTACAAAAGTTGTGGTTTCTATTTTCAACTTTTATTATTTTCCTACTTCTCAGATAGCAATATTGGTTCATGCCTTTGTCTCCTCTCGCCTAGACTACTGTAATGCGCACTACGTGGGGTTACCCTGGAAGACGGTTCGGAAGTTGCAGCTGGTACAGAATGCAGCAGCTCGCCTGGTTAAAGGCTGCCGCCGGCGTGATCACATCACTCCAGTGCTCAAAGAGTTGCACTGGCTACCAGTTGTTTGCCGAGCCGAATTCAAGGTGTTGGCATTGACTTTTAAAACCCTGTACGGCTCCGGTCCAGTTTATCTCAAGGAGTGCCTCCAGCAACATCAAGTAGGCCGCTCAACAACATCTGCCACAGACGGCCTTCTCCCTGTCCCATCAGCCAGAGAAACCAGGCTGGTGGGGACTAGGAGGGGGGGCTTTTCTGTGGCAGCCCCCAATTTATGGAACTCTCTCCCCAGTGACCTCCGCCATGCCACTTCCTTGATTAGCTTCCGCCGGGCATTAAAAACGTGGCTTTTCAGGCAGGAATATGGGAGGGGTTAGGATTTTTAAGTTTTGTACTGGTTTTAATTGTGTTTTATACTGTGTGTATGTGTCTTGTATTTTATTGGACTGTACATCGCTCAGAGTGGCCGGATGGCTGGCCAGATGGGTGATTCATACATATAATAAATAAATAAATAACAAAGATACATGCGCTTAGGCAACATTGAATACAGCAGTTTGAAGTTCTCTCTCTCTAGTATTGTACATTTTGCAGTTTTGCTTGTACAAAATTATGGGATTTATACTTTTGATGCTGCAATCATATGCATTAACTGGGAATAAGCTCCACAGACTTCCAAGTAAACATGCATAATATAGCTATGTAAATTCCATAAATATACCAAAGAGTATAACTTTATATGCTATCAAAATTATAAATGATACATTTTATGCTGCTAAACCAGAAAAATAAGTTTAAGTGCTGCCTGTATTTCAATTCCCCCCCCCCCGAATGTCTGCCTCCCCTCACCCTCAAGAGAGACACGGTGGGGGGGGGGGGTGTCCATGGCTTCAAGAGTTCCAGAAATTTGACATATCTACATGCCAGTCACAAGTTCAACTATGTTCCTAGGGACTGAATCACCCACTATAAGTTTATCACCTGATCAGTGGGTCTCTAAGGGACTGTTTCCCACTTCTCCAGTATGTGGTCCTCCTGCTCTAAGACCCTCATTCTCTACAAGTGCAATACATGTCACCATGGGAGTGGAATGCATCTACATTTCCCTCTTAAGGTCTCATTATCTCTCTGCCTTGCGCAGCTTTTCCAGGTCATCCACTGTAGCTTCAAGGGAACAATGTTCTGCAGGAACCAAGTACACACCCCATGACCTCTGCCAGCAGGATGAGGCACTTGGTGCAAGATACTGTATACCCCACCCCATCTCCTATGGACTTCTACCTTTATATATTTTAATTGCTTTATGTGACCAAGTTATCACTGGATTAAGTTTCTTATGCTTAAACTCTTAACTTTCCACGCTTGTAGTCAACCTCTCCCGGGAGTTAAACTCCTGTATTACCTGGTTAGCATGCTCTACTATTGTGGCTTTCAGGCTCCTCTACTGGAACATTAAAGTGCCTATTGCAAAAAACTAGTAACTGTATCTGAAAAATCACCTACTCGATGAACCTGTCCCATGTTAAGGTCACCTGCATGTATCTTCTCTGCGTGGTCCCGTCTATGAAGGCATGTGGAATCCAGAGAGGGTCTTTTCAGTTGTGGTACCCCACCTTTGGAATGTTCGCCAAGAGAATTCACCTGGTACCCACTCTGAAGTCTTTAAGCACCAGCCAAAGACATTGACATTCACCCAAATCTTTCTAAATAGTGCTTAAACTGGTTCTAATTCTACTGCTGAAATGTTTTTGATGCTCTGCTATTTTTATACTGTTCACTGAACTGTTGGTTTTGTTGTTTAATTTTGATTAATTTATATTTTTGTAAGCATTGTAAACCTGAGGAGTGGGATATAAATCCTCCAAATAACTGAATATGCTACTCTATAGTGCCTCTAGCCTGTGCCCTGTTGTAGCCAATTATGTCAACTGATCCTCAGTTCTAAGAGGCAGATGTGGCACTTTTCAATCCTAGATCTATTCAGTCAGGCCCTAACCAGATGTGCACGTTTTTATTAAATCAACATGCTAGTCCATTAGGCTATAAAGCAGGGTGGGGTGGGGGGAGTCATGTTCAACTAAAGCTGCAAATCTTATACTTACTTACCTGGGAATAAGACCCAAAGATTACGTCTGGGTAGACATGTATAGGATTGCATTCTAAATGGAACACGCAGGGAGAGGAGCAAAACCCACACTTCTCACCTGCTACACTCTTGCTGCATCAAGCCATTTTCTCAGTGACAGCTCATCAGCACTTTTACTCTTCCCCTTTTCGCTTCATACTTTCAGAAGAGATAGGCATGGCAAGATTTTGCAGCACATGAATAGCAATTTAAAGGGGGGGGGGTGGCTTTGAAACCCTGTAACTTTAAACATTCACAACAGATTTACACAAAAGGTTTTCACCCAACCAACCGAGATCCAGACAGCTGCAATTTGGGGCATAATTTATATTGGTAAAAAAAAGAATGTGAACGTACGTTTTGGGTCAGTACAAACAGAATTAGAGTATGAAAATTCTAATTCTGGGGTCTCCAGCATGGTGCCTATGGGCACCAATGCGCTAGCGGACATCTCTCTTCGTACCTGCCAGGCTCCCTGCCCCTCCTGATTGAGCTAATTTTTAAATTGGTGGTTTTTAAATCTTTTTTTAAACCACTGGAAGTTTCACATGCTACAAAGAAAAATGTCAGCCTCCATCTTTATTTCCAATAATGCCTCTGGGACCCATATTTCTGAGCCTCAACAGTTTGATTTCTGTGAAATGAGTGTTGGGTAGAAAACTGTAGGTTCAAGAGTGTTTTTGTGTTTTGGAGCTCAAATCCCACTTCAGCCTTATATTTGTCTTTTGGGGCAAGTTGCTTTTCTTTTATTCCTGGCCAGTTTGCCTTCTGGGAAATGGGTGCTTTGTGAATTGGCAAGCCACTTCGTCAGGGTGCCCACAATACTCTCCCAATATTCCAAATGTGCTCACTTACCCCAAAAAGTTGGGGATCCCTACTCTAATTTAAAGCAAACTGCATGTGATCAAATTCTTTTCCCTGTTGTTTTGTATGTTGCCTCCTGAAGTTTGAGTCCAAATGGAATCCTGTAAATCAATACAGTCATGCCTTGGATTGAGAGCATAATTCGTTCCGGAAACGTGCTTGTAATCCAAAACACTCTTATATCAAAATGAAAAAAAAATGTACAGAGATTTTTAATTTAAGCCGTACTACAGTACTTGTATTGCAAAATGTTGCTTGTATATCAACTCAAAAATAAATAAATATTTTAAAATTTGCTTGTCTTGAAAAACGCTCTCAAACCAAGTTACTTGCAATCCAAGGTATTACTGTATTTTACCATTCATTCCATTTCCTCCCCCCACCCCCCAAATATTTGTTTCTCAAATGAGTGCTCCTACATAACAACTCTGTAGTTTGGTCTGTATATATTATCTCAATAAGATACATTTATATTTACAATTTAAATTTAGAAGACTTAAATTTATCAACACACAAGACTTTCAGCCACTACATACATCACAACTTCCTTGGTCTAGTAGTGGAATATTTGAACAATGTAAACTAGGCAGTCAACTGACTGATGAACTCACTATATTTGTGTGGAGAAAGCCTGAGCACACACAGTGACATGAACCCTGACATAGTTTCCCCCTTTACACTGACACCCCTCTGTATGCATAATCCCCACCCGGGGGACAGGAGACACAGTTCTGGTCAGACTGGTTGTACGTGACCACATCTGCATACCCTCAACAGGGCACATCTGCATCAATCCACATTGAAGGGCATAAACATTCCCAAGGTGGGGGGGGGGCAGTCTCAAAGAGCTGCAAAGTATTCAAAAGATGCCAGTAAACACGAGGCGCCACCCCCACCCTCCCGCGGGGCAGAACTAGCCCACCTGGTCATCAAGGGGCGGGGAGGGGGCGTAAGGGGGTAGAAAAGATACGTGCCAAAGGTCCAAGGGTTGTTGGGAACACGGTGCAGGCTGATACACCTCAAGCCCCTGGCTCCGGCTAGGGTTAAGCAGCTTCCAACCCCAAGCGAGGCGCTGCTCAGAGCCGGCTATGCAGATCTCTACACTAAGTCCGTAAGTCAGATTCTCTGGTGTGAGGTGACTTCTTCTGTAATACGTTATGCCTCTAGTATCTGAAAATTGAAGCTTTCCATTCTAGCCAGGTTACGACCTGTTTTGTTTATAGTGTGAAATTCCTGGTAGTCTATGAGTTCCGCTCCATTAGCCGTATAGTATATAAAGCCTATTCTTTGGTCTAAGCACGGTTTCATGTTATTCTTAGGTAGCGCTTGTGTTCTAATCGCATAAGAGCCGCATAAAGGGCATTTTCTCAGTGCCGGTTAACCCGTTAAAGTGCCGAACTCGCGCCAAGGACCAGGCTTTTGGTCCTCCACAATTTGACTAGTAAAATGAGTGGCTTGTGAACCCAAAGTGAAATATTAATGGAACAAAGATCTGATCCCTAAGAGTGTAAAGCTATAACTGGAGTAATTCAAAGCAGTGGTCCCACATAACATATTTCAGTTCAATTTATATAAAACACACACATACCCCTTTTATACTCCTAGGAAAAACATTTTAACTCACACAAACTCCCATGGTTGCTATCTCTATTTCTGAAGGCAAGTCTCTGCAACTACATAAAAGTTTACATCACTAGAATAAGGTTTTAACAACTCAACTTCCAGGGGCCTGGAGTTCCAGGGCAAGAACAACAGAAGGTTTCATTCCCAGGAGACTCTGAATTTAAGACATGTTTACTAACTTCACTGAGAATGGGCTCCGAATATTGATTAAAATGGCAATAAACTGAACCTTTCAGCATATTGGCTCTCATTATTATTTAAAAAAAAAAAAAATAGTATCACAGCAAGAATAGGTTCAAAGCAACTAATAGGACTTTCTACATTCTGTCTGGTAGCATCCTTTGCAATTATTAGACCCACAAAACAGGAAATTTTTGCTACATTTACAGACATCAAAGATGGCCTACAATTCTGTAAACATTTTATTTCTATGGAAGTGCTGCCTCACAAACAAAGCAACAGTCAGGCCAGTCATTATGACTATACTGTAGCTTTATTTTGTTCAGTTTCTATATAAAAGATTAAGGAAACCCCAGCCATTACCCAAGCCCAGATCTTGACCATAACTACTTTATTTTAAGCAGGTATTACTGTCCTTGTTTCTCCATTCCAGAGAGGAGGAGATGATGATGATTAACAATATGAGTTTAACACTGTGACCTTGGTTTTCTTGCTATTCTTGGAAGATAAGAGGTACAGAGAGCAACTGAATAATTTATCTTGCCCAAGATAAACCTGTTCCCAAACCCAGTACCTGGTCTCACCAATAAATAATACTTTTTAGTGCAGAATTATTTATTGGAAGCATTTCTGTCCCACTCTCCAGCCAAAAAAGGCTCCCAGAGTAGCTTACAATGATCAATAAGGCACACCCTATCCTTAGGCTTACAATCTAAAAGACACATCACAAAAAGGAGAAAGGAATGGGAAGGGAAGTGGGGGGGAAAGCTAACTCAGGCACAAGTTCTTAACATTACAGTTCTTAAAACAACCAGCTGGAATGGAAGAAGTTCAAGAAGAGGAACCAAATGTTGGTGGTCTCCCAGCAGAATCAATGGAATGGCCACTGAAGTCCAGCCAACAGGAAATACTCTCAGATTTACTACCCTCTTATTTTATTGTAAACTTGAAAATTCAGGGGAGCATCTGATTATTTCCTCTCCTCCACTTTTCCTTGGATTTCCAGGATAAGACAATTATTCGATTACGGAGCCCAAATTAAAGATAAAACATTTTGAAAGCGAGACAAATTGGCAAAAACAGTAAGATAGAAATATCATTTGAGAAATACCATGTCAGGGAAGCTTTAACTTGGATTCCTGCATTGAGCAGGGGGTTGGACTCGATGGCCTTATAGGCCCCTTCCAACTCTACTATTCTATGATTCTAAGCATACGTGGTTCTCACTTAATTCTGTTTAGAACCAAATCATTTTGTTGAATACACAAATACATCTAAAGATCTTAGTTCTCTATGATAGCGCTGCCACAAACAAAACAAGATAGCCATGTAGCCACAAATACACAGCAAGTGTCAATATAGAACTGTTTTAATTGAAAATGATTTGAAGACAACTACATTTTCAATGAAATGTTACCTACCTGAAGGATAGGCACTTTTTGTGGTGTGTTCTGTGGTGACTGGTGAAGCTGCGCCCAAGGCTGATGGTGAGGATGCGGTGGTGGTGAAGACTGATGATGAATGCCTGGATGAGGCTGCATGGTAGGACATGTTGGCATTTGCTGCTGAAAAGATGACTGACTGGTATGCTGCTGACCAGATATTAATCGTTCTTGTATTGTTTGTGGATCAGCAAGGCCAACACCTGGACAGCCATTTGGTCTCATGTGACCACCCATTTCCCGCGGTGCTGAAGACATGCCCATGAATGGCCGATTCTGTTGTATATTCCGAGGGCCCATACTCCTCTGTCCAATTCCCATGGCACCAGGTGGCTGGTGAGATGGTTGAGGATGGGGCATATTTGGGTAACTGCCAACTTCCATTGGTATTCCAGCACTACCAGGCCTAACTTGTGGAGGAGGGGTACCTGCTGGATTACTTAATGCTTTCATGGGTGACATGGGAGGTGGAGAAGCATAGGTTCCCTGAGGCTGTGAAGGGTGCATAGTTTGTGTGTTCATTTGGTTAAGTGAGCCACTAGGGTGAAGGGGCTGCTGGTGCATAAGTCCTTGACCACTATTAGATGGAAACCCTACGGCATTTGGGTACCTTGGTACAGACTGATTCATTGGAGTGTTATTAGTAAGGCCTAAATTCTGATTCATACCTGTATTGTTTACTAATCCCTGATTTAGGTTACTGTAAGGATAACGAGAATACTGCCCTGAGTTGTTTATAGTAGGTGAAGATACTGTCTGGCCCCGAGAACTAAAATTAAGTGTTTGCGGCCTAACAGCACCCTGCTGAGGAGGGTTAGGGGAGTATCTGGGACTGTGGGCTACTGATTCGCCATGGAGAGCAGTGGGAGGATGGTGGTGAAATTGCTGCACTGAGTGTCGTAAGGAAGACCCCATGCTGGGATTCTGTTGGGGCACATGAGACATGTGGCCAGGTCCTGAGGTGGCAATGAAAGGATTTCCCTGATTAAGACCTTCCTGGCTTTGAGAAAACTGGTTTATCCTCTGCTGTTGTGGCTGACCATGCTGCTGCATTGAAAAGTCACCCCGAGCCATATAGTTTCCCATCTGTTGCATGTGCTGAGGATGCCCCTGTCCAGGTGGTCCTGATGGCGTTGGTGGTGGCTGAGAAGGTGGGGGTTGCTGCTGCTGGTATGGTGCTCTTATCTGGTCTGGCACTTGAACAGCCCTTGGCCCCCACATGGAACTACCATCTACAAAGGGCTGTCCATGCCTTTCATTCTGCATACCAGGATAGACTCCCATCTGACTACCAGTACCCCCACCATGAGGGACTGGCGGATTATGATATTGTGAGTGAGGAGATGCTATACCATTCCCAGGGGCATTACTCATCATTCTGTTGGGCTGATCCATTAGATGCATTTTCTGTTGTTCATACTGATTATAGTGATCAAAGTGGGTCAACTTTGCTTGATTTTGACTGGTTGGAGGATGGTGAAGGGGTGACTGTAATGAGGCAAATCCTTGATCAATAGGCATTTGTTGCCCCATAGGGTTTACTGTGTTTTCGGGGTATCCACATTCTCCCAGGCCCTCCAGTCCTTCACTGAAAATATTCCCATCTTCTCCAAACAGACTCATCATTCCTGGATCTGCCATCTTTGTTCCAGCACGCGGCTTCACAAAGCTACAACTAGAATACTAGTTCGTGCTTCACCTCACTGAGGTGTTTGTCTTCAAAGCCTTTAATCCTCAACTAATCGCCTTCATGTCATTCCATAATTCCTTAATTCTTTTGGACCACAGAGTGTCAGGCAAATTCTTGTTACCAGTCCTAAAAAGAAAGGAATTAAAAAAAAAATTAGGTTGAAAGTAAAAATAAAAGTTACATTTGACCATACCAGATCTTTCTGCTATGCTAAATGGAAGCTTTTGAAATACTGAGCTTTTAATATTTCATTTTAAGAAAAACTTATTGGCAGCTTTATTATGATAAGAAAGCAGAAAGCCAGGAAACGGTAACCTTAAATTAATCCATTCACTATACTTCCTTGTGTTCATTCCTGGATAGAACAGAACAAAAGAACACAACAGGCAGCTGAAGCAGCTGCCACAGCAGGCAGTCATATGTATGAATATAGCCAAGCAGCCCATCTGCTGAACTAAAACCCTGAAAATGCTCTAGTTACCAACAGCATGTCCTTAACCTTATTCTCCTGAACACAGTAATCAGATAGATGAGTGCACAAACAATAACAAGGACTACAATAAACAAAGTCACTGATATGCCTAGTTCTTACAGTTAGCTTCTTCTAGAATTTACTAAATCCTGTTACCCGGTAAACTAAGCGCATTTAAATAAAACGTAAGTTACACTTGATATGCAATGAAGTTGCAAAGTGGATATTGGCTTCTGTAATGCAACACTAAAAGCTTAAGGCTTAACATTTTCAAGGTGCTTTCAAGTATTCAAAGCACTTCACATGCATTATCATATGTAACATACTTTCAAACCTGTAAAGGTAAGTCAATATTATTATCCCACATATTGCAGATGGGGAGAGGGGAGTGAGGCTGGGAGAGGGTGGCTTGCCTAAGGCGACCTAGTGAGTTCATGACAGAGGCAAGTTTCAAACTGGGGCTTCTTTATTCACAGCTCAGCCCCTCAGCCACTACACTGGCTTTGAAGAAAAGTGTCACCTAGATATGATGAGAATAACTACTCCATATTATTTGATTAAAGAGAATTGTCAAGATCATAGAAGACTAGATGAAACATACACAATAAATATGCTTTCAAAAAGGGGACAGGGAAGTAGACACCCAGTAATTATAGGCAAGATGATTCCATAGAAGCTTTTTTTTAATGCAAACCATAATTTGTGAGCACCCTGGTAAAAGTGGGGTTATTACTAGTAGCCAAGTAGATTTATTTAGAACAAGTCAGTTTCATTCTTGCTGGGTATCACGTTTGCAGCAGTAGAAGTTGAACCTTGAATAAATCAAGATTTCTGGTCTAGTCCAACATGAGACTAAGTCAGCCTTCCCCAACCTGGCACCTAACAGGCTGGGGATAATGGGTGTTGTAGTTCTACATATCTGGAGGACATTAGGTTGGGAAAGGCTGGACTAAACCTAAGCACAGGTTTTCTATACCTGTGTCACTTCATTCACGTGAGCTCTCCACCTACATTCTGAATGTTCCTCTATATTTTACACATACCCTCACACCATCCAGACAGAAAAGGAGCATGCTAGGGAGTGCTAGGTTAGAATCCTTGTCTCCAACATCTGGTTTTCTAGGCTTCTATGAAACATCCTGCAATCTGAAGTGGTACAGTTTAGATGCTGGTTTAATACCTCAATGACATTGAAGTCTAAGAAAGTCATCAACATGGGCTAAAGAACCACCACTAAAATGGGCACTCAACTGACTGAAAATGCTCCATTTGAATATCCACTAAAAACAACCAACAAAATAAAAAGTAGTGTCATTCCAGATGCTCATCCAGGTATTGATATGTCTTTCTTCCACTTGCTGCTTGGAGTAAATGCTAGGATCTCAGATAGTCTTATAGGGATGGAGTCCTCTAGCTGCAGTACATCAATCCCAGATTCCCAGCACTCATGACAATCCTGCAGATGTCACATGATTTCTCTCCCTCAACCCCCTGAACCACATCTTAGATAACCAAGATATCATATTAAGCAAGTCACCAACCCAATCTGCACAATCACTGTAGCCCACTGTGGCTTGTTTAAGCCACAGTGCATACTGAAAATGTTTGAATATTCATGCCGCGGGTTGTCATGTCAGCTGAACCCAGGGACCATGGGTTAAGCGAGGGTTAAATAACCCTGTTGGTTTGTTGTTGGTTTATGCGAGGGTTGTTTAACCCTCACATAACCCACAGTCTCCGGGTTTGGACAATACAACAAGCCGTGGCTTGAATATTCAGAATGGCCACCAGCATACAACACAGCCCATTGTGGCTTAAATAAGCCATGGTGGGCTGTTTGATTGTGCTTTGTGTTTGTCAGACTGTGTGAATATATCAGTTTCATATATGATTGAGATCCGTTGCAACACAGAATGTTAGGGTGTATGTTGAGAAATAAAGGGGAAATGGAGGATTGGGGAAGCTACTTATGGGTTGGAGAGAGATGGGCCTTCAGAATAAGAATAAGAAAAGAATAATCCATTTCCTGTGCTACATGGAACTTTAGGAGGAAGGAAAGGGGGAAAAAGGACACCCTTTCTATTTCCCCATTTCTAGAACCACTACCTATGCTGTATAGCAGCCTTCCTCAACCTTGTATCCTCTAGATGTGTTGGACTACAAATCCCATCACTCCAACTAGCTCAGAATAATGAGATTTTTAGTCCAACACATCTGAAGAATGAATTGTATAGCTACAAAACGTTCACGTTCAGGGCTGGTAGCCAGCCCAGACCTGAGCCCTCAATGCTACATAGCACAGCAGGGGAGGCTTCCATTTTCCCCTTCTCCCATTCTCAGCTCATCATGCCAAGTCCTGAACAAAAATATGTGGGTCCAGTTCAGGGCTCCCACCAGCCTAGAACAAGAGTACTCCTAGGGGGTGAGGATACACTGCAATATTTCATTTCACGTCTCACGTGCATAGAAACAATACTGAATACTTACAAGATTATAAGGACCACTGAGCTAATGTATGTTAAAGCACTTTGAAACATTCCAAAGTGCTATATAAAAGTTAATTAAGCTTCTTCACTATCACAAGTTGTGGAAAGCCACCAGCTTAGATGGCTTTTAAAAAGGCAAACTCACAGATGACAGACAATGATCAGCCTATTAGCCATGATAGCTAAATGAAACCTCTAGAGGAAAAAATTAATGGCAGAGGATGAGTGTTGTCTTCATGACCTGCTCTTCTGAAAATAGTAAGCTGGACTAGATATTTCTTACCTACCTCTCTTTAAAATATAGGCCCAAAGCAGGTGACAAATTAAGAAAAACGAAAGAATCCAATCCAATCCAATCTAATCCAATCCAACACAAACTATAACAAAATATTATACAAACACCAAAGTAAAAGATAACAGATTATACCAAATGCTTTCATCAAGAGGAAAACCTGCACCATCTTTTTTGTAAGGAAGCTAAAGTTTGAACCAAATGACCCTGGCTGGCAGGGGTGGGAGTTCTATCAACATTATTTATTTATTTATTTATTTGTGATCCTTCTATACCATTTACTATAATAAAATCCCTAAGCAGTTTACATATAAATATTAAAATCACATTTAAAATATTAAGAACTATTTGAATTACCACAATACAGGCAGTCCCCGGGTTATGAACAAGATCTGCTCTTAAGTCTGTCTTTAAGGAGAATTTGTATATAAGTCGGAACAGGTACATACGGTTCCCCAGCTCTATGTCATTTATGTAGAACATAGAGTATCACGTAGTATACATTAAAAACGGCATTTACACAAATTGCAGCCGTTTTTACGTATACTCTATACTCTACGTAAATAATGTAGAGCTGAGGAACCAGGAAGTCCGGCAAGTGCATCAGCTTGCGCTCGCTGGAGTCTCAGCGGTCCATTCGTAAGTACAAGTTGTCCATAAGTCGGACGTCTGTAACCCGGGGACTGCCTGTAGTACATAGCAACACAAGGAGCAGCAAGATGAAGTAGCATGATCAATTTAATTACAAGCCAGGGAAAGCCTGAATAAACAATACCTTTTCAGGAGGTATTTGAAACATACCATATTTTCTGCCTCCCAAACTGCACAAAGGAGGGTTTTCCAAAGAGGTGGGTGCCACTACTGAAAAAGCTCACAATTGAGATATTACATGGCGACATTCCATTTGTTTTTGGAATGACCTCCTCTGACAATCTTAAAGGTCAGCTGGATATATATATATAAGGGAAGGCAGTCTGCTAGATATCCTGGTCCCAAGTTCTTTAGGGCCTTTATGACAATAACATAACCTTGAACGTGGCTCTGTAGCCAAAAGGCAGCCAGTGCAGTTCTTTCAACACAGATTTTATGTGAGCACAGCTGGGTGTCCCAGTGAGGACCCTAGCTGCTGCGTTCTACACTAACTGCAGCTTCTGAACCAGGCACAAGAGCAGTCCCACATAGAGCGCATTACAGTAGTCTATTGTTATTGGCCCCCAGCTACCCAACAAGCATTTGTATAGTATATACATGGAAAAAAACCCATAGAGCTCCCTCCTTAAGATTAACAAAAATCATAATGGGTGAAGAAGCCCCACCTTGTGAGGGACTAACATCTGGCTGCTCTGGCAGCAATTTCCAGTCCAGAGTCATGCAGCTCTATCTATGATGGAGAAGCAGATGCAGTTACATGCAGTTGAAACATCAAAGGACTGAGGGAGGACTGTAAACACCTTTGCTCTCCCATTGCCTCTTGCGTCCGCCATTAGAAACACAAGTTGAGACACAGCAGCAGCCTGGTGAAGAAGCCCTGCCCTGTGAAGGACTAACATCTTGCTGCTATGGCGCCATTTCCATGACAGGATCATTTCATCCAAGACCTTCCCTAAGATTCAGAAGCAGAGTGGCAGTTGGAGCATCTGAGAACTAGAGGAAAATTGCATTTGCTTTTGAACTTCCCCATTAAGTAATCTATTTTATTGTATTTTGAGTATGTTCTAAGCCTTCTCAAGAATGTCAGTTAGTATGGCGGGCTTTCAGTTTACAAAATAAATAAAATATTTAGGTGTCTACTTGAAGGATACTCACTACTGCTCACGAAAGGAAAGCTAATGAGTGTCAAATTGCACGGATTATCTACACCAAATTCAAATACTACTAAGGCAGCATAAAGTTAAGATAAGGAAATAAACACTATGAAGTGCAAAGTGTACGAGTGCTCACATTTCCACAAAATACTAAGGGTCATTTAACTATGATGACAGAATACCGTTTTCAATAGAATGAACAGCTTGGAAAAATATGGCCGCAAAATTTTTATTGCCTCATTTTGTGTGTTAAGGTTGCCAGAAATAAAAATAAAACTGTTTCCCCATGAACAGTATCCACAAGTATCAAAGCGACAACTTGTATTTAGAGGCAGCCAGACATTTAGCTGGGAAATCCCACTCCTGTGTGTATACCACTTTTCCAGTTTTCTGCAGGAAACACAACGTTTGGCCAAGATAGTATGTTTACAATTATGTTTATACACCTGGGAGTCCCGATTGGGCAAAGACTCTTAGATGCATATACACATATTTTTAAAGACACATGTATGTCTTCCATAACATTTGCTGGACAAAAAAAAACAAGTACACTAGTTCATGCAGCACCGGCATGTGCTGCATAAAGCTGGAGTTGCCTTAAGTAGATCCAGAATTGTGGCCCTAATGCAAAAGAAAACATACTTTTAAAGAACATGTAACGTGAGTTTCATGAACACTAATTGTCACCAATGAACCATTTTTAAAAAGTGTCTACGCTGAAGAGATATAGGGTTGGACCCAATGTTATGCTAGCAGAAAAAGTACAGTATGCAGCATTGTTCCACTAGCAATTGCGCAACCACTAGCAGAACTAGCACAAGCTACACCCAGCCTAATAAAGCCATAATGAGTTGTGGAACAGCTACTGGAACCGAATCGAAGTATCCGACTTGATACTTGCACAAGGACGAAAATGGATTTCCGCAAGTGGTAAAAGCTTTGTGCTAGTGGAATGACACTTCTGGATACAACCCTTAAACTATTTAGAAGCATAGCCCGTACAATGCAGACTATTAACAGAAAAACATCTTAAGCAGCAGTCTCCCAAAATTATTATCCTCCCCAAAGCGCACTACAGTATAACTTATGTTTTAGTTTGTCGCAGAAGGAGGTAGGTGGAAGCTGACCTCCCCCACTCCCCTCCCTGCCAACCCTCTCTCAAGAGCTGGGGGAGATCACATAAAATTGAGCAGAGGCACCTCATGATTCTTTACCTGTGGGGTGTTGTTGAGCCGCAGTGACTTATGTGCAACTATACTTTTTACTGGAAAAGAAAACTTCTCAATGAATGCATGATTATCATTTTTAACTTACAGATAGTGTCATGCTTAATACCTTCCATCAGGTATTTTATTTGTATAGTTTTCTTGGGGTACATTTGACTCCAAACTAGACTGATAAAAGAGTCATTTTTCTATCAATGAAGGATTAAATGTTTTATATTTAAAAATGATTATTTCCATTGGAATGCTTGTAAATAATGACAGCTCAACAGTACAATTCCCTTACATATTTTAAATTTTAGGGGGGGGGGGATATGTAGGCACTGAAAACTGTTAACATACTAATTTTGGCATGCCCAAAGAACTGCGTATATGAGGTAATGCAATTTTACTCATTTAAGAAATATTTACCCCACTCTTCAAGTTGAAATCACCACCACCAAGTATAGCCACTTTATGGGTAGGGGAGTATTTTTAGAAATTGGGTTTTTTCCACAGAAAAGATAGTAGTGGAAATATTTCTGCCCCACATCACTGATCCCCATTCCACAAGTAGCATACTGCTTTCAGGTTTCTGACATCTGAATTAATGGACCCAATTTTTAATTATATCCCTTTGTCAGAAAGCATTTGACTAGCACTGTAAGTAAGATTGTAAGAGATCCCCCACTCCACTTGCCTGAGTTCTGCTCCCTACGCCAACCCTCCCTGCCTCCTTCGCATGCATGCATTTTTCACAGATACGAAATAGGCTGTGCTGATGCAGTGCATTAATGAAAGAGTTTGCCTTCTGGCCTCATAATGCATAGAAAGAGTATGACAGTGGTGGCAGCCCTGCCTGAGGTGGTCTGTACTTTTAAGTTGAGGCTAGAAGGCACATAGCGATCAAAACAGGTTTGTTGTCCTGCTAAGGGAGACCATGGAACAGCAGCTCTGCCTTGATCTCTGTGCCTTTTAGCCTCAACCTTCTAGCCACTGCTGTCCTACTCTCTCCATGCAGAAGACAAAAGAAGGTTGTAAGGTGGTGAACACTGCAAGATTCTGCCCAGCTTGGCCCCACTCCATCTCTGGTAGCAGCTTCCCAATAACCCCACTGCACAGACTGCAGTGAAGACACAGAAGCGAAAAAAGGATGGTAGCTTAGGGGTACTCCTTGACCCAGTGCTTCTTTTTGAGGACCCAGTGTCATAGGTGGCTAGGAGCACTGTTTCCTTCTTCAGCTGGTATGCAAGCTACAACTCTTCCTAACAAAGTCAGAACTCAACACTCATTTATGCTCTAACATCAAAGTTAGACTACTGTAACATACTCAAAATAGGCATGCCCTTGGAAAAGTATTCAGAAACTTCAACTTGTGCAAATTGTTACCACAAGGTTGTTGACTGAGGTTAGACTGTCAGAACACAGTACTAGAACAGAAGGTCTGGGTGTAGAATCCGACCATGGTCCTGGGAAAGCAGCCTCGGTGTCGACTGGAGGTGGAGATATTCCCCTTTGCTCTGGTGGAGCAATGTGGCGAACCAGGGTTGACGGGGCCACCATGGAGCAATCAGGATGCAATCAGTCCCATCTGCTTGGATCTTTGCAAGCACTCTGGTTAGTAACGTGGAAGCAGGTAGAAAAGGGTGCCTGTCCAGCGGTGCAGGAGCACACCACCCATGGAGCCATGGCCCAGTCTTGCCCTGCTGCAAAAGCGGGGGCACACTGCATTTGCCTCAGAAGCAAAGAGGTCTACCTCCGGAGTGCCCCAGTGGCTGAAGATGGTCTCTTGAGCTGCTTGATCAAGCTCCTATTCGTGGGACTGGAGGGCCATCCGGCTGAGGGCATCTGCCAAAATATTGTCTTTTCCTGCAACGTGGATGGCAGTGTGATGTTCCTGCGGACAGACCAGTGGAAGAGGCAGGGCGGTTAGCTTCAACGACCTCGTCCCACCTTATCTGTTGACATACGCTACCGCAGCAGTGTTGTCCGTCACCACTAGGACAGAATAGCCCTAGAGGTCTCTCTTTAGTGCTCACCGAGTGTAGAAGATGGCTACGAGCTCCAGGTAGTTTGTATGAAAGGAACTCTCCTGGTGTGTCCACCAGCCTTGTACCATTGCTCCTTGACAATGTGCTCCCCAAACCAGGAGGGAGGCATCCATCATGAGGGTTTTCAAATGTGCTTGTTCCCTGAAAGGCAGTCCTTTCTCCAGATGGGATTGTACTCGCCACCACTGAAGCGAGCGGTGGACATTGGGGTGGAGACATAGGATAGTACAGTGGGCATCATGTTCGGCATCGAAAGAGCGGATGAGCCAGTTCTGCAGGGCCTGCATACTGAGGCGTGCAAAGGCCACCATCGATACTGTGGATGCCATGAGACCTAGAAGCCTCTGGATGGTGACTTTTATCCTGCATCCCCCGTGCAATCTCGTTGCCAATTTGGTGATGGTAAGTATCCTGTCCCGGGGAAGGAAAGCCCAACCGGAACAAGCATTGAGAACCGCTCCGATAAATTTGATAGTTTGTGTCGGGCAAAGAACCGATTTCTTTCGGTTGATGTAGAGGCCCAGGTTGTCTACGAGAGTCAGCATCTTTCCAATGCTTCATGTAGGGCAGAGCTGGAAGAGTCCACAAGTACCCAGTCGTCCAGGTACGGGAAGAGCTGGATGCCTTGAGTGTGGAGGTGGATGCAAATAACAGCAATACATTCAGTGAAGACTCTCGGTGCCATTGAGAGCCCAAAAGGAAATATCTGGAACTGGTAGGCTGCAGACCCCAAAGAAAAACAGAGGAAGCGTTGACTGTCTTGATGGATCCCAACGTGGAAGTAGGCGTCCTTGAGGTCAACCGATGCAAACCAGTCTCCCTTGCGAAGGAGGGGCAAGACAGACTGGAGCATGGTCATCCCGAACTTCTTTGGTGTTATGTAGAAGTTGACCTCCCACAGGTCCAGGATTGGGCGGAGCCCGCCATCCTTCTTCAGTACCGTGAAGTATCTAGAATACAGGCCTTTGAGCAGGTAGTGTGTTGGAATCGGACGGATGGCCCCTTTGGCAAGAAGGGTAGCCACTTCTTCCTACAGGGCCAGTGAAGGTCAAGTAGTACAGATACTGGAGAAGGGAGGCAGGGCATCAAACTCGATCCTGTAACCGTGCTGTAACCGTCTTCAGGACCCAGAATTCTGATGTTAACAACTTCCACATCAGTAGGAATGGCCTCAATCGATCGCCAAAGTGAAGGCGTCAAGATGATATTGGAGGCAGATGGTTGGTAGTCAGCAGATGATCGAGAGCCAGTGGCACAGTAAGATGGAGCAGTGAGAGACTGGTGGGGAATCAAAGCTGCCGCCTGTCGGGGTATCAACCTCGTTTGCGGTTGCCCTGGAACCGAGGTTGGTTGTAGGATCATCTCAGCTGTGGAGGCTGCTGGGCTCGAGGACAGTCACTTTGATGGTGGGGTGGAAAAGTGGATTGAGGTTGGTACCATTTATGCTGCTTTGGAGCCGTTGGTGCAGAGTACTGGGCAAGACCCATTTTCTTGGCGGTGTTCCTTGCCTTCTATACCGAATCCATTGCCTCGTCGGTCTTTGCATTAAAGAGGCCTTCGCCAGCAAAGGGAAGGTCCTCAATGCGGGAGCGAGCCTCCTGGTTCAATCCAGCCAAATGCAACCAGGCATACCATCTCACTGCCACGAAACCCACCAGCAACTTGGCCTGGTTACGGGCCATGTTTATCTGTTGTCTGGCCAACTTCGTTGCTTCAGTCTGGAATATGAGGGCTAGTTCCCGACGATCCTCAGGAAGCAGATCATACATAGCCCCATCTTCTCCCAGAGGAAGAGCTGATAACGGGCCATGGTGGCCTGATAATTAGCTACCTTTTATCCTAAATTGGAAGAGGAATAGGCTCTGCAGCCCATAAGGTCCAGTCGTCGGCCCTCTTTATCCATAGGGGCAGAATGTTGGTGACAAGAGCAGCCCTGTACTGACTCCAGTATGATAGAGTTTGGCTTCGGGTGTGAGAACAAGAAGGTGTGTCCTGTTCTTGCACCCTGTACATATAATCAGGCTTTTTTAGCCAGTCTCTTAGCTGTCTTGAAAGACAGTGAACGGCCCAGAGTCAGAGGGCCGGTTCATACGACCCAGGCAGCAAGCGGGGGAGGCACCACGGGGCCATCCGCGGGGCGCCGCAGACAACCTGTGCCCCGCGCACGGGCGGACCCCGGTGAAGCCGGCAGTCCCCGCACTGCAGTGCGGGCCTCCCGGCACTAGGGGGTGGCGGCTCGGGATGCCCAGAGGGGCCGTTTGCCCCTACAGGCCGGAGTGGCTGCAGCTCCAGCCGCTCTGGGCTGCCGCCTCTGTGCGGCCCCCGTGGGACGCCTGCTTGCTGTTCGCATGGCAGAGTGGCCACACACGGTAGGGGCTTGCCCCTCTACCGCCCATGGTCACTTTGCATGCTTCATGGGCGCAGCTGTCCCACGGGGGTGCCCCCGGCCAGCGTTCGCACGACACGGGAACCGCGGGAGGCTTCTGCTCCCCTGCAGTTTCCATGTCGTACAAACCGGCTCAGAGAGTCTCTCCCTGTCGCCAGGGTCTGACCCGGAGGGGACACAGCAACGATGTGAAGAGCCGGAGAAGAGGAAGTTGATCTTCGGGTCGGAACAGGAGGTTGATCCACGGCCTCCAACACTTTCTTCCACAAAACCACTCTGAGTCGGTCAGCACAGTTTCACCTGGTCTGCTTCATGAAGGCTAGGCAATGGGGGCACATCTCCACTACGTGCTCCTCGCCGAGACAAAACAGGCACGGAGTGGCTGTCCATAGGTGGCAATGTGCTCCCACATCGGACGCACTTGCGGAATGGGGCCTTTGTGGTCATCCGCTCCACAAGAGTCTCTCTCACAGAGAGAGAGAGAGAGAGAGAGAGAGAGAGAGAGAGAGAGAGAGAGAATATATACGGTAAACAAAAAGGAAGAAACTAAGGGACACTAAGGGGGACAAGGGATCGATACTTAATACCTATCCCTTATCCCGGGCCCACCCAGAGCCAAGGGATAACTGGGGGATGTGTGGCTCCTCCCCCCACCTTGCGTTTGCTGTTGTGCAATGCCAGGTCTGTTACCCAAAAAACATCTTTCATCCATGACTTGATCCTGGCTGAGGGTGTGGACTTGGCAGGTATTACGGAGACCTGGCTGGATGAGGCCGCTGCTCCAACTCTGGCGGCCTTCTGTCCGGCTGGTTTCTTGTATGCCCAGCAGCCAAGGGTTGGGGGATGGGGAGGGGGAGTGGCTGTTATCTATCGGGAGTCCTTGGTCCTTACCAGACTCCCTCTCCGGGAGACCAAGTTTATCGAGTGCATGTATTGGAGGTTGGGTCCCAAGCGCAGTCTGGGGATTCTGCTCGTGTACCGTCCACCCCGCTGCACGACAGATTCCCTGGCCGAGGTGCTGGAGGTGGTGTCTGATGAGCGTGTGTTGTCCCCCAGGCTATTGGTGCTGGGGGACTTCAACGTGCATTCGGGGGCTGCCCTCATGGGGGCACCTCGGAACTTCATGGAGACCATGGCTTCCTGGGAGCTGCACCCTGTATTAACTGGACCTACCCATGTAGCCGGTCATGCACTGGACTTGGTTTTTGTTCTGGAGAGGGGGGAAATGATCTGGAAATCTGGGGTATATCCACCACCCCCTTGTCATGGTCAGATCACTATCTGGTGGGGTTGGATTTCTCAATGCCACAACCCCTCTGCAGGGGTGAGGGACCTATTAGGATGGTCCGCCCCAGGTGTCTTATGGATCCGGATGGATTCCTTAACGCGCTTGGGGAATTGGAGCACACAAACGGTAGCTCGGTCGAGACCCTGGTGGACAACTGGAATGCTGCAATCACCAGGGCATTAGACCAAGTAGCCCCGAAGTGCCCTCTTCGCCTAAACAGAGCTCGCACAGCACCATGGTTCACTCCGTCGCTGCGAGCTCTGAAACAAGAGGTGAGAGGCTAGAGCGCCGATGGCGAAATTCCCGCTCCGAAGACGATCGAACACGGGTTAGAGCTGCATCTTCAGCCTACCGGGTGGCGGTGAAGGCAGCAAAAAGAATTTCTATGCTGCCTCCATTGCGTCTGCAGAGTGCTGCCCCAGGAGGCTGTTCCAAGTAGTCCGGAGTCTGGTCGGTCCAGTCGCTCCGGACCCACTGGAACAGTCAAAAGCCTCCTGTGAGGCTTTAGCGAAGCACTTCGCAGATAAAATCGATCGGATTAGGAGTGGGATATCGTACGTCGTGGACACAGGGAGTGAGCGGGAGGAGGCCAACGGCAGACCAGTTTTGTGGGATCGGTTTCGGCTTCTTCCTTCTGATGAAGTGGACAAGGTGCTTTCATCTGTGAGGCCGACCACCTGCTTGCTTGACCCTTGCCCGTCCTGGCTCATCATGAGCTGCAGGGAGAGACTGGGTGAGGGGATCAAGGCGGTGGTGAATGCCTCCCTCGAGGAGGGAGTGATGCCATCAGCCCTCAAGGAGACAGTAATAAGACCGCTTCTAAAGAAGCTCTCCTTGGATCCCCAGGATTTAAACAACTTTCGCCCAGTCTCCAATTTACCATTTCTGGGCAAGGTGATCGAGCGGGTGGTGGGTGCTCAGTTGAAGGCACACTTGGATGAAGCCGATTATTTAGATCCATGCCAGTCGGGCTTCAGGTCTGGACATGGGACGGAGACGGCCTTGGTCGCCTTGGTAGATGATAAGAGGAGGGCTTTGGATAGGGGCGAATGCTCCTTTCTAGTCCTCCTCGATCTCTCAGCGGCTTTTGATACCGTTGACCATGGTATCCTCCTGGACCGCCTGGAGGGGTTGGGCTTGGGAGGCACTGTATTGCAGTGGTTCCGGTCCTTCCTCTCTGGAAGGTATCAGAGGGTAGTTCTCGGGGAGGAGGCTTCGGACCCTCTGCTGCTCACTTGTGGAGTGCCGCAGGGTTCCATCCTCTCCCCGATGTTATTCAACATCTACCTCAAGCCGCTGGAAGCTATCATCAGGAGGTTTGGGGTGCGGTGTCATCAGTATGCGGATGACACGCAGCTCTACCTCTGTTTCAAGTCCTCACCGAGGTTGGCCGTTGAGACCCTGTCCAAGTGCCTGGAGTCAGTGGCTGGCTGGATGGGAAGAAACATGCTGAAACTGAACCCCGACAAGACCGAGGTACTTCTGGTGGGGGACAAGGGGAGGTTAGGGGATGTTGACCTGGTGCTGAATGGGATACATCTACCCCTGAAGGACCAGGTCCGCAGCTTGGGGGTCATTCTAGACTCCCAGCTGTCCATGGAGGCTCAGGTGGCAGCTGTGAGCCGGGCAGCGCTGTATCAACTCCATCTGATACGGCAGCTGCACCCCTACCTTCCTAATCACCTGCTCCCATCAGTGGTTCATGCCTTAGTCTCCTCTCGCCTAGACTACTGTAATGCACTCTACGTGGGGTTACCCTTGAAGACGGTTCGGAAGCTACAGATGGTACAGAACGCAGCGGCTCGCCTGGTTAAAGGCAGCCGCCGGTGGGATCACATCACGCCAGTGCTGAAGGAGTTGCACTGGCTACCAGTTGCTTGCCGAGCTGAATTCAAGGTGCTGGTTTTGACCTTTAAAACCTTATACGGCTCCGGTCCAGTCTATCTCAAGGAGCGTCTCCAGCAACACCAAGTGGGCCGCTCAACAAGATCTGCCACAGATGGCCTTCTCCCTGTCCCTTCAGCCAGAGCAGCTAGACTGGTGGGGACGAGGAAGAGGGTCTTTTCTGTGGTGGCCCCCGTACTGTGGAACTCTCTTCCGAGTGACCTCCGCCATGCCCCCTCTCTGCTGAGCTTCCTTCGCTCATTAAAAACCTGGTTGTCAGGCAGGAATATGGGGTGGGCTAAGATTTTAAAATTTTTATATTGTTTTAAATGTATTTTATTGTTTTTATTCTGTGTACATCGCCCAGGGTGGCCGGTTGCCGGCCAGATGGGAAATAAATAAATATAAATAATAAATAAATAATAAATAAATACTAAGAAGATGGGAGAAGAATAAAATATTGGCAATTAACACCCCAGCGCTGCAGTCAAAGACTGCAGAGAATGCTCTCCCAAGACACCCACAAAGGCGGTCGAATAGGAACTGGGGGAATAGGCAGAAACCCGCTAGTAGCATGTGCGGCAGGACAGTGGGGGAGGGGTTCTCGCCTAAAATCCTCAGCTTTGGAAGCTTACCGAAATAGGCTCCGCACAGTCACAGAGCCCATATGCGTGATGCACACAGACCACAAAGAAGGAGGACAGGTTGCTTACCTATAACTGTGGTTCTTCGAGTGGTCATCTGTGCAGTCACACACATGGGCTCTGCGCGTGCGCGGAGGCCGCTTCGGGAAGATTCCAAAGCTGAGGCAAATTTTGGGCGGGAACCCCTCCCCCCTTGCATCTCTATTACGCGGGTTCCCGCCCTCTCCCTCAGTTCCCCTGAGACCGCCATCGCGATCCCAGTGCTAAGGAAGAACATAGGAATAAATTTCCCTAACTCCTTGGTACCAATACCGAGTGCCGAATTCGATGGTGTTACACGGTATCGATTAACGTGTGCCCAAGGGTCCCGGTTCAGTACACCATCGAACTCGATAGTGACACCGTAGCGGGGATGGATGGGCGGGTTGTGTGACTGCACAGATGACCACTCGAAGAACCACAGTTACAGGTAAGCAACCTGTCCTTCTTCTTCGTGGTCTCTGTGCATCACACACATGGGCAGAGTAGCAAGCTGACTTACCGGTGGAGGGTCGGTGTCGGCATCATTGTAGGACCGAGGAAAGGACAGCTTTGCCGAATGCATTGTCCCTTCGGGATCGAACATCGACTCGGTAATGGGTTACGAACGTAGAAGGCGTGGACCACGCTGCCGTCTTGCAGACATCCGTCAGCGAGACTCCTCTCGCGAAAGCCGTCGAGGTTGATACGGCCCTGGTAGAATGGGCTCGTATCGAGCTTGGCAATAGTTGCCGTTTGAGGTCGTATGCTAGCTCGATACAGTCTACGATCCACGCAGATAAACGTTGGGTCGAGACCGGCAGGCCTTTGGAGCGTCCACCGTAACAGACGAAGAGACAGGAAGACCTCCTGATAGACTCGGTGCGGGACTTGTAGAACAGTAACGCCCTTCGCACGTCCAACATATGAAGTTGATGCTCCAGTGGAGTCGACGGACTTTTGAAAGAATGCTGGCAACACAATATCCTGATTAAGATGGAAGGAAGAGACGACCTTAGGAAGGAAGGCCAAGTCTGGACGCAACACCGCCTTATCTCTGTGGAAACTAAGGTATGGAGGGTCTACTCTCAGAGCTGCCAGTTCCGATGCCCTGCGGGCAGAGGTGATGGCGACAAGAAATATGGTTTTAAAAGTTAGTAACCGAAGGTCTGATGTCGCCATTGGTTCAAACGGTTTAGACATAAGTACCTGCAGCACCAGCTGTAGATCCCAAACAGGAGTGACTGGTTTGAATGAGGGGTTCATATTTTTCAGACCTCTCATGAAACGCTTGACCAACGGATTCGAGAACAACGTATATCCGTCTTGGCCATCATGGAAAGCTGATAATGCGGCTAAGTAGACTTTCAACGAGCTCGTCCTAAGCCCTTTGTGTTGTAGATGGAGCAAGAATTGCAGCACACGATGGATAGGCGCTTTAGGATAGGGTACCTCGACATCCCCAAGGTACTCGCAGAAGGCTTTCCATTTTCTTGCATAAGAGGCTCTAGTGGACGGTTTCCAGGCTTCCCGTAGCACGAGCTTGACTTCTGATGGGAGGGAGCTTGGAATTAAATCAGCCAGGCTGTAAGCCGCAGAATGGCTGGGTTCGGATGAAGCAGTGAGCCCCGAGCTTGAGAAAGGATCGTTGTCGAGTTCGGTAGGCGGCGATACTCTCCCTGGACAACCTGAGGAGTGGTGCAAACCAGGCTTGTCTCGGCCACCATGGAGTCACGAGTATACAGTTCGTCTCTTCGGATTGGATCTTTGAAATGACTTTGGTCAATAATGGGATCGGAGGGTCCCCGACCAGGTTAACAGGAACGCATCTCCGATCAATAAGCTGTCGTGTCCCGCTCTGCTGCAGAAAATGTGGCACGCTGCGTTGGCTGCAGTGGTGAAGAGGTCCACCGTCGGAGTCCCCCACCGTCGAAAGAGGGACTGACAAATTCGGTCCTCGAGCTGCCACTCGTGAGAATCGAGGGACATCCTGCTGAGAGCATCCGCAAGAGAGTTGTCCTTTCCCGCGATGTGGATGGCTTTCACGGAAATTTGGCGGGATCATCCAGTTGAATATACGGAGGGTTAGGTTCGTTAGCCGTATCGAGCGGGTACCTCCCTCTTTGTTCAGATAGGCCATGACAGTAGTATTGTCCGTGACTACCTGTAGGTGTTTCGCCGTAAGTATAGATTCGAGGGACCTCATCGAATTCCACACAGCTTTTGAGTTCGAGAATGTTGATGTGGTTCCCTTGATCCTGTGGGCCCCACTGACCTTGCGCTGTGTGGTCCCCACAATGAGCTTCCCAGCCCAGAAGAGACGCATCCGTCGTTAGCGTGAGCGAAGGCGTGACGGGTTGGAATGGCAGACCTTTCGTCAAGTTGTGCCGTGTCGTCCACCAAAGAAGCGACCACTTTACGGTGGGCGGGATCGATAGACGGGCTCGATGTGCATTCGTCTCGGAATCGAACGACCTTATGAACCAGTTTTGGAGCTGGCGCATATGAAGCCGAGCGAGAGGAACGACCGATATGGTCGAGGCCATGAGGCCGAGGAGCCGTTGGATCGAGTAGGCTGTGCACGAGGTCGCCTTGTGTAATTTCGAGGCGAGGGTAGGTATTTTTAGAATCATAGAATCATAGAATCATAGAAAAGTAGAGTTGGAAGGGGCCTACAAGGCCATCGAGTCCAACCCCCTGCTCAATGCAGGAATCTAGGTCAAAGCATCCCTGACAGATGGCTGTCCAGCTGCACCTTGAATGCCTCCAGAGTGGGAGAGCCCACAACCTCCCTAGGTAGTTGATTCCATTGTCTTATTGCTCTGACAGTCAGGAAATTTTTCCTGATGTTTAGGTGGAATCTAGGTTCCTGTAACTTGAGCCCATTATTCCGTGTCCTGCAAACTGGGATGATCGAGAAGAGATCTTTGCCCTCCTCTGTGTGACATCCCTTCAAATACTGGAAGAGTGCGATCATATCTCCCCTCAGTCTCCTCTTCTGAAGGCTAAACATGCCCAGTTCTTTCAGTCTCTCCTCATAGGGCCTTGTTTCCAGTCCCTTTATCATCTTTGTTGCCCTCCTCTGAACCCTCTCCAGTTTGTCTACATCCTTCTGAAAGTGTGGTGCCCAGAACTGGACGCAGTACTCAAGATGAGGCCTAACCAGTGCCGAGTAAAGGGGAATTATCACTTCCCGCGATTTGGAAGCTATACTTCTATTAATACAGCCCAAAATTGCATTTGCCTTCTTTGCAGCCACATCGCATTGCTGGCTCATATTCAGTTTGTGATCTACCACAATTCCAAGATCCTTCTCACTTGTAGTATTGTTGAGCCAAGTGTCCCCCATTCTGTAACTCTGCATTTGGTTTCCTCTCCCTAGGTGCAGCACTTGGCATTTATCCCTATTAAATTTCATTCTGTTGTTTTCGGCCCAGCGCTCCAGCCTATCGAGGTCACTTTGAATTTTGTTTCTGTCTTCCAGAGTATTAGCTGTTCCACCCAACTTTGTGTCATCTGCAAATTTGATAAGCATTCCCCGTACCTCCTGATCCAAGTCATTAATAAAAATGTTGAAGAGCACCGGGCCCAGGACCGAGCCCTGTGGTACCCCGCTCGTTACCTCTCCCCAGTTTGAGAAGGAACCATTGATAAGCACTCTTTGAGTCCGATTCTGTAGCCAGTTGTGGATCCACCTGATAGTTGTTCCATCTAGCCCACTCTTAGCTAGCTTACTAATCAGGATATCATGAGGCACTTTGTCGAAAGCTTTGCTGAAGTCCAGATATATAATGTCCACAGCATTCCCACAGTCCACAAGGGAGGTTACCCGATCAAAAAATGAGATCAGATTAGTCTGACAGGATTTGTTCTTGGCAAATCCATGCTGGCTTCTAGTAATCACTGCATTGTTTTCAAGGTGCTTGCAGACTGACTTCTTTATAATCTGCTCAAAAGAGTTCTGTCTTCCGGTAGAAAGGCGTGACCGACAGTAGCGTCCAATAATGCTCCGATGAATTGGATCCTTTGAGTGGGAAAGAGTGTGACTTCTTCTTGTTGAGACAGAGTCCGAGAGTGTTCAAAGTGTCGGTAGTCAGGTGCAGTGCACTCCGAAGGTCTTGAGCAGAGGGTGCTACGATGAGCCAATCGTCCAGGTAAGGGTAGAGTGTCACCCCTTGAGTTCGAAGCGAAGCACAAACCACTGTCATACACTTGGTAAACACCCTCGGTGCCGTCGAGAGTCCGAATGGGAGTACCTTGAACTGGTAGGTATCGGGTCCGACCTTGAATCTCAGGTATTTTTGGCTGTCCTGATGGATTCCTATGTGGAAGTATGCATCCTGGAGATCGATGGATGCAAACCAGTCGTTCTTGCGGAGGAGGGGCAGGATCGACTGGAGGGTGACCATCCTGAACTTCTTGGGTGGAATGTAGAAGTTCACTGAGCGAAGGTCCAGAATTGGTTGGAGTCCCCCATCCTTCTTCGACACCGTGAAATACCTGGAGTAAAGGCCGTCCTGCGCAAGGTGAGAAGGAACCATCTCGATGGCCCCTTTGAGTAATAGGGAGTAGACCTCCTCCTGCAGTGCCAGAGATGGTTGTGTGGTGCGGATGCCAAGGAAGGGTGGGAGAGAGTCGAACTCGATCTTGTAGCTGTGCTGGACAACGTTCAGAACCCAACGATCGGTGGTAATTTTCTTCCATGATGGTAGGAAGAGGGATAGTCGAGTTCCAAACTGAGGTCGAGCCGGAAGGATCGGAGTAGGAAGGATCGGAGTCAAGGTGTCGGTCGTGCCTTGGGTCCCGTCAAACCCGTCGCCTTTGAGAGTCACCTCCTTTACGGGAGCCCCGGTACCGTTGCTGCTGATAGTGACGGCTCGGTGCCCGGGGCTGCTGTGGACGAGAACGGCTGTCCTGCCACTGCTGGTGCTGTTGTCCTTGCTGGGCTGGAGCTATTGGTGGTAGGTACGGGGCCCACCTACGGCGTCTGTATGGTTTAGCCGATGGTATCGGAAGGAGCCCCATCTTCCTTGCGTTCACCCGGGCTTTCTGGACCGCATCGAGGGAGTCGTCTGTTTTGTCATTAAAGAGACCAACTCCGTCGAAGGGTAGGTTCTCAATTTTGGCTTTCGCCTCAGTTGTCAAAGTTGAGGACCGTAGCCAAGCGTGTCGGCGAAGGGCGACTGCGCTCACCAGGGATCTCCCATGACAGTCCCCTTGATGCCTGGCAGTGTGGATCTGCTGCCTGGAAGTGTTCATCGCTTCGGCCTGGAAGACTCTGGCCAAGTCTCTCTTCTCCCAAAGGAAAAGTTGGTACCTGGCCATTGTAGCTTGGTACCCGGCGACCCGGATCCCCAGGGCGCTCGAAGTGTAGACTCTTCGTCCAAAGTTGTCTAACTTTTTCCCTTCGGGGTCTGATGGAGTGGAGTGTTGCTTGCCCGACTTGGACTGTGCCGACTCAACTATCATCGAGTTCGGAGTTGGATGGGAGAAGAGAAACTTGGCTGTGTCTGGCCTGATTTTGTAGAGCGCGTCAAGGCGCTTTGCCGCGGGGGGAGCTGTGGATGGGGAGCTCCATGAACTCTGTACCATCTCCAACATCGTCGGAGTAATTGGCAGCAGTGTCAGACCCGAAGGGGATTTTGAGACGGCATCGAACAGGGGATCCACCGCTTTCTTCTCCTCAACCACTGTCTCTAGACCGAGGGCCTGGGCCATCTGAAAGATCTGTTCCTGGAAGGTGCCCATATCTTCGGAAGGGGATACCGCGGCCTGGGTGGAGACATGTTGGTCTGGAGACGTGGAAGATGGAGAGAGAGAAATGATCGAGTCCGAGTTCGATATGGGTGAGCCCGGAGTCGATGATCTACGGGATCGGGAAACAGCCTCCAACAAAAACGTCGTTAGCTGGTCCTCTCTTCCTTCACCTTGTGACGTGAGGGCCAAAAGTTGAGTCGGAGGTGACCTCCTGGGGCTCGCACGTACTCTCTCCCGCCTTGGTGGGGAACGTCCCCTGGGTGGCGATCTTTCTCGGGATCGATAGGCTCTTGCTTGGTATCTATATTCAGACACCAGAGAGTGTCCACGACGGTAGTTGCCCCGGGATACCGAAGAGTATCTTGAATCCCTCGAATCGTGAGATCTCTCCCTGTATCGTGGGGGGTCTCGTGATCTGCGTGAGGCAGAAGATCTAGATGAAGCCCGGTCCCGGGTGATCAAAACCTCCTCGATCTCGAGTGATCTGGATCGAGTCCGTGGGGTACGAGCCCGTACTTCACGAACCGGGGAGGCGAGAGACGGTAGGGCAGAGGTCTGTGCCAAAGGCCTCGAGTCCGAAGGCGAGTCCACGATCTCACCATCCGAACACGAGATGGCTTGGTCAGCTTCCTTCGAGCCCGAAGGAGCTTTTGGTGCGGAGCAAGGCGGTGGGTCCCTCGAGCCCGAGGGAGCCGAAGCGGTAGGAGATTTATGCCCAGCCGGGCGTTCAGCGGTCGCGACCTCCGTCGGGTCCGGAGCTAGCGTCGATCTCGATCCCGAGAGCGACGAAGCCAGTTTCTTTGCTAGTCTCCTCGCTTTTTCCTTTCGTTCCTTGCTCTTTCTTTTTGCTTCCTCTTTCTCCCGGCGAGCCTTCTTGGCCTTACTTTTTGATATAATTGTGGCCATGTAGGCCTCCTGAGCGTCCGCTGAGGAGACCGTGTGTGAAGGCGGCGTACTAGGCCTTGGCAAAGGGGAAGGCTTTTCCGCGGGCGGTTGGAGGGTTTTTTTTATAGAGAATCGCCGTAAATTTGTCCGCCCTATGCTTTCTCGCTTGTTTCGTGAACGCTTGGCAATGATGGCAAGCGTCCACATTGTGGCCTTCTCCAAGGCAGGAGAGACAAAGCGAGTGCCCGTTCGCCGGCGGAAGCTTGGTCCTGCACCTTACGCATTTGCGGAAGGGGGCTTTCGGAGCCATAATGAGAATTGAAGAATCCCACGACGAAAAACGGGGGGAAAGATGTAAAGACTTCTCAGTTTTAGTTGGATTCTATGAAGAATCGAAGAACCTCTCGAAGAAACAGCCACACGCGATGGCAGTCGAAGAGGAACTGAGGGAGAGGGCGGGAACCCGCGTAATAGAGACGCAAGGGGGGAGGGTTCCCACCCAAAATTTGCCTCAGCTTTGGAATCTTCCCGAAGCGGCCTCCGCGCACGCGCAGAGCCCATGTGTGTGATGCACAGAGACCACGAAGAAGAACCTATTTGTTTCCAGAGGCTCAATTCAAGGTGCTGGTTTTGACCTTTAAAGCCCTAAAAGGGTTGAATCCTTAAGGATCACCTTCATCTATATGTTCCTTCCCACATGCTCTGTTCAACATCTGAGGCCTTGCTCTAGATACCACTGTCAAATAAGATATAGTGGGCAGCTATTAGAAGTAAGACCTTTACAGTAGTGGCAACTCGTCGTAGGAATGCCCTCTCTAAGCAGATCCACCAGGCCCAAACACTTCTGGTGTTTGGCCAGAAGATGACTGTTCCAAAAGGTTTTTAGCCGATTAGTTTTCCTAAGTTTTGTTATTTTACTGCTGTTATTCCATGCTTGATACTGTTTTGTTGCTGGTATTTGATTTTTGTAATTTTATACTGAATTTGTTTTTATGGATTGTATTGTTTTATGATCTGAGCCCGTTATGATCTGAGCACAGGAAAAAGGAGATAAGCTACTGAATAAAAAGTATTCTATCCCTTCTAGTTCAAAGTAGAGTCTGCCAGGCAAGGTGATGTTACTGCTCAAAGATTAGCAGTCATCAACTTGTCCCGCATTGCCCAGAAACTTCCCTTTTCTATCCTTTAGAACAGCACTCTGACAGCTACTACCCACTGCACAATCCCTCCCTGTGCCTCTGCCACAGGGGCAGAGAACTGCCAGACATCCAAGTGCTTGAGAACACAGCAAGATGCTTGAGAGCCTGCTAAGCTCAGTAAACCCCAGTGTGCAAACTTCAGAAAGTAGTCTTGCTTAATGTAAGACTACATTCTGGAAATGGAACTCAGGGCTACCCATTCCCCTTTCCAGGATACAAGATAAAGCCCGATGAGTAGGAGAACGCGGACCTGTCTACTCCTGGCAGGCGAGGTTCCCGGGTGAATGCCTAGTGCGTGCCCCTCCAACAGCAACTGCTAGCCTTAGAAGCACTGCAGCAGCTGGTGGTTTCCTCCCACCTACCCAATGCCTCTGGAGACAAGGAAGATGAAGTGCAGTCTGCACTGCAGTGAGGGTGTGCTGCTGAGACACCTACCTGCCCAGAGCTACATCAAAGACTGTCCTGAGTTCCCCCAAGGTCTTCCCCCTTTGGTGATGTTCCCTCTGCAGGCAATAAGCCTAGAGAACACCCGCCCCCTGTTCCCGTGCATCCCTGTCTGGAAATATTGGAGTGGGGGGGTGGGGGAGAAAGAAACAACAAAGAGGAAGCAGAAATAAAAATAAAATGAACTTGGAGAAAAAAGGTAATTTATTCACAGGGCTTATAGAAGCCCTGCTAGGCTGGGCAGGTCTGGAGGAGTGACAGACCCTCCCAAGGAAGAGATCATTCAGCAGGTGACCCTGCCTGAGCTCCATAGGAAGGATTACCCAAATGTTAAGGACTGTACTCCTGCATTCCACAGAGAACAGGAAGCACTACTAAATATTATATTTTGAATCCAAGAAAAGGCAGTGTTCAAACTTTTTTTTTAAAAAAAGTTTTAATTTGTTAAGTAAAATAGAAAGTATAAAAATGATTCTGCATTAGAAATACCAACATTCTCAAATAATCTGGTAACCTTTATACTTCACTGCATAGGAAGATTTAGAAAAAGTGGGGTAAATGTAGAGAGCCAGAAAACTGCTCAGAACAGGATTGTCTTCAAACTGAATATAATATTAAAATTCTTTGCTTTTGTAACACTAGCTATCAGGAGGTCAAAGGAGACATTAAAAGCGGCTTCAAAACCTTTTAAGAGGTGTGCTAAACATTCAGAATACATCTGTTAAAATGTAAAATACTTGAGAATTTAAAAAAAATCTCAAGAACAAAATGAGAAGCAAAATAAACCTTACTTTATATCTATTTCAAGCTACTGATCCAATGAATATGCAACAGCTATGTCAAAATGACCAGAACAAAATGGAGTGTGATGAGAGGAAAAGCTATATTGCTGCCAACCAACATCAAAATCTCCTAGCAATTACACTGTCGTATAAAGTTGACACCAAACCAGCAGATGATTCAAGAGGCAAGGCCAATAGCCACATACTGAGGCACACTGAAAAAACACCAAGCACAACTTACTACTCTCATTACAGGACATGGTTTTTGTACATTTATTGCATTTGTCACTCATTAACTAAGTCATCTGGCAATGTCCTACCTCTCTTGCGTTTAGAAAGTATCTGAAAGCCAACTCTTTTCACATTGTAGAAGCCTGAGATGGCTCCCCGTCCTCACCATGTTATGGAGGGGCCTCTGCTCAAACAAGCTCCTCTTGTGCACACTATGAACATTTTTTTTTCCCAAGCTTGGCAGGGCTGCAGCTGAAAATAATTTATCTGTTCTCTCTGCAAGAGCACCACATATGTGATTGGGAGGGAAACATATCCATCATGAATAAACTTGAGCACAAAGACAAGCTGAGTGTCACAGGATACAAAAGGGCAGAGGTCACAACAGTAAGCTGGAGGCTTTGCACTGGGCTGTGGCTGCTAATGCACTGCTGCTTCATTCATTTTCTGGCATGCAAAACAGAAGCATTAAGCATAACTCACATTTAACATAATCCACCATGGAACAAATACTAAACTCAACAAAACCCTAAACATTTAAATATTAAGAGTACAGCTATGTTACCCAGAAACATTTTCAAGTACGTATGTACTTTATACTGTTGATACATTTGTACAGTAATACCTTCGATTGAGAGCATAATTCGTTCCGGAACCGTGCTTGTAATCCAAAACACTCTTATATCAAAGCGAGTCTCTGGCGGGCATGAGCAGGGCCGATGTCGGCCCGCTACACCCGCTCGAGGTGAGAGGTTACATCCCTACACTTGTCTTGCAACGCTTGTTTATCAAGTCAAAATTTTTAAAAAAGTTTTGCTTGTCTTGCAAAATGCTCTCAGACCAAGTTACTTGCAATCCAAGGTATTACTGTATATAAAAGACTACTGAAGAATATTTCTTTATGAAGTACAATTACAGAACTTTCCTACTGTGTTCAACAGAGCTTACTCCCAGTAAAATGTGCTTAGGATTGGGCATCCTACTAACTGAACTTTCCCATATTTTACTTGATTGCAGTTTATGTCTTTTCTTGTGCATCTGCTTCCCTAAATTCTAGAAAATAATCATAGACATCTGTAGAAAGCACATACCCACACATAGTAATACATCAATATAGCATAGAAAGGACTGCTCAAAACTGGTAATTTTGGAACTGCAGAATTTTGGTTCTGCTTTTAAACAAGATATTTTTCAGGGTTGTTGTTGTTGCTTTTGTTGTTGTTTATGTTTTCAAATGATGCAAGTGCTACAAGCCTACAACTTAAACTTCCCATTCGAGCCAGACAAGTTATCATATTTTGACTGAAGAAGCTGGCACAAGCTGGCACACACAACATTTCCTGCCCTGAAAGCCTACTAGCATTCATAAAGCCTTAGTTATGTTATACGCCAAGCTGCTTATAACACATATTTTTTGCACAGGAGGGGCCATTCCAAAGGAGAATCCAAGTGAACATTCTTCTGTGGCAAGGATGGCTTCCGAAGTCCAGCAATATGCATTTTTAATTCTAATACCATTTATAGGAATTGTATTAACGAAATTTAAATTACTTAAGCACATGAACTTTCACTACTCTAGATGCACAACTGGATCAACAAACTACAAGGCTCTCTTTAGATTGTTATCTAAGGTAGGGCAAATTTATACAATGTGAAGTGTGCACAAAACACACATAACCGTGCAGAATTCCGCAGCCCTGATGTCTTAACCTGTGCACAATTTTTATTTTTTGCACAACATCATAGCTTTCCTCTGAGCCATATCTTGGTGGCACATGAACATGATATGTGAAAGGGCTGATGCACAATTCAAAGATCCTTTCAATTAGATTCTAAGCCATATGGAATCCTGCATGGGCAAATGCTTTTTGTGTACTTCCTATCAGGGATGTGGGGACTCGGACTCGAGGACTCGACTCACGAGTCCGACTGAGTCCTACTCGAGTCTGTATATTTTTAATGTGACTTGGGACTCGACTCGGGACTCGGAACCAAAGTTCCAAGTCCCTGTTTCTAGTAGGTTCCTTTTTCATGCTGCACCACCTCAGTGCGGGGGAACCATTTAAATAATACTCCACTAGGTGGAGCCAGGCAGAGAGCGGCGAGGCAGGCAGAGAGCGGCGAAGCAGAGAACGGAGAGCCAGGCAGGAGGAGAGGAGGCAACGAAGCTAGGCAGCACTCCTTTTTTTTCCCCCTGTGGGTTCGCTGTGGGGCTGGGCTGGAGTTTGAGCAGGAAAGCTGCTGAGGAACACAAGCGGGAGGGTGCTGTTGCACTCATGTCCCGCTTGTGGTTTTCTCACAGGCAGCTGCTGTTTGGCCACTGTGTAAACAGAATGCTGGACTAGATGGATCCTTGGTCTGATCCAACATGGCTCTTCTTAGGTTCTTAAAGAGTAGGGGCAGAGAGGGGGGTGAATTTCCAGCAAGCTTGATCCCTTACAATTGTAATTTTTTCAAAATTAAACTTTGCTGGCAGTGCTTTTTTCCCTGCTCTTAAAACCCTGGTGTTGCACTTGCACAGCTTGAACTTGAGATGCAGCCATGAGCAACAACAAAGAACAAATAAAGAATTATGAGTGATGAAGAGTTCTGTGTAACTGAAAAGCTTGCATCTTCCCACATCAATAGTAAATGATCCAACAGAGCGGGAGGTGGGTGGGAAAGCACTTATTTTTGTATCCATTAGGGCAGATCTGCACGACAAACCTGTATTTGTGTTTATACCAGTTTAACTCTCATGGACCATGGCTTCCTCCTTCTCTCCCCGCCCTGCCCTGCCCTGCCCTGCTGCTCCAAATATTGGGAACTTTAGTTTATTGAGGCTGCAGAGAAAGATCCCACCCCCTCACAGAACTATGGTGGGGAAGGTATGATTTTGCAGCGTGCAACCCTACACATGTCTGCTCAGAAACAAGCCCCACTGTTTTCAGTAGGGCTTTACTTCCAGGTAAATGTATCAAGGGTTGCAGCCTAAACCAGTTCAAAAAGCTGCCATGCAGAGATGCCTTTATTTTCTTGAACTACCAGGGAAACTGTTATCTTTGTGCCAAATAAATATTGTGGGAACAGTGACTTCTAAAGACCACTCCCCTCCGCTCCCAAGATGGGATTTGTAAGCCTCTTTCCCATACTTTGAGAAACCCTTTCTGTTGAGCCCAAAGACTGGCATTTTGCCTTGTTGCCATTACACCTGGCAATCCTCAGATCGCCCTTCCTAAATTTAGTAATCCAGGCAGCTTCTTTCTCCAGGGAAAGACCGTAAAATATCTAAAGGGGCTTTTCTAAAGCCAGTGTGTGTGGGTTCTCTCTCTCCTCTCTCTTTAGGCATTTTCACTACTGACTGACTCTCTTTGGTCAGTAGAGTGGGTGTTCAGTGAGGGTGGAATAGTGACCTCACTGATCCAGAATGGGGGCCAAACATAAATCATGTTCCTCAAATGCAACATGGATAAGTTTTAGGAAGTACAGCAAATTTATTTTTTAAAATCATTTTCCTAAAATGCAACCTTTCAGACATTTTGGGTTTGGCTGCCTCTGCCTGCCTGTTTGGGGTTCCCTGCCTCCTCTGCCTGCCTGGTCTCTTCTTGACCAGTTCCACAGTTTGAATTGTCCAAGACAAAGGCCTCTGCCTGCCTGCTTTGGGGTTCCCTGCCTCCTCTGCCTGCCTGGTTATTTTGGGTTTGTCTGCCTGGTCTGTTCTTGCCAAAATCAGTTGCAGAGTTTTGAAATAAAAAGGCACACGTGTGGCTTAAATAAATTCTAGGCACAAATCTGAAGTAGCCTTATTTTGTTGGGGAAAAACCCCATTGATTTTAATAGGGACTCGTAGAGTCAGTTTTGGGAGTGACTTGGGACTCGGGACTCATGAGTCACCATTTTGGACCAAGGACTCGGACTCGGGACTCGAGACCAAGGACTCTTCAACATCCCTGCTTCCTATAAATCAACCCTGATTTCATGGTAACCTGGGTTTTTTTTCTGAATAGACAGGGCTCAAAAGCAGAAATTGTTTAGCAAGAGAAAAACTATTTTTTTAGGTAGTTAGAATGTGCAAGAATTCAATGAACTGGATGAGTGGCTGAACTTCTAACTCAGTTATTATGAAGTATCATACAATTGCTTTAATAATGTCACAAAATGCTACTGACATTACACAAGCCCAAGCAGCAGCATCTCCTAGAATGTGAGACTGGCAAGAGTAAGAGGCAGGGTGTACTATCCTACCATAGGTGACCACAGTACACTAATAAAACCATTTCTCATTTAACAGGAGACTCAAAAAGCTCTTCACTAGCATTCACTTAGCAGTCTGGTCAATGATTTTATAGCAATTAACCAAGAAGCACCCTTACTTACCAAACCATTTTAGCATAAATTTTTTTTCAAGAATTCACTCGACATAGTGGCCACATTCATATACAAAAGATATACCAGGATTCTGGAGAATCCTGGCTTATTGTGAAAGGGCTGGTACACACAGCCTGTTCCCCCTTACTTTTCTGCTGTCATTGTTTTTAGTGTGTTGTCTGAACTTGGGATCCTGGTTTATTGCTCCCTTTACAAGCCAAGATTGCAAACCAGACTGTTCTTGCTTCACAAATCCTGGTTTGAAAATTGAACAAAAACCAGGATTCAACCAGGATTCTCAGTTGAATGACACACTAATCAAAGCATTTGCTGCACTAGCAGGGGGAAGCAAAGCAGGAGCACATGGGCTGCATGCACTAGTACACAGCTTGTTCATGAAAAGCCAGGATTCTTCAGAATCATTCCATGATAACACATGGCTAATATTTGTTGTCTGATGCAATACATTACTGAGCACATCACATCAGTGTGCCAGAAGATTTTAAAGCTGAAAAAAAAATGTTTCCTAAGTATCAATAATTAACAATTATATTGGAATGAGTTTTGCTAGTCTTCCATGTGCGCATCTGCATGAAGGAGAAGTTGTGTACTTGTAAATGTAGTTCTGGGAGTAGTCATCTATGTGGTCACGCAAGTCTCCCATTTCTCCACTGCAAGTCTATTTCTGTGGCAATCTGAGCATAAAGCATGGAGTCCTTCTCTTTGGGCATGCAAGTTGAACTAGGAGGGGGCAGACCCTTCCAACAAAAATGTCTAGATTCTAGCTCTATAATGTCCTGAAGGTGCACTATGTAGGCTTTCCTGTACATGTGCCTGAACAAAAAATATGAAGAATTAGCAGTTATATTGCATCTCTCAAAGGATTCACTCAAACTGTATGATCGCCCATTTAAGTTCAAGATATTCTCTGCTTTATTTCACATTATATTCTCAGCTGAAACTTTAAATGTTCTGCCACAAGAAAACTAGCAGATTGACACCATCCCGCTACCACTCTGGGCTGGCACAATAATATATTACCAGAATTGAGTATTTCATTTTATTTTAGTCTTACTGGATATTGATATACACCCCAAAAGGTGCCAGCATCCTTAAAAGTATAGTTTTGTTATATGAAACTTATTGGCTATGTTTCTGCATTTCTGAGGGAAATGCTGCCTGAGAGATTAGAAATTCCTCTTATGGTAATCAGCCATGTTCTCTAAACATTTCCTGTAGCAATAAGTATTGAAAACATGCCTATAGTATATCATTGTACCATCCATATATCCATAATGGTAAAATCATCATAATTGTTCATGTTTCTCCAGTCAGAGAGGCTATTTCAAAAAGTACCTACAACTCCACACAACTATGGATGTTGAGGAAACAGAGGTCCATAAACACATACAATTAGAATTGATACAAGCATTAACACCCTCAAGAATATTTTACTTTCCAGGTTTTCCCCTAAAAACTTGAAAAGAGGAAAAAGAACAGTTTCACATTTCTATGTGGTGGGCAAGAGTGGACCCAAAAACCCAGCCACTCTACCCAGTGCTACAGCACCACAAAGGCATTTGGAATAAAGAGAAGGAGCGGGCAAAGGAGAGAAACAAAGAACCCAGGGATTGAAAAAACAAACCACAATCATCTGCCAGACAAACCCTGACTAGGGCAACGAACCATGGGTTAGTGTTATGTGTGAACCAGGTCTTCACATCCTCCTATCTTCTGGTTCTCTCAAAAGGGATCATTATCAGTATCAGCCATCAGAATTTACAGCCTCTGTTCATGATCAAGTGTAGACCTGGACTAAGCCCCTCCTACTGACTTGTGACCCTGCAGTCTTTGGGGCTTTCTATATAGCAGGGGCGGTGAACCTATGGACCTCCAGAGGTTGAACTACAACTCCCATCATCCCCAACCATTGGCCATGCTGACTGGGACTGATGGGAATTGCAGACCAACATCATCTGGAGGCTGACAATTTCCCTACCCCCGCTATATAGAAAGCCCCTGCAGGAGATTCTGGGGCCAGCTTAATTTAGTGTTCATCAATTCAGAATCAGTAGATACAACAGGTACCATAAAATAACTATATCTATTTTAAGGAGGTTCAGCAGTGTGCTATTTGAACAAAATGAGTCTGCTACTATTAAAGTGTAGTTGTTTGAAATCTGGCTTGTCAGCAGCATGTCGACCAAGGATCTAGCCCAATGCTACCTGATGCAGTCTGCAGTAATACCTACTGTGTTGATATGTTATATTTATAGACACAAATGTAACTTTTTACTATGTGGAAGAATCGCAGTTTAAAGCACAGGAATTACTAAAGAAGTTTGGGGGAGGGGGGTAAAGTTCCTGCATGGAAAAAGTTACAGCCATCTATGCTAAAAACACAGACACTCTTCAAACTTACAGTATTATGAGTGGTAGTGCAGACTTAACTTTGAAGTCTGATGAAACAAAATGGACTGGACAATGTGTAAGTCTGTTAGTCAATGATACAAGAATTCTACCTAAGTCCACAAATCTCTTTATACAAATTATAATATGACAGTGCTGACACATTTTCATCAATCAAACTCCAACTGCAGTTGCTGATTCTCTCTAGATCCTGCCTACAATATCTGGAACACCTAACATATTCTTAGTCACAGTAATGATTACTTGAGAGACTGCATTCTGATGTGCACAAATTCATTTAAGAAGGAACCAGCTGAGCTGTGTTGGAGCCCAAACAGCTGCTAGTGAAGAAGCAGCTGTGTTATGAACTGTAACTGTGCCGTCTACAGCTTATAAGGCCTGGAAACACTGACAAAGCTGAAGGACTGAAGCATCATCAAACATCACTATACAAAGACATCTGCAGCTACCACTCAAGTGAAATAAAAAAGAACCCAACCCTGCAAGATCTCTTTACATCAGTAAATTTACTACAGGGAGACCTCTCCATTGGCAGTCCCATGAAAACTTTGGGATCAGGACCTAGGGAATTTTTTTTATTTGTCTCCAAGATGCTGCAAAAACCCTATCTTCATAAAACTACATAAGACAATTCACCGGACAATGTTTTATAAAGTATACTTTAGATCCTCTGTTGGTCAAGAATTATTTTGTTTCAATAATTACATTTCATAGCTCCTACAAGTTTGAGTTAAAGTCATGGTATCATCTCACCTCCACTCCAACCTCAGCAAATAAAGGAAGTAACAGAAGCAGAAAGGGGAAACCAAAACCAAAACAAATAAGACCCTAATGGGAACATGCCATTTCGTAGTTTTAAGACATTCTGCCTCCATCAGCAGGAGACAAGGGAAAATGCCTTCACCACTCTGGCCTCCAAGAAAAATAATGCTTACCACCATTATCTCTCCCCTCTTAATAGTGCCACCTGCTAGCCAGAGCCAATTTGATGTATGCCACATTACACACCAGCACTGAGGCTAAGAAAGATACCGTATTTTTCGCTCCATAAGACGCACTTTCCCCCCCCCAAAAAAGTAGGTGGAAATGTCTGTGCGTCCTATGGAGTGAATACAGTATGTATATATATATATATATATATATATTATTTTTTTTTAACTTTCCTCTGCTGGTCCAGAGCGGAGGACTCCTGGGCAGGGCGGGGGAAGCCCCTGCCAAACAGCTGATTCCCGCCGAACAGCTGATTTTAATTTTTTTTTTTTTTTACTTTCCTCTGCTGGTCCGGAGCGGAGGACTCCTGGGCAGGGCGGGGAAAGCCCCCGCCAAACAGCTGATTCCTGCGGAACAGCTGATTCCCGCCGAACAGCTGATTTATTTTTTTTTAACTTTCCTCTGCTGGTCCGGAAGAGCGGAGGACTCCTGGGCAGGGCGGGGGAAGCCCCTGCCTCTCAGCTGATTCCCCGTGGAACAGCTGATTTTTTTAAAAATAAAATTATTATTATTATTTTTTATTTTTATTTTTACTTTCCTCTGGTGGTCCGGAAGAGCGGAGGACTCCTGGGCATGGCGGGGGAAGCCCCCACCTCTCAGCTGATTCCCCGTGGAACAGCCGATTTTTTAAAAAATAAAATTATTATTATTATTTTATTTTATTTTATTTTTATTTTTTTACTTCCCTCTTCTGGTCCGGAAGAGCGGAGGACTCCTGGGCAGGGTGGGGGAAGCCCCCGCCTCTCAGCTGATTCCCCACGGAACAGCTGATTTTTTTAAAAAAAAATATTATTATTATTATTATTATTATTATTTTATTTTTATTTTACTTTCCTCTGCTGGTCCGGAAGAGCGGAGGCCTCCTGGGCAGGGCACCTCTCAGCTGATTCCCCACGGAACAGCTGATTTAAAAAAAAAAAAAATTGGTACCATATGGTAAGTGCGTCTTATGGATATTTAAAAATCTGATTTAGGTTATATTATTAAGCAACTGTTACTAGAAACACTTGGTCCCATAAATTGCAGAGTATCACTTGCCAATGCAGTCATCTTCTACAAAAATCTACTAATAGTCAGTTGTCAATATTTAGGAGTGTAGTGGGCCTTTAGAAAACTTCCATTTTACAGAAGCAGCTGGTAGACTTTTACACAGGCAGGGAAGCATGGTTAGCTACAGATTTGACTCATCTGAAAAACAGATCAGGTTAATTTCAAAATATATTGACTTTTCCATCATCAGGAAATTTCAGCTATGAGAAATTTCAGAGGGAGAAATTTATGAGAATGTATCAATTTAATATTCATTACTAAGGTATACATGTGTGAAAACTTGAAAAATGTTGGAGACTGGCTTTAATCCCTCATACAATCTGCCATCATCTTTTACTTGTCTGTCATATCATGTCCTGCTTGTGGGTTTTCAGGTACATTTGGTTGGCTAATGTACTGCACTGGTTCTTACAAAGTATATTGCCTCTGAACATTAAGGTTCCCATTTTGCTATCATGGCTAATAACCTCCAACAGACTCATCCTCCCTGAATTTGTCTAATCTATTCTTAAAGTCATCATTAAATTGTGTAGTAGTAAGAGTTACGGTAAGTAAAGGTCTTTGGCTGTCTTGAACAAACTGCAAATCAACTTCATAGGGAGACTCCAAGCTCTAGAATCCTCAGAGGAATGGAAAAACATCTCTTATTCCACTCCATTTATAATTCTTTACACCTCTAATTTAGCCATCTGCTTTCTAAAACTAAACACTGTTTTAGCCTTTGACCATAGGGAAGGTGGTTCAACACTCAGAAGTATACCAATGCAGGACAAACTTATTTTATAGAGCATTAACAAGAGATATAGGATTGAATCTTCTGCCTGTGCCCTAATAAAGTTTAGAGCAATTATGCTCTTCCACTCAATATTCATCATGGAAGGCAACATGTGGTTTGTGTCATTAAGACACTCTGCCATCCTCAACGTGACAGGAAATTATCGTATAATGGCTAGAGTTTCTGAGGTCCTATCATACAATGGTTGTCCCAACAGCGCATCATTGCTGCAAACCACTGCATAATCCAGGAGATCCTTGCAAAACACTCAAACTAAATAACCACAAACTAGAAATTAAAATGGGAAAGCCCAAACCAAGACCTAAAAGTAGTAATCGTGCAAGGAGAGGGTTTGGGGGGGGGGGGATTGTGATCAAATGTTGAGAAATCACTCATCACACTTGCCAGCAAATGCTTAAATCTATTTTTCAAAAGGCAGACCACCACAATCTCCAACTTATAAACACGCTAAAAAATCCACAGGAAAGAACAACTCAGTACAAAGATGTTTGCTGAATCCATGCATTGAACTATTTAGCAGACTGGTGGAGTAAACTTTGAAAGACTGACTCTTTATTGATGAGGAGGCCTAAGTAAGTTAACATATGGATTCAAAGAGGTTAAAACATAGCCAAAGGAAAGGTAAGTGTTTAGGTAAAGGAGTGTTTAGGACAGACAACTAGTTCCAAAGTCCCATATGTAGAAACTTGAGAATTTTACGAACTATCAGAAATGGTACACAATTGCCATCAAAGAGTGGGAAGGTGAAATCTTGAGACATGTTTTCTAGTAGACCTGGGATTCTAATTTGCATTATCACCTTGAACTGAGAACCAAGGGGTAGTATTAAATCCAGGTTAATCGTGTGTGGTATTTTGTATTAAAACATTTATTAGGGAACCAGCCTTCCCTTTTACTGTGGCAATACACACACACATACACTATTATGCCAATAAAGTAAAAGCAAATTTGACATCTAATTCTGCAGTTCTGCCACCTAGGGTATTTGTATATAGGCGGGATATAAAATGAATGAATGAATGAATAAATAAATAAATAAATAGACAGGCTAAGCCACTTATTACACTGCAATGGTTACAGGCCTGGCTACCAGAGCATTAATCCCATGAATCTCAATTGCACCCTTGGCCCCTTTACATGTGCCTATTCTGATCTGACCTTATTACCCTTCAAACAGGGCTCCAAACATACCCCTTAATCTTCTCCTTGCTCACATGCAAATAAGTCTACAAATGTTCGCTTCGTGTGAGCTGAATAGTAGAGCCCGATCCTACACTTTTAAAGTGTCCGAAGAGGATGACTCTGATCACTTCCTAGCTCTGAATATGGTTTGCCTGTCAGAAGCAGCCAAGGATGAATGCAACATTGTGGAGGTTGTGGGGCGCGACTATCAGAACAAGGAGATTGTCATGCCGGTGGCCAACTTGAAGCTGTCATGCCAGCCCTGGTTGTGTTTGGATAATTTTGAGCTCCAGCCCCCGGTGACTTTTCGCCTACCTTCAGGATCCGGCCCTGTCCACCTTGCAGGGCAACACCAAATCTTTCACAGAAAGGATCTTTCGGAAGATGGTGACGAGTTTAGTGAGGAGGACGAGGATTTTAGTGAGGATGATGAGTCCGCAGAAGAGGAGGAAGAGCTGCCCCTATCAAGCCAGCCAAGAAGCAACGGAAGTCTTAGCCTGGCTTCCCAGGAGGTGCTGCAGATTTTATTCTTCCTGAAATGCAGCTTTGCTCTTCTCCGGCTGAATTTCATGAAAACGTTTTCTTGTATTCCCTTGTCTGGAACTGATGGCTGATGGAAGTAACCGGTGCTACTGATCTTGGGGTGGGGGGAACGCTGTGTTTGAGCAGCTGCCAGAGAGTTACTAGCACATTTCAGGAACATCTAACCTACCTCACAGGGTTGTTGTGAGGATAAAATGGAGAGGAGGAGGAGGAGGATTATGTAAGCCGCCTTGGGTTCCTTGCAGGAAAAAAGGCGGGGTATAAATAAAATAAATAAAATAAATAAATAAAATGAGTCACTTCAAATATAAGTAGGGAGACATTTTCTGCTTCTAAGAATGGAATAAAGCTCAAAAACACCCCAGTACCTCCCATTCCCCAATAACTGAGTTCTCTGTCTCAAGAGAGCTCATTTCTCCATTTGCATTCCATTCACAAATTGTGCCCTACTTTGTCCATCTCCAGCTAGAATAGGGTGGACTGGAGGAAAAGGACCATAGCTCAGTGGTACAACACATACTTTATGTGCAGAGGTTTCCAGGTTCTAACCTCTCTCAGTTCTGCCTTACAGCAATGTTTGGCATTAATATTTTCTGTCAACTATTTCATTAAACAACAGCCTGGAAGCATTAACACATAATGTAAGTCTTTTCGTTTAAAATTAAAATGTCCGTAAGGCAATAAATTCAGAAATATAATTATGACCAAAGATCAACTATATATACATGCATAGGATTGCTCTGTAAATGTCATAAATATGCAAAAGAGCATATAAAGTTGTACCATGTTACAAATGATGCATTTTATTTAAAGCAGTAAAGTAAGTTTAGGTTTGAGAAGTACCATTTCAATTTTCCTAGAAGTTCAGTCTCTTTTCCAAAAAACATAGAAAAAAAGACCTTCCCCCCATGGCTTCAAACATTTCAGAATTTTACATCTCTAGTAACAGACTACTAGTTCTGAAGTAGTGGAGAAGTCAAACCCCTCTGCTTTGATCAAGTATAACCAAAAAGTTGAAAGTATGCATGCTATAATTGCTGAACCACCAGGACACTAACATAACTTATTTTATCTGTATTTCTATACTACCCAATAGCCAAAGTTCTCTGCACTGCTAATTCTATCAAACAAGATTTGAGTATTATCTCTTTCAGATTTTCCCACTATGCTATAGTTTGTCACAGTGATTGTTTGAAGACAAATTATTCTCTAGGGATAAGTGGCAGTTTAGTCATATGCGGTAGTAAGTATCCAACAGAAATAAGGAGAGATCAGGAAATCAATTTAGAACAGGGGTGCACAACCTGAGTTGCAGTGGTGACATATGCCCCCCAAGGCCTTAACTGCACACCCCTCCAGGTGCCCTGAGTTCACACCACATTCCTTCCTGCTGATTTCCCACCAATTGTACCATTGTAGTTGCAGCCGCTTCTGCCACTACCAATTGCTAGCCTTCTGTCCACCCAGCAATCCTGATACAAATCATTATTTTCTCATTGGTAGCAGCAGAGGGGGGAAAGCAATCTGTATCAGGATTGCTGGGGGAGGGGTGGAGAGGAGACTTCTCATTCCCTCAGCCAGCAATCTTTTTAGAGCTCGCTCTTTTCCCTTTGCTGCTTATAGCAAGGGAAGAACTACTTGTATGTGGATCACTGGGATGTGTGCATGTACAGTCTCCAAGCCAGCATCACCTGTAGACCTTGGAGTCGAAAGGTTGTGTACCCGTTTTAGAATAAGGGAAATCCCAAGGGCTCGTGTGCACATGTGTGCCAAATTTTGACCAGTACAGGGGCAGCAACTTTTTCTATTAAGACCAAATGCAATACAGGTCATGCATAATGTTAATAAAGAATATACCGCAAAAATTAGGCATGGTTATGGTGTTTGGCCATCTTTTAAAAGTTTACCTTTGTTATAGCATACTGCAAGTGGTTGCAGGAAGATAATTATATCAGGGATTGTTTTGGTTTTACATACTATTGTAAGTTGTGGACAAGAATATGCATGATGCTCAAAGCACAGATACGTAAATGAGTACTGTAATATGATTTTGTACCAGGGTATTTGTGTCACTAAATTCAGCCCACAATGGCAACATGTAGATGTGCATTATTACCAAGATGGTGATCAGGCAATAGTTAGCAGTTGCTCCCAATTGTGGCATACCATCCAATTCCACCTGCTATTTTTGCCCTTTTTAATTAATCTACATGTGGTAAAGTGATCCAGTGATACTCCAGTGTTATGTTTGTTTTATGACATTACAGAGGATTAGTTTAATAATGGGCTGAGTCTGTAATGGGGTAAGGAGAGAACAGGAGCGGCTATTGCTGCTCAACTGGTTAGATTTTAAAGAGTAGAAATATCTAGGCCATATTGCAGCATGCGCTAGAATATTAGGTTCCAAGCAGTCATCTCTTAAGTTTCCATTTAGTCAGTTCACATGTTCCAGGTCCTATTAGTTCAGCCAGACAATTGTTTTTGTAAACAAGGAAACATGCGCGTTAATGTTTTTACAAAGAAATGAAGCTAGGCTCATATGGTACAGATCAGGTGGTTGGGTTTGCAGAAAAGTTTGGTGAAGGTTTAACAACATCATGAGCAACACATACTTAACGGTGAGGGGAACACTGCAAAGCACATATTGCTGGTGCCTCCACCATCAGCAGATACTGGTGAGTAAGGATCCCAATCAGGGAGAAACAGGAAAACTTTCTGCCTACAGCTCTTGAGAGATACATCTGACCACAACTGGAATATTGGTTTGAGGTCAAAGTTTCGGCTGCTGTTCCGGCTTTCCCACAGCTCTTGCCACAGTACCTTCAATTTACACTGGGGGGAAAAAGCTACCATCACTTATGTGTCTAATGACAAATTAGGTTACCATCATGGCAGCTAATTCATTGCCTTTAATCCCATCATGCCAGGACCCCCATTAAAAATATCATATTATTCGAAGGACCTCATATGGGAAATGATGAGAGCAAGCACTGAAATTTTTACTCAGTAATTAAATAATATAATGTAACTATTAATAAAATCAGACTTTTCTAAGCCCAGGCAAGGTGTTGCAGTAAACACAGACTCAATTGGCAACTTTCTTACTATGGTTTGAACCAATGTTGGTCCTAGTTGCAGTATAATTGTTGTGGAATGACGCATGTTCATGGTAATAGTTTTTGTAACACAGTCTATGGAAGCTAGGCAAGTAAATAACAACTATCAAGAAACCTACTAGGGCAGTGATGGCGAACCTTTTTGAGCCCGAGTGCCCAAACTGCAACACAAAACCAACTTATTTATTTCAAAGTGCCAACACTGCAATTAAACCTGAATACCGAGGTTTTAGTTTTAGAAAAACAACTCATACAGTTGTCCGAACTAATTAACATCTTTTGTCTTTAAAGAAAAACACAATAACAGAGCTTTCAATGATACAGTTTTTTGTTGGGAAAAAAAATCAACTCAAAAATTATTATAGTACTACATTATACACATAGCCTGAAGGGAATTTATACAAACTTTTTAAATAATTAGGCACATGTATTTTTGGATAAGGGATTCTCAGCTTGTAATATGATTATATGCCAGACTGAAATTGTATGGGGCAAGCTTTACCCCGGGTCCTTTCCCTGCTTCTACAGGTGTCGGATTAGTAAAAGTAAAAGTCTACCTGTACTAGGATGAGCAAGATAAACAAGAAAACTAAACGTGCTTAACACATTTTAAACACTTTATGTCTTGGACTGCAAACACTGCATTAGGTAAAAGTTTGCACAATTAATGTGATGTTTGCTATTGCATGCATGCTGACAATTTGTCAAACCTTGGCTCATACTCCGTTAGTTTGAGAGCAACACATGCAGCACTCAGGTCAACTGTTAGGGCTCTACATCCAAGCCATGCTCTGTGCATCATTCTTCAAAATCTTTTAAATGTGATAACAATGTAGAAAAGAATTCTGTAACAGCAATTCTAGAATAAAATCATTGTGTTCCACACTGTGAGAAGAACAAGATCATTAGTGTTTTGCAGAAGGGGACGGTCTTTTCATGATCTGGTGACCAATGGCTCGAGTGCCCACAGAGAGGTCACTGCGTGCCAGCTGTGGCACCCGTGCCATAGGTTCGCCATCACTGTACTAGGGTAAAGGAGTTGCCATAGCCCAGGGTGAAGGAGTTGTCATTACTGAGGCCAAATTGTTCAGTGTTCGCTATTATCTCCACACGAGAGAGAGAGAGAGAGAGAGAGAGAGACTAAAATCAAAGAAGTTGAAGAATTCCTCCTAAAGGTTTTCCCACAATGGGTGTGAACACACTGTTAAAAATAGAATGGCCAAGCAGAGATTGCATTTAGTTTATTTAGAATATTTCTACACCACCTTTCAGCAAAAGTTTCCAAGGCAAGAAAAACATTACAAGTTGAAATTAAAATTTAGAATATTTATATACCACTTTCCCCAAAAAAGTTCTCAAGGAGGTTTACATAGTACTAGGTGGCTTACAAACATGTTTGAAAAAAGTTTCTCGGTAGAGGTGGGTTTCTACATGTAGATGTTCCACCCTAGAACAGAACAAACTCCCCCACCCTACACCTGGTGTCCACTCAAGTTTAATGGCAGTTACAATCCTGGCAGGAGGGAGCTTGATGGAGTTGCCCCTCACTGCGTGCTCCCTCATTGACATCAGTGTCGTTCTGGCTATCTTGGCCTCACCAGTGGGACAAAGAACAACCCTTCTCTGGAAATACCTGTCCCATCCAGACTAAATCCAGTAGCAAATCAGGTAATTATGTCCTGGTCAGAGCAGCTCCTGCCACACACATAGTTCTTCCACAGACTGTTGACTTGACAGAAATTCAACAAATCGTCTCAAAAATGACTGAAAGGATTTTGTAGTAGTAAAAGCAAAGTAACAACAAGAATAAAATCAGTCATCATCCAATAAAAGTTTGAGGTGGGGAAATGTTTTTACTTGGTGCCAAAAAGCTAATAAAGTATGTGCCAGCAGTTTGTCTTTGGGGGACAACCAAAAACACCCCTTTGTTTATCACCTGCCTCACCTCTGAAGGTGGTGGCACACAGAGCATGGCCTCTGAAGAAGATCTTAAAGAGCTAGCAGGTTCAAATGGGAGCAGGAGGCCTTCAAAGATAGTCGAGTCCCAAATTATATAGGGCTTTATGGGCAAAAAACAGTACCTTGAACTGTACCCAGAAATGAATCCTGGGTACAATTTAGCAGCATAGTACAGTGAAAGTTGTACCTGACATATGCTCAGTGATGGTTCAAATGCTTATGCAGAGACACAATGCACAAAAGAGGTGTGATATTCCTTCAGTGTACAATCTGAGACCTTGGCAATAGATAGCATTCAGTTTCATCAAGGAAGATGGCCTTGCTAAATGGTAGATTAGGTTTGCTAAAGTGTGTGTAAAAGGATTATTTCTTTTCCCATCCCAAACCCATAAACATAAGTCTCTGCTACCGGCTGAGACATCTAATTATCCCAAATTCATTAGACCAGGACGTAAACTATGCTTTCAGCAGAATTGCACACCAACAATTTTAGTTTGAGGAACCATTTAGCACAGCCCATCAGTAAGTAAGTTAGCCTTCTCAAACCTGGTACCCTCCAGATGCTTTGGACTTCAACTCCCATCAGCCCCAGCCAGCATGTTCAATGGTCAGAAATGCTGGGAGTTGTCATCCAAAACATCTTGAGGGTACCAGACCGGGGAAGGCTGAAGTAAAGAGATTACTGTAGTTTTCAGTCAATAAATTGCATATTAGAGAACTTAAAACATATCAGGAAGTCACATACATATAAGTAGCTGTGGAATATACAGTTATGCCTTGGATTGAGAGCATAATTCGTTCCGGAAACGTGCTTGTAATCCAAAACACTCTTATCAAAACGAAATCCCCCCAAAAAAAATTGTACAGAGATTTTTAATTTAAGCCATACTACAGTACTTGTATTGCAAGATGTCGCTTGTATATCAAGTTAAAAAAAAAATTAAATAAATATTTAACAATTTGCTTGTCTTGCAAAACGCTCTCAAACCAAGTTACTTGTAATCCAAGGTATTACTGTATACAGCAATATAAATGCCATTAAACTTTACAGAAAGGGAATTACACAAGAGAACACTGCCTTCTGGGACACCCTCTTTGTGCTCAAAACACCTGGGACAGATAAGAGTTGATATGAACCTGGTATGTACAATTCAAGAGTTTTATATGCGGACAGACATATTGCTTTTCAATCCATAATTATAAACATATCTGAGGATTCCATATTTTCTTACATACTTGTATTGCAAGATGGGCTGTGCTAACAGGTGTAAGTAAGGTGTAATTTCAAAGCAAAATAGCCACCCCCTCCAGGCACAGGATCCTCACTAACAATTCCTTCCCACAGGTAGAAGAGTTTTCTGGGGGCATACATCTTGAGAACAGTACACGGCCATGATTTTACATCAAGTTAAGAGCATAAGAGATCTTGCTGGATGATACTACAAACCCATCTATCCTAGCTTCCTGTTTCCAACTGCAGCCAGCCAGACGCCTCCGGAAAGCCTAACAGGGCATGAAGACAACAGCCCTCCCACATTATCCCACAACTAATAGCCATTTAAAGATCCTCCAGGAACTTGTCTCAAAGGTCATGACTGGCAGACACTTTCCCCAATGGAATGAGGTTTTCAATGTCCATTTTTTATCTTTTAGTTTGGAGAGAGGTTCTTATCTATATATAGATAGATAGATAGATAGATAGATAGATAGATAGATAGATAGATAGATAGATATTTAAACAAATTGTATTTTTCAAGTGTAAATTTCATCTGATCAAAAATGTATGGGGGGATATTTTCTTTCTTCACTCACTGAAGCTTTTTTTTCAATCACAGCACAGTACCTGTGCGATAGAGGGAAAGAGCTGCCGGTTCCTCCTGGGGAGAATTCTGATTGGGATTGGAGAGCCTGCAGAACCATCTTTTCCCACCCACACCCCTGCTGGTATATACTGGAGTTGGACTCAACTCTTAGCCTGGGGCCACCACAAGCTGCCTAGAAACAACTTGTTCTGTTCTGTTCCTGACTCCCAGCTGAGCAGCAGCACAACAGGAGAGAGGCTCCAGCTGTTTTTGGGACTGTGAAAAGGCAAGCAGGCTCCCAGAGAGAGAGCGAACAGAGCGAGCGAACAGGGAGAGCAAACAAACAGGAGTTTGGCAGCGGAGTTCGGCAGGGGAGGTCAAGGGGGAGGTCCCTAAAAAAATAAATTAAAATAAAAAATAAAAAATAAAAATATAAATAAAAATAAAAAAATAAAATAAAAAATAAAAACATATATATATATATATATATATATATATATTCTAGGAAGACAGAAACAGAGCATGGAAGGAAAGGACTCAGCAGTGGTGGTGACCTGCAAGGGGTGTGCAATGTTTGTTTTCCTGCCGGAGATCAACATGGCCTACACATGCAACAAGTGCAAGCTGGTCACGCTGTTGGAAGAAAAGGTCAGAGGACTGGAGCAGCAAGTGTCAACCCTCAGGAGCATAAGAGAAAGCGAGGAGTTCTTAGACAGAACGGTGGATCTACAGCACCAAAGCACAGTACAGGAGCCAGAAGGGCAACTGCAGGATGAGGCGGAGTCGGAGACTGCAGAGGCAAGGGAAAATAACGCAGGGGGAACTCCCTGGAAAAGGGTGACTGTTAGGAGCAGAAGAACTACAAGACACTCTGCGCCTGTGGAAGCAGTGGAGCTATGGAACCGCTTCCATGTACTTGAGGACGAGAGCAGAGGACAGCCTGCAGAGGACGGATTACCGGGCACCCAACGTGACAGCGAGCAGGAGGCTGAGGGTCAGTCAAGTGGAGGCAGTCAAACCAAGGCCTACAGCAAGAGGAAGAGAAGAGTACTCGTAGTGGGAGACTCCCTCCTGCGGGGGATCGAAGCCAAAGTATGTCGCGAAGACCCATGGACTCGCCAGGTGTGCTGTCTCCCTGGGGCACGGATTAAGGATGTGACAGAGCAGCTGCCGAGGCTCATGCAGCCCACCGACACATACCCCTTTCTTCTCTTCCATGTGGGTACAAATGATACTGCCAAGCGGAGTTACAAAGAAATCACGGCAGACTTTGAAGAGCTGGGAAGGGAACTCAAGAACTTCGGGGCCCAGATAGTTTTCTCATCCATCCTTCCAGTACTTGGAAGAGGCATAGAAAGGGAAAGAAAAATACTCCGAGTGAATGACTGGTTACAAAGGTGGAGCCGACGTGAGGGATTTGGATTCTGGGACCACGGGCTACACTTCCTGGAAGATGGACTGCTGGCAAAGGATGGGTTGCACCTCACAAGGACTGGGAAGACTGTGTTTGGACACAGCATGAGGAACTTAATCAGGAGGGCTTTAAACTGAATCCAACAGGGGAGGGAGACATAAACTCGGGGGTACCAATGGAAGAAGGCCTCTATGCCACAATGGAGAGAACAGCTCCAGCGGTGCCCATTGATAGTCTACCACAAAATGTAGGGGGAAAGTCGGACTATAAAGCACATAGTCTTCAATGTCTCTATACTAATGCCCAGAGTATGGGCAATAAACAAGACGAACTTGAACTCTTGATACATGAGGGCAAGTACGACTTGATAGGGATAACTGAAACCTGGTGGGATGACTCCCATGACTGGAATACAGCAATTGAAGGGTATAACTTGTTCAAAAGGAACAGAAGCAACAGAAAGGGAGGTGGAGTTGCACTGTATGTTAAAAATACGTATCTCTGCACAGAGATACAGGAAGAGGTGCTTGGCAGCCCCATTGAGAGCATCTGGGTTAAAATAAAGGGGGCAAAGAATAAAACGAACATGGCGGTTGGAGTCTACTACCGACCACCCAATCAAGGAGAAGACGAGGATGGAACTTTTGAAAAGCAAATTGCCATTGTTTCAAGGAGGCACGATGTGGTAGTAATGGGAGACTTCAATTTCCCTGATATCTGTTGGGAGACTTATTCAGCCAAACATGGCCCCTCCCAGAAATTCCTGAGCTGTGCTGCTGATAACTTCCTCCTACAGAAAGTGGAGGAAGGAACTAGAGGATCGGCTATCCTTGACCTGATTCTAACCAACAGAGACGAGTTAGTGGATAAAGTGGCAGTTTCGGGAACTCTGGGGGAAAGTGACCATGTTATACTTGAGTTCTTGATTCTAACGGAAGCAAAAGCTGAGTGTAGCCAAACACGTACCCTGGATTTTAGGAAAGCCAATTTTAACAAACTCAGAACAATGATTAGTAAGATCCCATGGCAAGTGACTCTCACGAGAAAGGGAGCCCAGGAGGGGTGGGAGTTTTTAAAAAAGGAAATTTTAAAGGCACAATTGCAAACAATTCCCACAAGGAAAAAAGGCAGAGGGCAACAGAAGAAGCCAATGTGGCTTCACAATAAACTCAAAGATGACCTGAAAACAAAAAAGGACACGTATAGGAAGTGGAAGGAAGGACAGGCTACAGGGGAAGAGTACAGGCGGGTAGCACAGAACTGCAGGAATAGTGTCAGGAAGGCTAAAGCTGAGAATGAGCTAAGGTTAGCGAGGAATGCTAAAAGCAACAAAAAAGCTTTCTTCAGATACATGCACAGTAAAAGACAGAAGAAAGAACTGGTGGTTCAACTACGCAATGAGGATGGCAAATTGATAACAGAAGACTAAGAAAAGGCAGAAGTGTTCAATTCCTACTTCGGCTCGGTCTTCTCCCAAAAGAGGGTCTATGACCCCCCTGGCAAACCTGAAGTGCAGACTGAAGGGGCAGAATTGCAGCTTGAGATTGATAGGCAAATGGTCAAGGAGCACCTGATTACTCTGAACGAGTTTAAATCTCCAGGGCCTGATGAGCTGCATCCTAGAGTAATAAAGGAACTGGCAGAAGAACTCTCAGAACCACTGTCTATTATCTTTGAGAAATCATGGAGGACAGGTGAAGTGCCAGATGACTGGAGGAGGGCAAATGTTGTTCCCATCTTCAAAAAGGGCAAGAAGGAGGAACCTGGGAACTATAGGCCAGTCAGTCTGACATCAATCCCCGGGAAGATTTTTGAGCAGATTATAAAGAAGTCAGTCTGCAAGCACCTTGAAAACAATGCAGTGATTACTAGAAGCCAGCATGGATTTGACAAGAACAAATCCTGTCAGACTAATCTGATCTCATTTTTTGATCGGGTAACCTCCCTTGTGGACTGTGGGAATGCTGTGGACATTATATACCTGGACTTCAGCAAAGCTTTCGACAAAGTGCCTCATGATATCCTGATTAGTAAGCTAGCTAAGAGTGGGCTAGATGGAACAACTATCAGGTGGATCCACAATTGGCTACAGAATCGGACTCAAAGAGTGCTTATCAATGGTTCCTTCTCAAACTGGGGAGAGGTAACGAGCGGGGTACCACAGGGCTCGGTCCTGGGCCCGGTGCTCTTCAACATTTTTATTAATGACTTGGATGAGGAGGTACAGGGAATGCTTATCAAATTTGCAGATGACACAAAGTTGGGTGGAACAGCTAATACTCTGGAAGACAGAAACAAAATTCAAAGTGACCTCGATAGGCTGGAGCGCTGGGCTGAAAACAACAGAATGAAATTTAATAGGGATAAATGCCAAGTGCTGCACCTAGGGAGAGGAAACCAAATGCAGAGTTACAGAATGGGGGACACTTGGCTCAACAATACTACAAGTGAGAAGGATCTTGGAATTGTGGTAGATCACAAACTGAATATGAGCCAGCAATGTGATGTGGCTGCAAAGAAGGCAAATGCAATTTTGGGCTGTATTAATAGAAGTATAGCTTCCAAATCGCGGGAAGTGATAATTCCCCTTTACTCGGCACTGGTTAGGCCTCATCTTGAGTACTGCGTCCAGTTCTGGGCACCTCACTTTAAGAAGGACATAGACAAACTGGAGCGGGTTCAGAGGAGGGCAACAAGGATGATAAAGGGACTGGAAACAAGGCCCTATGAGGAGAGACTGAAAGAACTGGGCATGTTTAGCCTTCAGAAGAGGAGACTGAGGGGAGATATGATCACACTCTTCCAGTATTTGAAGGGATGTCACACAGAGGAGGGCAAAGATCTCTTCTCGTTCATCCCAGTTTGCAGGACACGGAATAATGGGCTCAAGTTACAGCAGTGTTTCTCAAATAGTGGGGCGCGCCCCCCTGGGGGGGCGCGAGGCTCCGTAAAGGGGGGCGCGCCTGATTGGCCAAACCAATTGGTAGGCCCGCGTGAGGCAGCGTCATGCTGCGCGCCAGGGCTCAGGCCGTGATGCGGCGGACGGGGACGACGGGCCTACCTGCTGCCTCCGTGCCGGCCGCGCTGGACCCGCCGCTGCCCGTCGCATCATGTCCTGCACGCCGGATCCGCCGCCCGTCGCGTCATGCCCTGTGCGCTGGATCCCCGCGCTCTGTTTTTGGTGGGGGGGAACCAGGGCAACAGGGCTGTTTAAGTCCTGTTGCTGCCCTGGTTCCCCCCCCGCCGCCGCCGCCAAAAACAGAGCGCGGGGATCCAGCGCACAGGGCATGACGCGACAGGCTGCGACGGCGGAGCTGGCTTCAGCAGCGCGGAGAACACGCCGCTCAGAAGAGCGACGGACGGCAGCAGCAGCTTGAGCGGCGTGGAGAACGATCCACGCCGCTCAGAAGAGTGAGATCGGGCCGCCGCAGGAACGATCGGAAGAGCCCAGGTAAGGCTCGTATTACATCCCTGCCCGTGCGTTCCCATGGAGCCGCCTCATTCTTGCCCCCCAGCCGCCTCATTCCCTCCTAGCCAGCACCTCCTCCTCCTTGCCCCACATTCTCCCTGGCTTCTTCACAATCCCCCCCTCTTTCCCCCTAAATTACCTTCAGGCTATGTGTACAATGTAGTACTATTTAAAAAAATTGAGTTGATGTTTTTTTTATTTAAAAAATGTATCATTGAAAGCCCTGTTATTGTGTTTTTCTTTTAAGACAAAATATGTTAATTAGTTCAGACAACTGTATGAGTTGTTTTTACTAAACTAAAACCCCAGTATTCAGGTTTAATTGCAGTGTTGGCACTTTGAAATAAATAAGTTGGTTTTGTGTTGCAGTCTGGGCACTCGGGCTCAAAAAGGTTTGCCATCACTGCTTTACAGTCGCGCGGGGGGGGGGGCGCGAAATGTTTTCTTCTTCCTAGGGGGGGCATGACAGAAAATAATTGAGAAGCACTGAGTTACAGGAACCTAGATTCCACCTAAACATCAGGAAAAATTTCCTGACTGTCAGAGCAATAAGACAATGGAATCAACTACCTAGGGAGGTTGTGGGCTCTCCCACTCTGGAGGCATTCAAGGTGCAGCTGGACAGACATCTGTCAGAGATGCTTTGACCTAGATTCCTGCATTGATCAGGGGGTTGGACTCGATGGCCTTGTAGGCCCCTTCCAACTCTACTTTTCTATGATTCTATGATTGTCCCACGATGGAAGCACTATAAAGAGCAGGTGGACAGGACACTTACCATTTACCTGGGACACTTACTTTTTCATCTGGCTCCCCTAGTGCTTTTCCTACTGCCTATTTTACAAGTGAGAGCAGGAGAGAATGAGGAAGGAGAGTTGGTGGGGATCATCCTGGGCATGCTCAGATGATCAATCAACATTCAGCTGCATTTGCAGCTCTTTCAGGAATGGAGCTATTTCACACAAGAGAGTGAACCAAGTGTGAGGTTCTCTCTGTGTCACTCCTTTGGGAAGTGATGGTGTGAGGGCCCACCCCTTTTCAAATCAGGATCGTTACAAGAGGAAAGCCCTGATGTGTCTGTGTATGTGTACATGTGGGGGTGGGGGTGTAGCGACATGATGGGATGGGGGGTTTGATCAACCAGGCTGCGACAACCATGGAGGGATCACTTTAGTCCCTTTTTTTTCTCCTCAGCCAGTTCACTGAGAGACAGCTTATGATTGGTTGAGCTTACTTATGGGATTGGTTATTGCAATTTTAACACTCTCTAACACCATTCGAACCCTGTAAGGAATTTTATTTCTGAACCAAGTACTGTATGTGTTTGGAGAGGAGGAGGGAAACAGGGGTGCTGCTATTTTATTTTAACAGGCAGTGGGGTGGAGATGGAAAAGGCCACTGGATGAGAAGGGAGAGGAGACATCTTATGTTTGTTTCTCCTTGTTCATCATCCATCCCACAGATTCCTAATTGTGTCAATGGTGAAAGAAAGGAAGATAAAGGGATGGGATGTGCACTGACAGGCAAGATTTGAGGGAGTAGTGTATAGAGAGCTCTGCATAAAGATAAAAAGCAGGTGCTAGGATGGCAGTGTTCGACCTTTCTGGTGCTTCCACCAGAAAGCCCTGCTTATGAGAAAACTCTCTCTTCTTTCCTCCCAGCTTCTCAAAGGAGGAAAGGAAACGTGCTCTCCGTTCTGCAAGTTAAGCTTTAAAAATGATTTTCAAAAAATCACCAGCACCTTGCTGCTGCTTTCTGCAAAACCATGATGGGAATGGAGAAGCCATGCCCCCTTCTTTCTGGAGAAAACAAGGAGTTGTCTCTTTCCCTTCCCGTTCAGTTTTTCCAGGAGGCAGCAGGGAGGTATTGCTGCTAGCACTTTCTCCAAAAGCCTAAATCACTGGGGGGGGGGGGGGGGTTTGACACCTCTTTTCCCTTTCTCCCTCCCCAAAACAGGGGGGAAAGGAAAAGTGAGACTATTGCAGAAAGCACAAGCTGTGTCTTGCGATCTCCTGAAAAATCCTAATGGGAAGAGAGAAAAACAACCTTCTCTATTCCATTTTCTTCATGGAGAAAATTAGCGCTAATTTCTTTCCCATTCCCATCAATGTTTTGCAGGAAGCAGCAGGATGGCATGGCTAGTGCTTTTGCAGAAGCTCAACTCATGGTGGGAACAAAACTCACGGAATAGAGTCTGCTTTAAAAACCTAATGATAATGCTCTCTAAATAAGAACCCAACCGACTGTCTTCCACCAAAATAGTTTATTAAAAAAAAACAACAGCCTTTATCCTGCCTTTCCTCTGAAGAGCTCACTGGGAATATGTACATGGTCCCCAATAGTTACTTTTATTTTCGTAACAACCCTTTGAGGTAGGTTAAGCTGAGATAGTAATGACTGGCTGAAGATCACCCAGTAAGCTTTGCAACTGAGCAGTCCTAACCCCAAACATTCTAATCATTACATCACACTGGCTTTGAAAGGTCAGATACAATTCTGAATTTGGTTTCAAACCCTGGTTTCAGATGCTAGCTTTATAACCAACTCGGTTATAACCAACTTTCTTATGAAGTTGGTTACAACCAACTCCCAGCCTACAGTGGTAGTCATACTTCCCACCTAGACAGGTCTGGGCAGTTACATTTGTATCTGAAGGTCCAGGTAGTGCTTCTGGTAGCCACCATGGCTTGAAGTGCTTAGGCTGCTACAGCTGTTTCAAGAGGGGATGACTAAGCCTGCCTGATTCATGCCTTGGTGAACTCTAGGCTGGACTATAGCAATGCACTCTACATAATGTTGCCTTTTGAAGACCACTTGAAAACTTACATTGGTTCAGAACAAGACCTCCCACTTATTGACAGGTGTAAGCACCTTATTTCTATCCTGTAAAAACTGTACTGGCTCCCAATTCATGCTGGTTTTCACCATTAGATCCTAGGTTATCTAGGCTAAGCTATCTTATGGAGCAACTCCTCCCATACACCAAGATCTTTAAAAAGGATCTTGTTCCCAGTCTTGCTTTATTGAAGTGTGATTGATATAAGAAGCAGTATCTTTTCAACAGAGACCTCTCTTATAAAACTCCCTGCCCAAAGAATTTTGTCAGTTACATTTTAGATGCTTAGAAGAGTGACACACACTTATTTCAGCAGGACCTTAGTGGGTAAACATTGACTCTGGTTGTGTGGCTGGTTTTGTCTCTTATTTTTTTGTTAATTGTCTTTAAAGTTTTTGGAGCTTGATCTAAATGATGCTATCCTAAGGACCTGCTTGGACTGTATGGTGGTGTGCGTGTGTGTGTGCACTTGTGTATGTGCATTTGTGCATGAATACACACAAGCACGTGTACATAAAAGATCTGATACATTCCCTTTCCTTATCAGGATTACCCATCATGTAGCTTTTTCACCATGATTAATCCTGACATGGGATGGGAAAATTCATGAGGAAAGGGTACATCAGATCTCTTAGCCACCCACATCAGATTTCTTAGCCACCATAAACAAAAAAAGAAGTGTTACATCTCCATAAGCTTTAGTTGTAAATTAACATCTTTTAATGGTCCAATCAAGCAATTAGTATGCATTTTTGTTCCTCTGAACAGGGGTGGGCAACTTCTGGGGGATGGGAGGCAGCATCTCCCCCCCAAAGTACTGGGAGTCACACCCCTCCCCGCCAAAAAGCAGTAACTTTGCTAAAAACACAAAGCACTTGGGGAGCACATATCTACTTTACAAGGACCATGGGAGTGTGATTTTGCTTGAAAAGAAGACACATGGGGGCCTGCAAAAACGGGTAAAAAAAACTAGCCCAGGTAAAGAGAGCTGCAGAAGTAATGTTACTATGCACGCTGCTTCTTCAGGGGAGGGGAGGGGCATGCAGGCAATAAGAGCTGTGCTATTCAGTATGGAAATAAAGAAGTCTTAATGCCCCTCCTCCAAAGTTTATGTAACTCAGCACAAGTGTGAGCAAAAAAAGTGATACCTCATATGTTACACCTTACTTATGATAGAAACTGAACATTTAGAAGTTACTAGTAAGGCAAAGGCATATCCTAACAAGCAGCTATTTAAAAAATAATAATCTCAAGTACCCACTGGAAAGGACATTAATGAACAAATGGCATTTATTATTTTATTTATTTATTTATTTATTTATTACATTTATACCCCGCCTTTTTTCCTGCAAGGAACCCAAGGCGGCTTACATAATCCTCCTCCTCCTCTCCATTTTACCCTCACAACAACCCTGTGAGGTAGGTTAGGCTGAGAGTCAGTGACTGGCCCAAAGTCACCCAGTGAGTTTCATAGCCGAGCGGGGATTTGAACCCGGATCTCCCGAGTCCCAGTCCAACACTCTAACCACTACGCCACACTGGCTCCAAAACACACGAGTGCTATATTATCTCCAAAACACACACGAGTGCTATATTATGAAATAAAGCATCTTTTAAAAGTGCACAATATGAAACAGCCAAAACTAACAGTGATTAAGTTCCTACACATATTGATCCTGTAGAGCAGACATACCGTATATACTCAAGTATAAGTGGACCCTAATATAAGTCGAGGCCCCTAATTTCACCCAAAAAACCTGGGAAAACTTATTGCCTCCAGTATAAGTGCGCTGACCCAAGTATAAGTCGAGGGGGCATTTTTTCAGCACAAAAAATGTGCTGAAAAACTCGACTTATACTTGAGTATATACGGTATATAACTTCACCTTCTATGTAGGGAATACTTAAAACAATACTTGGAGAAGGTAACTCAGACACAATAACCCTCCAGATATTTTGGCCTACAACTCCCATCATCCCTCATTGGCTATGCTGCTAAGGCTGATGGGAGTTGTAGGCCAAAACATTGAGGGCCACAAGTTGCCCAGCCCTGACCTATAACCTTCAAAGGTACAAATATTGACATCTGTTCCCTATAGCAACTTCTTTATACAATACAGTCATGCCTTGGATTGAGAGCATAATTCGTTCCGGAAACGTGCTTGTAATCCAAGACACTCTTATATCAAAACGAAATCCCCCTAAAAAAATCTGTACAGAGATTTTTAATTTAAGCCGTACTACAGTACTTGTATTGCAAGACGTCGCTTGTATATCAAGTAAAAAATAAATGAATAAATATTTTAAAATTTGCTTGTCTTGCAAAACGCTCTCAAACCAAGTTACTTGCAATCCAAGGTATTACTGTACAAAATGTTCTCCCAGTTGATTCATTTGTAAGACCAGAATCCATTTTTTTGGCTTTGAACTTAGAATGGTATTGCTCAGAAGCAGCAGCTTATCATTTAGCATCTGTCAGTAACCGACACTACATAAAATAAAAATCAACTTTATTATCACCAACTTCTGTTTCTTTTCTACCTGCCCCTCATTCCCATACACAGAGCTTTCAAACCCCGATCAGTTTTCTGCAACCTATTTAATAAGTGTTAAAGTCATTCAAATAAGTATTAGATTATAGCTAGTGAGTGAGATTCATGGGTTGTAACAGTAGTTCACACATTCAAATAATGATTTCAGGCTGGATGCCAATGCAAATATAGCATGTCTGCATTGACTTGCACAGGACAATCATTATTTTAAAAAATGTATTAGAATCTGTATAATTTTAGTGAATCTGCACTTCCCACACATCACCACCTTGAACTTGGTATGACTCATCAGGGGCACAATTCTAAACAAGTGCCATCCTTGTTTGCTTAGTGATAGTTTAAACATGTATAATACATTGTGTATATTAATTAAGTACCCTAAACTAAATATGTGAACTGACTCAACTGAAAATGGCATCAGGTGATAAATTCTATCCATAGTGTTAGAGCAGTGATGGCGAACCTTTTTGAGCCCGAGTGCCCAAACTGCAACACAAAACCAACTTATTTATTTCAAAGTGCCAACACTGCAATTAAACCTGAATACCGAGGTTTTAGTTTTAGAAAAACAATTCATACAGTTGTCCGAACTAATTAACATCTTTTGTCTTAAAAGAAAAACAAATAACAGGGCTTTCAATGATACAAACAATTTTTTGTTGAAAAAAACATCAACTCAATTTTTTTTAATAGTACTACTACATTGTACACATAGCCTGAAGGTAATTTAAATAAACTTTTTAAATAATTAGGCACATGTATTTTTGGATAAGGGATTCTCAACTTGTAATATGATTATATGCCAGACTGAAATTGTATGGGGCAAGCTTTACTCTGGGTCCTTTCCCTGCTTCTACAGGTGTTGGATTAGTAAAAGTAAAAGTCAACCTGTACTAGGATGAGCAAGATAAACAAGAAAACTAAACGTGCTTAACACATATTAAACAACCTTTATGTCTTGGACTGCAAACACTGCATTAGGTAAAAGTTTGCATTGGGCATGCTTTTGCACAATTAATGTGATTTTTTTGCTCTTGCATGCATGCTGATAATTTGTCAAACTTGCTGTACTCATGTTTTTGCTGTACTCATGGTTTTTTTTGTTCAAGTCTTGGAGTCTACAAAAACACAAAATTTATTTTAAAAAGACAGATGAAGCACCTGCAAGGAACCCAAGCTTACATAATCCTCCTGCTGTCCATTTTATCCTCACAACAACCCTGTGAGGTAGGTTAGGGCAGTGAAAAAAAAGCAAGACTTTGTGTGGCAAGAAGAGGGAAAAGGCAACTGAGGCGGTGCTGGCTAGGAGGGAACTAAGAGAACTTAGTTACAGAGAACTAAGGGTGGGGGAGGGAAGAGGAGGAAACGCTATGGGGGGGGAAAGAAAATATTAGTAGCATTGGCTGCAGGGGTTGGGCTGCCATGAGAGGAAGAAGAAACGACTGGGGTGCGGAGAAAAGTGCGGAAGCAATATCGAGAAGGGGAGGCTGATAGGAAGAAGGCAGTGGGGGGGGGGAGAAGCGACTATTAAGGCAGGTAATTATTAAGACGATTCAAACGGGGAGAAAGGAGGGAGGAGGGGAGAGCAGCACGGGAAGGGAAGTAATATCGAGAAGGGGAGGCTGATAGGAAGAAGGCAGTGGGGGGGAGAAGGTTCCCCCTGGTTCCCCCTGGTTCCTCCTGGGCTGTGGGATAGACGGAAACCCAACAGGTGCAGCTGGAAGCAGCGGGCTGCCCTGCAGCCGCGTCTCCACTCACCGAGCCAGCTCTGGGAGCTTTAGCTTCGTGTGGCTGGCCGCCAGGCAGGGAAGCTTCGCAAGCCGCGCTGAGCACCAACGGCGAAGGCAGCGGCTCCGAGGGCACGCGCGTCCGGGCGAGAGAGCGCCAGGGCCTCTCCCTCTGCCCGCTCCTTCTGGCGCCGCTGGGCTGGCTTGGGCTGGTGGCAGGGGAGCGAGCCGCGCCGTGACGAAGCTGGGTTGGGGCGCGCCCCGGGCGGAGACCGCAGCAGGGAAGCGGTGGGCCTGCGGATCGGGCCCAGGCACCTGTCTCCCTCCCCACAGGGAAGTGGATCTGGGGCGGCGTGACTTCCTCGCCTGGGCTGGGGCTGGCAGCGGCACGTCCTGACACCTGAATGAGAGGGGCTGCAGAGGCCCCTCTTCTCTGCTGGCCAGGCACGGGAGTTGGCCCAGCCGGCGCTGCTTTTGGAGCCCCGGCCTGGGCAGGGCGGTGGGGCTTCCTCGCCCGGGCTGGGGCTGGCGGCGGCGCGTCCTGGCGCCTGAACGAGAGGCTGCAGAGGCCCCTCTTCTCCGCCAGCCGGGCACGGGAGTTGGCCCAGCCGGCGCTGCTTTTGGAGCCCTGGCCCTTCCCCGGCAGAGGCGGCAGCCTGCGGGATGCCGGGCGACACGCGGCGGCCAGGAGCGGCCTCTTCGCCTCCCTGCTCTCCAGCTCTGTGCCCCTGGCAACCTATGGATCGTGTGCCAGCAGAGCGGTCCCCACGTGCCAGCTGTGGCACGCATGCCATAGGTTCGCCATCACTGTGTTAGAGCATCCACACACACAAGGTGCTATGATGTTTCAGTCATCAAGCAATCAATATGAATGAGACATACTCTAAGGCTAGTGGTGTTATAACTATTCTCTCTCTTTTGGGCCACAAAGCAAGATTTTCCCATTTTACTACTTCCAGCGGTTTCCCAGACTAGTCTGATAAGGAGTTCCATTCTCTAAGTTTATCAGGCTGATTGGATCCTGCTTGAAAGCTGAATGATTTGTACAAGTTTATGAAGGTTTATTAAAACAACACTCACGGAGCACCAGGAGAAAGTAGGGATGTGTTTATTAACACTTGTTTTAGTAAAATCAAATTCTAAAGTTTCAAACACCATGTTAAACCTCGGAGGGGAAAACCAGAGTGTTATTTTTAAACACACACACTTTGCAGACAATGAAATCTCAACTATTCTTCCCCTACTTTACAACTTCATTTCAGATAAAAATCTTATGATGTTATTTTTGCAAACAGTTACAGTCATGCCTTGGATTGAGAGCATAATTTGTTCCGGAAACGTGCTTGTAATCCAAAACACTCTTATATCAAAACCAAATCCCCCCCAAAAAAATTGTATAGAGATTTTTAATTTAAGCCGTACAACAGTACTTGTATTGCAAGACGTCGCTTGTATATCAAGTAAAAAAAAATTAAATAAATATTTAAAAATTTGCTTGTCTTGCAAAACGCTCTCAAACCAAGTTACTTGTAATCCAAGGTATTACTGTATTCCATAATGAAAAGAAGCTGAAGCTTATCCAACTAAGAAATATCTCCTCTTAGCACTAACAGTTTATTAGACTTTTATATAATACTAGCTTTTGCCCACAGCTTCACTCGCGTGATGAAGAGTGACTGTGCCAAGTTTGCACGGGTCATCATTTTCCTATAGGCACTATTTGTTCGAAATTCCTTAAGGTCAATGACCGCTGTTTTGAATCACTCCATAGGAAAGGTCTCCAGGACTACATAATGGAATCCTAGCTCCCCCGGGACTTCCAGCTCCCCCAGGACTGCACAATGAAATCCCAGCTCCCCCGGGACTACCTGCTCCCCCGGGACTACACAATGAAATCCCTGGCCCCCCGGGACTACGCAATGAAATCCCTGTTCCTCCCCCAGGACTGCACAATGAAATCTCTGCTTCCACCCCTGGAATACACAATGAAATCCCTGTTCCCGTTCCCTTTCCCCCCGGGACTGCACAATGAAACCCCTGCTCCCCCAGGACTACACAGTGAAATCCCTGCTCCCCCCCCCAGGACTGCGCAATGAAATCCCAGCTCCCCCCCCCCCAGGACTACACAACAATGAAATCCCAGCTCTCCCCCCTGGGACTACACAATCAAAACTCTGTGTGTCCCCCCCCCAGGACTACACAATGAAATCCCTGCTCCCCCCGGGACTATACAACAATGAAATCCCTCCCCCCCCCGGGACCACACAATGAAATCCCAGCTCCCCCCCCCCAGGAGTACACAACAATGTAATCCCAGCTTGCCCCCCCCCCGGGACTACACAACAATGTAATCTCAGCTTGCCCCCCCCCCCGGGACTACACAACAATGAAATCCCAGCTCCGCCCCGGCTGTGGTTCATATGAACATTCTGTTTTGACACAGGAGAGATTTGCATATCCGCTCCTGATTGGCCCCTGTCGCAGTTCATACAAACATTCTATATGTCGTTGGAGCGATTTGCATAACCGCTCATGAATGGCCCCTGCAAACATTCCAAGTGACGCCATTGGCTCTCATCTATTTTGGGCCATACAGGCGCAGCGAGGGTTTTTCGTAGATTTGAACCCGCCAGTCTTTGTCCTTGGGTGATGGAGAGTATGCGTGCCAAGTTTGGGGCAGGTCCGTCAAAACGTGATGGAGCCTATGCGACGACGCCCCGCACACAGCAGTCATTCAGTCATTTTAAAAGTTTCCCTCCATTTTCACCCCTTCATAGAACATTCTAAATGTTCTATGAACATTGTTCTAGGGGAGATTTGCATACCCAGCCCTATTGGCCCCTGCAGGAATTCATACGAACCTTCTAAGTGTCGTATGGGCTATTTGCATAACTGCTCCTACTGGCTCCTGGAGCAATTATGAGGTGAGGCTGACTTGTATAACTGCTCCCCTGTTGCTTTGCTCATAGGAGATATGAGAGTGGGGTGATTTTGCCCCCTTTTTTCACCCCCTTAGGGACGGAATTTCCAAAAATCCTTCCTTAGTGGGGCTCTACATCATAAAAGCAATGTCCCTTCAAAATTTCACGTTCCTAGATTAAACGGTTTGAGCTGGGCATTTATGAGTCAGTCAGTCAGGACACTTTCTTTTATATATATAGATGGTCCCAAGTCATCTTGAGAGTCTGTTCCATTTAGTAGTCAAATCTTAGTATAGCATTAAAACTCTTGGAATAAATTTACGTAAGATGTTCATCCCTAACTTGACTGATATATTAATGTTATTTAAGAACATACTGTCAATTTCTATTACTCTAGAGAACTATGACTACATAATACTACAAGTCCTCAGTCGACATTGAAATGTTAAGGCTGCACGTTGGTTGTAAACCACCCATTTCAATCAAGATCAGGACAGCCCAAGAGCAGAATCATGCCTTTTTCAACAGATACTTTGACAAACTGTATAAATAGTACCTATTTTGCCTCCTCGTCCTAAGCTGCATGATAATTCCCCCACCGGCAAAAGCCCGGTTCCAGACATAATAGGAAACCCATAGTTTAGGAAGCTAACTTACACCAAGTCAGACCATTGGTCCATTTAGCTCAGTATTGTCTACACCATCTGGCAGCAGCTCGCCAGAACTTCAGATAGAAGACTTTCCCAACTCTACTTGGAGATGCTGAGGATTGAACCTGGGACCTACTGCATGCAAACCATGTGCTCTATTACTTCATTACAAGAATGTGCTGCAGGAATCCTCAGGCTCACATGCTTTCATAGAATCATAGAATACGTAGAGTTGGAAGGGGCCTACAAGGCCATCGAGTACAACCCCCTGCTCAGTGCAGGAATCCAGGTCAAAGCATCCCTGACAGATGGCTGTCCAGCTGCACCTTGAATGCCTCCAGAGTGGGAGAGCCCACCACCTCCCTAGGTAGTTGGTTCCATTGTCTTATTGCTCTAACAGTCAGGAATTTTTTCCTGATATTTAGGTGGAATCTGGGTTCCTGTAACTTGAGCCCATTATTCCATGTCCTGCAAACTGGGATGATCGAGAAGAGATCCTGGCCCTCCTCTGTGTGACAACCCTTTAAGGACCAGAAGAGTGCTATCATATATCCCCTCCGATCCCCATCTCCCATCCCTTCACTCTCCTTTAGTTTAATGCTTCCATTTGTGGTATGGAACAAATGGAAGTTTCCCATTACAGTTGAATATGGAACATAGCAATTTGTTCAAACAGTTTTCCATATTTGGACGTAATGGGAAACTGAAGATAGTTCCATACCATCATCAGGCGATCACTCATGACCGAGTAAGACTGTCTTCCAAGATAAAAAAATTTACAAAAAGAAAAAAAATTTAAAGGAGGAAATTCTAAAGAAAATTGTGTAGACTCTAGCGATGGGTCTGTAAGTGACTGTGGAGGCCAATTCTAGATCCACACAGCTTCCCACAGTGAGGACACAGGTTACCAGGTAGAAGATGGTCCTGTAAAGGATTCGTTTGACGTGCTTTTCGCTTAGCACGTTTCTCCCTTTCGCCTTGCACTCGGGCTTCTTCAAAGTCCATGGAACCTTTGTGAGAGGCCAACCTCCATTTAGATCGTTCATGGGCCAGAGTTTCCCAGTTTTCGATGTTTATATTGCATTTTTTTAGATTAGCCTTATGAACATCTTTAAACCTCTTATACTGACCACCAATATTCCGCTTTCCATCCTTGAGTTGGGAATAAAGTAACTGCTTTGGGAGACGGCAGTCAGACATTCAAACAACATGACCGGTCCACTGAAGTTGGCGTTGAAGGATCAAAGCTTCAAACTTCCTCCCTGCACCCCACATGCAAAGAAGAAATGGGAAGGGGGAAAGTGTGCAGTCTTGAGGCTCATCATGACACGTTTTCACAACATGAAATCATGAAACCAGGCCTTAGTCTCAAGATGGTGGCCAGCTGAACCAAGAAGCTTCACACATTACATTTCAACTAGTAAATTCTTTATGAAATGAAAATGTCCTTCACATACAATAACCTGAAGATTATTGCAACACCCTAAATTGTTATGATGTAAGACCCAATTAACACATTCACCTGGCACAGGATTCAGAATGTATTTTGAGCATCACTCTTCATATGCAACAATGTCAACCAGTGACCTTAGCGCTGGACACATTATAGCTGTCCCCTTTCTTTTGAGAAGAAAGGGTTGCACAAATTGAAGCTATGTATATAGTGTCTACATCAGGGCTCTCCAACCTTGGGTCCCCAGATGTTGCTGGCCTACAGATTCCAGCATACCCAGCCAGCATGGCTAATGGCATTCTGGGAGCTTGTGCACAGGGTTGGGGGGCACTCATTCTTCATAAGTAACTCTCTTATATGGAGTTGGACTGTTCATTCATCTAGCTCAAGGGTGGGTAATGTGTGGCCCACAGGCTGCATGCAGCCCCTGCCACCACCACCACCACGACCCCAAAATTTAAAAAAATCTACCGGTATATACTTTTAAAGAAAAGGCCACAATGGTGCTCCAAAAGGGTTAAATTTAGCTTGCGGGGTTCCAGGGAGCAAGAATGGCCCTCAAACCTTCAAAAGTTGCCCACCTCTGATCTAGTTCAATATTGTCTGCACTGACTGGCAGTGACTCTCCAGGGTTTCAGACACAAGTTTTCCCCACACCTTCCTGGAGATGCCAAGGATTGAACCTGTGAACTTCTGCATGTAAAGCATGTGCTCTACCACTGAAGTAAGGCAATTTCACACACTTGCCCTAATGTTCTAAAAATTCTGTTGAAAATTGCCAGTGTCTCAAAGACAGGTTATTGACATTTAAAGATCCTATGTTTTCCAAGTGCAATATGTCTTTTCTCGTTCTAAAGCATTTTCTGTTAGCGTATGCCATATTACAACATGTTTACAACTGAAGTTTTAACCATCCATCCATCCAAGTTTTTAGATCAGGCAATTGGTAAATAATTGATGGCTATACAAAATAAGAATCAGAACTACAGCATGCTTATACAAGACCAGCATTATTGTTAATTTAGCTTCCAATCCACTCCAAAAGCTCACCCAATGTAACGAAAGGATGAAATGTTAGAGCTGTATAACATTCTGTAACAGGCCTACTCTACTGTACTGCACATACTTGCTTATCCTTTAGTTTAGAATTACTGTATGCAAAGAACTAAAAAAAAATCCTGAAACTGAGTTTTAGAAGTTTTGTTTTAGTTGGGAAACAGAATACCAGTGTTGGTCAAACATTCATTTTTTGTTATTTTGTGTGTGTGTGTTTTAAGACCAAATCATACATTTGCTTAGCTTAGGCCTGGTTCACAGACCACTAAAGTATATTCATTTCATTTATTATGTTTCTATACCGCCCAATAGCTGAAGCTCTCTGGGCAGTTTACAAGATTAAAACCTTAAAAATACATTATAAAAAACATACACGTACGAACATATAAACATGCAAGACACAGACACACACACATACATCTACTATATAAATATGAATGTTTGTACGTGTGTACGTACGTACGTACGTACGTCCAAACGGCTCGCGTGCGTCGCATTGGCTCCTACACGGTTGGACGGATCCGCCCCAAACTTGGCACACATACTCCCCATCACCCAAGAACAAAGACTGGTGGGTTCAAATCTCTGAAAAAACCCCGCCGCACCTGTACGGCCCAAAATAGATGAGAGCCAATGGCATCACTTGGAATGTTCGCACGGGCCATTCATGGGCGGTTATGCAAATCGCTCCAACGGCATTTAGAATGTTGGTATGCACTGCCACAGGGGCCCAATCAGAGGCGGATATGCAAATCTCCCCTACGTCCAAACAGAATGTTCATATGAACTGCAGCTGGGGGTGGGGGAATTTTGAACAAACAGTGCTTATAGGAAAATGACGACCCAAGCAATGCCATTGTGTAGTCTGGGGGGGGGGGGATTTCATTGTGTGGTCCTGGGGGGGGGGGGCAGCAGGGAATTCATATGGTCAGGGATTTCATTGTGTAGTCCCGGGGGGGGGGGGAGCAGGAATTTCATTGTGTAGTACCGTGGAGGGGGGGAAGCAGGGATTTGATTGTATAGTCCGGGGGGGGGAGCAGGGATTTCATTGTGTGGTCTGGGGGGGGGGGAGGGAAAACATTGTTGCATAGTCCGGGGAGGGGAGGAAGCAGAGATTTCATTGTGTAGTACTGGGGGCGGGACACAGGGAATTCTTCATTGTGTAGTCCCGGGGGAGCTGTGATGTTATTGTGCAGTCCCGGGGGAGCTGGTAGTCCCGGGGGAGCTGGTAGTCCCGGGGGAGCTGGGATTTCTTTGTGTAATCCTGGGGGAGCTGGTAGTCTGGGGGGAGCTGGGATTCCAAGGGATTCCAAACAGCGGACAGCTACCTTAAGGAATTTCGAACAAATAGTGCCTATAGGAAAATGACGACCCGTGCAACGCCGGGTAAAAAAAGCTAGTACTGTATATGTATAAAAACAATTTTAAGCAAACACGAAAAAAAATCAAGACCTGATTAAAAACCTCCATCATATGCTACCAAATGCCTGAGAAGATCTTAACCTGGCGCGAAAAGGTAACAATGCTGGTGCCAGGCAGGTCGCATCAGGGAGATCATTCCATAATTGGGGACCACCACCAAGAAGGCCCTTTCCCTTGTTGCTGCCTTCCAAGCCTCCCTCAGAGGAGGCACCTGGAGCAGGGCCTTGGATGATGCACGTAGTGTATGGGTAGGTTCAGGCCAAGAGAAGACTCCATCACATATTGCGGTCCCAAGCCATGTAAAGGCTTTGTAAGTCAAAAAGAGCACCTTGAAACTAGCACCTTGAAGTATACAGATTACATATGTGATGAGAGATGGGAATATACCTCAGGTTCATGGAGAGCCTGTTCACACGTAACAACAGCCCATAGGTTGAACAACCTATTAGAGGCTAAACAACCCAACAGTTAACCCAACAGCAAACTACAGGTTAACCACTGTGCTGTTTAGCCCCTAAACAACCAATCAGTCCAGGTTCAGACATCATGCTCAACAACCTATGAAGGAGCCAATCATGGGTTGTGGAGTAAAAGTGGAAATGGCGGGTGTACACGAGGGAGCGTGCTTGCTCTCTCCCACTTGTCCACAACAACCCATGGGTTGCTTAAGCAATGGGTTGTTGTTTCATGCAAACCAGGTCATACTGTCATCCAAAGCTTAGATCTTTTCAATGAACACTAGGTCTTGCCTGCATAAATGCCTAATTGAGTTGGCCATGCTTGTGAGATGTGTCTCTCATTTTGTGGTAGGAAAATTGTGAGTGGGATCTACTCTTCCACACTCTAGCTCACATTGAAAGATTGTGCATGATATTCAAACACTATATATACCAGGGCAACATGTGAACCAGCTCTAAGTTAAGTCACATAACTGGAAAATTAGCACAACTAATTGGTAAGGTCATTATAACAGGACATTTAAACAGTGGTGTCCTCTCCTGAGCCAGATTACTTTTTTAAAATAGGAAATTTGTGACCTTGCTTAACACTGCCCTGGTTTACACGTAACTACTTAACTATGGGTTAAAAAACCCATAGTCAGGACTGTGCCAGAGTGAGCAAGTTGTGTCCCACATGCTCGCTGCTTCCGCTTTGCATTCAGTTTTACCAAAAACTTAGGATTGTTTTACCAAAAACTCAGGATTCCTGGATGTTTGATGTGATGTCCAAACCCAGAACTGTACCCATGGTTTGTTGTACGCCAACTAGAAGAGAGAATCAAAGCTTTCTCCATCACTTTAATAATCAAGGATATAGAAGGCACTTTGTAGCAAAGTGAACTTTAGACATAGTTGGCTAAAATTTCCTTGCAGTGGATCAATGTTTCCCAATGTTCATTTATTTTACAGGAATGGGGGTGGAGGGGGCGGGGAGAAGACTGATTTCTTAACAGTTCACCAAGAACATAAAATGAAGGGATTCTGAAAAGCTAAGACGACACTTTCTGTTAGGGATTCAGAAACTCAGCCCTGAGATCCAACTCAGCAATCTCTGTTTCTATACAGCTCACTGCAAAAATCCAACATGTTCTCTTAATTTAGTCCCACACTACTTCAATCCAGCCTTATTTATGTCAGCTGTGTCAACTGAAGGTAGGACTCCAATGGGTGTGCTAGGGCCTAGCTCAAGGGAATTTCCAGGGAGAACAGACATGGGCCTTAGCAGTGCACCGCGGTTAACGTAGAGCCCAAAGGATGACATGGTCCACTTCTTCCGGTCATGAGCATAGCAACTCAATACACATTACCATATGCCAAAGTGCACAACTGTTTTTAATTGGCAATGTGGCCCCATAGACAAAGAGAGAAAAATTGACCAAACTATAGCAATTTCCCATGAAGCACAGGTCAACTGAAGAAAAATACAGATGAGAGCGCTGTCACCCAATTAAAGAAAACTGTTCATTTATCAAATTTTAGTCAATTAATTGATTAAATCAGTATATCACACTGAGAGCCAGTGTGGCATAGTGGTGAGAGTGTTGGACTGGGACTCGGGAGATCCGGGTTCTAGTCCCCGCTCAGCCATGAAACTCACTGAGTGACTTTGGGCCAGTCACTGACTCTCAGCCTAACCTACCTCACAGGGTTGTTGTGAGGATAAAATGGAGAGGAGGAGGAGGAGGATTATGTAAGCCACCTTGGGTTCCTTGAAGGAAAAAAAAGGTGGGGTATAAATGGAATAAATAAAAAATATATATGTTCTGAAAAAAAGCATACTTTTTTTTTTTAGAAGATACACAAAGCATCACATTATCGCAGCAGGTACCATCTTAGAAGAGGCATTCCTCCTGTGAGAGAGAGAAGGAGAAATGCCTTATCTAAGATAGTACTAACCCTGCATCATTTTAAGTACAGTCATGCCTTGGATTGAGAGCATAATTCGTTCTGGAACCGTGCTTGTAATCCAAAACATTCTTATATCAAAGTGAGTCTCTGGCGGGCATGAGCAGGGCCGATTTCAGCCCGCTACGCCCGCTCGAGGCGAGCAGTTACATCCCTACTCACATTAGGAAGAAAACTTTGTTTATCAACCCAGCCATGTCCCAATGATCCATGCCATCTCTTTGACTACCAGAAAGACCAGAAGATCAGGCGAAGACAACAAAAACCAACAGCTTTCAGGAAGCAGCTGCAAATAATCCTTCAGTTTCAACAATACCAATTGTACTTTGCCAGGCTCCATTAACTAAACATCCACAGCTTTCCCCCATTTAAGGAACTCCTGTAACGAGAGCTGGGGAAATCCTCTACAGAGACCTGGACAATCACCAACATCTAGCACTGAACCTATAGCCTGAGTTTAGATAAGATAGCACATCATGCCACATGCCATTTTTCAGACTAATTTCAGTTTCAGTTGTCACATTAAAGCTTTTGTTCCACACTTTCTGCACATCCATCACAGAAATCTACATCAGATTCAAACACGTTCAAAATCAAAGCATTCCACGCAGATGCATTATAACAAAGAAAAATTCACCTTGTCACTGCAGGGTGCCACTAAATTTTCCATTTCCCTGACCAACTTTTGTCAATTTCCCTGACCACCATTCAAAAATAACCCTGTTAAAAGAATTCATGTTACATTACATTAAATAATGGTTTTATTAAATGGTTTTAAACTACACAAGTACTGAAAGGCTTTTTTTTTTTTTTGGTCAAGATATGAGCTTCTTTAAAGCCATGGTGGGTTGTTGCGTTGCGCGAACCTGGAACAGGTTTGTCAGGGTGGCTTATTTTGGGGTTATGAGTCACCCTGAAAAGCCATGGGTTGTAGTAGGATCTGTTCGACCCATGATAGGTTGTCGTGATGACACAACCCATCGTGGGTCAACCCAAGCTCACTGGGTGACTTTGGGCCGTTCACTGACTCTCAGCCTAAGCTACCTCACAAGGTTGTTGTGAGGATAAAATGGAGAGGAGGATTATGTAAGCCGCCTTGAGTTCCTTGCAAGAAAAAAGGCAGGATATAAATATAATAAATAAATAAACCCTGACTACAAGAGAACTGCTTGGCAAGAGAGGCAAAAAAACCTTGCTGCTCTTGCCAAGTGGCTACCAGGCAACCGCCATTGCCAACCACCCGGAAAGTGCCCAAGTGGCACTTTGGGATTGCTAGCAAAGGCTTCCCCAGCTCCCCACTGCCACTGTGCTCGCCACAGCTTGACTTTTTTTTCTAACCTTGTTTTTTTGCAGATCTCAAACATCGACTGTCAAGCCAGCTTTCACAATCCTCAAGGAGGCATCCATGAGGTACCCCATCAAGGACTCCCTGCAGTACCTTGGAGGGGCTGCCCATGGTCACCTCCCTTTGAAAAAAGAAAATTTGTACCAATAATGTGCACAAATAATGTGCTCAGTTTTTTTAAATACCCAACCTGCCCGATTTGAGCAAATTGGGCAGGGCGGGTTAGTGTGAGGGGGTCCCTGGGCTAGGTACTGGGCAGAGTGGGTGCCAATCCACCCCAGGCTGCAGTTAAGCATTTCCCTGCTTTGCAAGGAGCTGACAGGTTTGACAGGTCTGGATCAGTCAGTTCCTTGCAAAGCCCCAGGAGATCGCAGTTTGCAGAAAGGGTCTCTTTCTGACTTTTCGCAGCACGATCCCCTGGTTTCTTTGGGGGTGATCAGGTGTCCCTAGTGCCCCCCCAGTTTGGCAAGTGTCCCCCCTATCGCTAGCATCTGGGGAACCTTCAAAACTGGAGGGGATTCTCACTGACAGGAGGGAGGGCTCAGTTTGACATGTGTCAAGGTAATGTCAAACTCGCATCCCCCCATGTTTTTCAGCTCCCTGAGGTGCTAGCAACTCGGGATCAACAGCAAAACTTGGAGGACACCTGGGACTTGCGATCACAACCCCCCCCCCGGGATCTTGCGGGAAAGGGGGGGCAATTGGGGGGTGCCCCCCCAAACACCCTTTTCCACATGATCCTCAGAGTTTTGGTGGGGACCTCATATGCGCCTGGGTTATCCACACTTGGAAAAGTGAGGGCAGCCTATGGGCACCCCACAAAACCCCCAAAGATTCTGCAGCTAAGGGTCCTTCCTACACCCCCACCCTATTTTTCCAGCACTTACAAAGTGGGTTTTGCAAAATACTACAATGTTCATTTTTGGCAGGTACACCTGCTGGGAGACAAACTGCGGCACGACTGAACTTTACAGCTGGCCAGAAGAAATAATGGCTGGCTACGAAATCCAGCCAGCTACAATTTGCTGAGCCCTGTGAAAATAGTCACATCTTCAAATCAACCGAAACGGATTCCAGTTTGTTTGAATACACAAGTTACCCAGTTGCAAGAAGTCAGTCAGTTTATCCATAATAAAATAATGCTATCACCTGCAGGTTCATTTTATTCTGTTTTACTGTTAACAACCATCAGCCAATAAGCATTTTCAAAATCATATAATCATATTATGGCATATGTGTGCATCATTACATTACACTTGTATTCTGCCGCTTCTCTATTCCAACTGCCTCAAGTGCAGACTGTCCTCTTTCAGTGGCATCTCAAAAACTCCATTATACGAGTACGGTATATCTTAATCACAATTTCCCTGGCTTTTGACCAATTTCCCTGGCTTTCCCTGACCAATTTCTATTTCCCTGGCTTTCCAGAAAGTGGCAACCCTGCATTGCCACAAACCTTTCATAGTAAATGTTTTGAATCACAGCTATGTGAAATTAAAAGAATTTCAATCTCTTAGATTTCTGCACAATTTCCCCTTCTGATTGACTATATCTGAGCTTTTCAGACTCAGGTACACTAAGCTGCTAGCCAAAGTCATAACTTGGAAGAGGGCAAGATTGGAAGGTATGGGGGACCAGCCTTGCCCACACTGCTCTACAACCCCGTCTTTCACAAAATAAGGGAAATTGGGGAGGGGCAAGGAAGAGACTGATTCCCAAACTCTGTCAATAGCTAGCCTAACCTTCCCCAACCTAGTGCCCTCCAGATGTTTTGGACTACAGCTCCCATCAGCCCCATCAAGGCCAATGGTTAGGGCAATGGTGATTGTAGTCTAAAACATCTGGAGGGAACCAGGGTGGGGAAGGCTAAGCTAGATGTATCCAGCTGATGGCCAAGCCAGACAAGCTTGAAATAGCAATCCTCTTCTTCATTTTAGAAACTAAGGTAGATAAATACCAGGCCCGTGGCTTACGCTGGCTCAGCTTGTCTGAGTGTGGAAAGCTAAGCAGGGTCAGGCCTGGTTATTACTTGGATGGGAGACTCCTCCTCTAGTTTCCTGCATTGTGCAGGGGATTGGACTCGATAGCCTTGTAGGCTCCTTCCAACTCTATCTATGAAATCTATGAAACCCCAAAGAGCAATCTCGGTAACTCTGGTTTATCCAAAACCACAATATATTTATATTCTTACTATTTGCTCCACAGTGCAACAAATTCAATCTAGTTTCTACATAATTAACCATGATATGTAGCATCAGAAGATTAAAGAAAGAAGAAAACTGGATACATAGAAATGACAACAAAATTCAGGATGCTTTTACACAGTGCCAGAGCACATTCATCAAGGCAGATAACACTAACTTGGTAGTGACCTCTTTGTGTGATCAAAAGCCAGAAAATAAGGGCTGATCCCAGGCAAAACATCTACCACAGACATTTATTCTGTATTCATTGCCAACATATCCAAAGTTGCATGTATACATGCATTATTCTTTGGATTCTGCATCTCAAAATGAACATTGCTAGTTATGACAATACTAATACCTGCTCCAATAGCTTTTCTACATATTTAAATTAATCTCTTTGCTCAGTGTTGTATCCTTGTAGTCCTCAATTTTCATAATGAATTGCCATAATCCAGGAAACTGTGAGCACAACCAAAAGCCTACATTTAAATTGCTGCAGTCATGACTACAGAGAATACGCTACTCTAAACACAGAACCACATGTTGTTCCACATATACTACTGGATGAAGCTTTCTTTCCTTATACACAGTTGAACCTTATGTGGAAATCCACTTCTGTGCAGGACTGCCTTCTCTGGATGAGGGCATACATGTTTTAGAAAGGCTGACTATCACTTAAAAATACAGATTATTATCTGTTTAGATAGTCTACTAACCTACAAGGTGACTTGAACTTCTACCACATGATCTATACTCTTAATTTTTACTTTCTGACACGCTGCATTGAAACCAAAGTGTCTCAAACTTTAATTCTGAAAAGGTTTTTCACCATATCATATCTGCCACATGTCAGTTCTCTAGGTTCTGCTATGTACACAACACTAATTTCACTGAATTAGTTACAAAGCATCCCCTGCCATCTGCAGAAATAACTATCTCAACCATCCTTTAACAAGTACCGTATATTGAGTTATGCTTAGCCAAACCATGCGAGTTCACATACTTGCTCAAGCTTTCTGCTTGATATCTGTGTGCCTGCATCACTAATAACTTTAAATCATAATCCTTCTTTTAAAAAAGGAAAGTAGAATTGTGGTACTTCATTTCAGTATGATGAATCAATCTAACACAATAAACTCTGTACATGCTTCACAAAACCCTTATTTTTTTGAAAAACAATATAAGCATATTTTAGATGGAGCTGTTCATTTCTTACTCCAGCCAGAATTTCTTTTTTTTTCTTTTCAAAAACTGATTTCAAAGTTGTTTGCTGAATATTACCTAGCACTTGCTAAATGTGTCACATGAACATTAACTGTAAGCAAATCTAAAATGGAATACCAACAAAAAAGCATAGGTGTTATTATAGGAGAGAAATAGTTTTTAAAATTATTTTTTTTAAAAAACAGCTGCAATCAACTCCTAAATTCTGCCTATAGTAGCATCATTCAATCCACTCCAGAAAATACTTTAAATGGACAGAACAGAATATCAAGTCATCTATAGCAATTTCGATGTTCTACATAAATTGCTCAAAGAATTCTTAATCTGTATAAACAGTGATTAACAGTGATTAACAGTGAAATCCTCTACTCAGAAGTAAATTCCACTGAATTCAATCAGGTTTACTTCCAGGTACATGGATGGGCACAGGATTGCAGCCTAAGAAAGTGACTCAGCCTTGTAAAGTAGAGAGGCGTTCAAGGCTATATTCTCTAGGCAGGCAAGCCCAATTCCAGGTAAGTAGCTTCTAATCACAGGAAAACAACTCATTCATGAATAAGTACCTCTTATTAAAATCGTAGATGTTAAAACTGAATTCAGTGGATCATACTCCTAACTAAGGTGTTTAGGATCAGAGTATCCATCTTTCTAGAACTATTAAGAAAGGAGTAGTCAATCTAGGCAGAATTGGGGAGGAACCATAGCTCAGAGGTCAACCACATGCTTTGCATGCAAAGGCCCAGGTTCAATCCCTGGCATCTCTAGTTAAAAGAATCAGGTAACAGGTGATGTGAAAGATCTCTGGCTGAGATCCTATAGAGCTGCTGACAGTCAGGATAGACAGTACTGGGCTAGACAGACATATTGCCTGATTTTTTTTTTCTTCTGATATAAGCAAGATTCTTATATCGCCCCCCCCAAAAGTTCTTAAATGATCACTACAAAAGTTCTCATAATATAGTTATATTCCACAGCAAACCGCTAGACTGGTACTTCCACTCTGCCACTGTCCTATATTCAGTTCCACATAAATTTAAGAGTCGGGAACTCCCACAGGAACCCAGCAAAAGTTTGCTAAATGCAGAATACTGCCTGGTGTCCATTCGTGATATAGGACTTTTAAAAGGGTCAAAAGCTTTAGAACAGTTAACTTTTACATCAAAAAGATGAGAGTGCTGGAAGCTAGGAACTAATCAGCTTGTATATACATAGGAACATCTTTCAAGATGTTTATCATATTTAGGGCTTTGGAATCAATTTCAAATTACAAAATACTTAATTTAGAAAACTGATGTGTAGAAATTAGTTGTTCATTAAAGCATAAGTACCACTCACCTACACAAATCACTTATCCGAGATAAAAGGGTGTTGTGTTTTGGTTCTGCTCTGCACTGCATATGATGAAATAGAAGAGTGACTTGGATCTGCTATAGTTTGCTTAGAAAAAGAGGCAAGAGAAAAATTCTCTTGGACGTGGCAGTAGGAAAAGTGGTCACAAACTGGTGCAAACATTTTTCCTACTATTAATCTAGATATTTAAGACTGCAATCCTAAATGTACTTACTAGGAAGTCTCACTGATTTCCTAGTTGTACTAATTTATGTGTAAACATAGCAAGGATCAGGATGCAGGCCTAACTAGTCTAGCAGATCTAGTGCTTTTCAGCAGTGTAGACATATTTTTGTTTTTAAAATGTTATGAAAGTATCAGACTAGTGTGACACAACCAACTCTATTTTGAAATCAACTTAGTAAGCCAAGTATCATTTCCTTATGACTTCGGCCTTCTCTACATGTGGAAAGTAGCTGGGTTCATCTATGCAAATCTTACCATAACACTACTGCACAGGATTAGTAGGAAACATTTAGAAAATTGAGTCCAAACACATAAACACTAACGCAATTCATGAAGTACATTTTTACCCACCAGTCACCCAGAGATTTCTCAAGTGCAGAGGTCCACAAACTTGAATGACCTTGCTAGATAACTAAAAATTTTGCTCACTGCCAATCCTAACTCTCCTCTCTCCTGAGGAGGAATGGATCTTGACTGTGACATCATGCTGAGCTTCAGAAGTGCTGGAAGTGCCTTCAAGGCCTAGTGTGACTACAGATGCAAGCTCCAATCCTCTTCCCACCTCCAAGCTGGGTAGAGGGATAGGGCTTGTCCCTGGACCTCAAGAGAGATTCAAAAAACAATGCAACATCTTGCTGCTTTCCACTTTTGAGGCTCAGTGTGAGGTCAGGAAGAGGCCCTGCCCTTTTCTGGACTCCAGAAAAGGGAAGTGGGGCACACACCAGATTAAAACCTGCATTTCAATGAGGTAAGAACACTGGTCCACCTTGCTGAGGTATGTGTTCACACAGACCAGGGTTGACCAACTGGCAGTCATTGGACTTAATGACACCTGCTTTACCAAATTTTAATTGAGCTGCAGTAAAAACATTTCTGACAAGTTATACTGTGCAAATTAAAAAAATACTTTCTAATTCTAAGAGGCAGAGATAGTCTGTGCTATAACAAAATATATTTGCATTTTATATACAATACTTAGCTCTGTCCTCCTCTAGTTTCCTGCATTGAGCAGGGAGTTGGACTCGATGGCCTTGTAGGCCCCTTCCAACTCTATGATCTATGAAAGTCTATGTCTGAGCACATATGCTCTGTAACTGAAGACTTTACTGCTACATGGGGCCTGTGAAGCTCTTGTGACTATAGTACAGCATGCCTATCTAAAAGGACAGTTTCTGAAGCAAAATATTCCTCTGGCCCTTAGGTCACTGTCTGGAAATAAGAATGGATCCCAGAGATACAGAAGTTGACTATCCATCCTCAAACATACCAAAGGAAAAGTGTAAACTGAGCAATCATGGATATGGCTGACAAGAATTCATATGACCACAGAGGGCTTTTTCTAATTGCCACAAACAAGGGAATTGCTGCCAGACATATCCGTGAACTCATATTCACATATTGTGCTAAAGGTTGAGAGACTACTTGCCAACAGTGACCTGGTGCACTTCATTGCTGAGGGCAGCTCCACACTATGTGCAATCATGCTCACTGTGGGTACAGTTGTGTTTCCCCAACATGTGAAATCTCATACACATTTTTAAACACACATGCACACACCCGGAATCCCTATTGAACCAAGGCTCTCATGGTGCATGTTCAATGTTTAAGGATGTGCATCATTTACATGCTTCCTGTGGAAAACACTTCTGTGTCCGTGGCAAATGTAAAGTGTGGAGCCCCACCATGGGGAAGATTTGAACCTCATTTTCCACAACCAAAGGTCACTAAACCGACTACAGCACACATCAAGTGAAGTTGAAAGTTAAAACTAGTGCAAACCCCTAGAAAACATACTTTTCCAATCTCCAATTTTCCCGAAATCCCTAACTTGCCATTGTCAAATTAACTCAGGGCTACTTCAAATGATTCCAACTGAGCAATGACTTATAAAAGAGAAGGAAAAAACAACAACCCGCCACTATCATCAGGGGTCCACAAATTCTGGATGGCCTTAGCAGCCAGTCAAAATCTGTACTATCACCTTCTCTCACAGAGGGAGGGGCAGAGTTTTCTTTCTTACACATCAAAAGCTCAGTGTAACTATGGAGGCAAGCCACCCATTCCTCCCCAGTACCAAGCTGGGGAGAAGGGCAGGGTCTCTCCCTGACATTCCCCAATGCTGTGCTGAACTTTGAAAAAACATGGAATGCCTTCCAGGTCAGGACAGGATAAAGGACCCACCTTCTCTGGAGCCTGAGTTCTCACTACACTATGATACACTCACCTGTGTCAAACACATTTGTGGATCCTTGACCATGTCACATGTATCTTTTTAACTGCGGGTACATGTGCTAGGAAATCACAATTGGATTTAGCAATGCAGTGAAAAACATGAGCAATCACTCCACCTAGTTTTCATGCTTTTTCCTACATGGATATGTTTTCCATGAAGGAAGTGATGTTTCAGAAGCCCAAAATCTTGTTAACTTACCCAAAAAATTACAAAGCAAATAAAGAAATTTCAAATTTCCTTCAAAGAAGGAAAGAGCAAGAACAGAATATAACTCCTGTTCTATTACCATATCTCTGTATTTAGAAAATTGTAACACATTAAACTTTTCATGCCACAATGCCATGGTTAGAACCTATAAGAATTCTTCTGCTCAGTCAACCTGCTCCAATAAAATAGTAAGGAACAACCAATACAAGCTCCTTGGATGCTTACAAAATAATACATGTGATGAAATTGCAAAAATCATTGTAACTGACTAGTTTCAATGGATTGGCTCAAAGGATACCTTCCCCTCACGGAACAGAACCATTGGATCCAACCCATTGAATTTGAAAAGCATTTCTAATGTACAGCTAAAATAAAGTTATAGAAGTAGACCTTAAATGGATCCTGTGTCTGACCACAGCTTTTCTATTTCTGTGTACTAGCTTTTTACACTAGCTCAATATTCTGAAAGCACAGCACAAGGCACTGCAATTACCTTATTTTAGTATTAGATATTCTTCAAGACAACAGTGAAGTTGAGCAAATTATCACCTAGCAGTAATTCATTATTTTTGCATCATTATCTTATCGTATTTTTTTCTTAACGTAGTAAGATTCTTCCCACAAACTGTTTTAGAAAATTCTAGTTTGATTTTTAAAAGGCTAACAAGAACTACCCCAAAGTGTGTTTTAAATATCTCAAGTTTCAAGGATTCAAATAGGTCAATCGATACCTCTTCTAAAATGTGATCATCTGGATTCTAGAGGTAACAACATTAGCTTAAATTAAATGGTTCAAAAATATGATACATGTATATCTTCCTGAAATAGTGGAAACTTCTAGGATTCTTTTGAGCTCCAGGATGATTCACAAGTGCGTTATTTGAAATAAGACACTTCCTGTTAAGTTTTGTTAATTGCCAAGATATTGTTTTGTGTTTAAATAATGTATTTGTCAGGAAATAAACTGCACTCCAAATCAGCATTATGGAACTATCATGATGACAAAGAAGTAAAAAGGTAATTTCATTTTTAAACTTGAGGACACGAATGACAGTCACCTGTTTCATACTTCATATATGGATGTCCTGTGCATAGCCTGCTATTTCAAATAATAGTGAATATTGTAAGACAGTGCAGTTCTATTTAAGACAAGGTCTGGAAGTGGGGGAAGCTAGACCTTCCTAGCTTTTTCAGAATCATTTGGTTATCTAGCCACTGTTTATTAGCATGTGTTTTTCATAAGCCAATACCAGTTTTAGAAAAAGATTTCATTGGAAACTTTTGTACTCAGGATGGAAGTTGCTTTCTCTGCACCATCCCACAGCGCAAAGTAGAATTCTCAAATGTACTCTAAGCATCCAACTACATTTAGCTTTCAGCCTTTTTATTATCATTGTCAATGAATGGGGCCCCAGTCAAATTAAGCTGCCATTTTAGGTTAAGGACTGAAGAGCCTCTGTTGTGCAATAGCAAGACAAGAACACTCCAAGCAACAGACGCAGCATTCTAATTGAAAAAAATATCAATCTCAACTTCTATTAAAAAAAATAGTTAGCAACTGTGCTTTTTAACAAAAAAATTATAATACTCACACATTACTGCAAACTAACTGGATTTATAACTGAGATAAATCGGCTATCCATGCTGCTAGGGTCATAGTGACCAAGATTTTTTGCCTCCGTTAGAATGATCTACGAGAAAACAGAAATATTTTGTTCAACTTTTATTTTTATATATATTATAAATATTATTTGAGACATACAAGCACATTTCCTCCAGGAGAAAAGCTGCTGAGTTTCAGCATTGAAGAAAATAAATTTCATGGAACATGCTTCTAGAGGTTCGGGGGGGGAGGTTGTCTTATTGGTTTGAGATTTTAAGTTTTCAAACCAAAATCTATTAAGACTAAATGGTTGGAAAAACTCGATGCGTTTATTTTTTTAAAAAAAAATCTCAACTAGATCTACTTGGAAAGCACATTCAGTACCACACCAAACAAAAACAAAGGCAAAATAGAATGAGTTGGCTGTTGCATCTAACAATCTCTAGCAATTTATAGGAAACTCCCTGTGCATTTCTACTTTTCTTTTGTCCATTGTCCGTTTAAAAACTACTTTAACCCGAGGCGTGAGCAGTATCCAAAAGTGAACCGGAGAAACTCACCCGATTTACTGTCTATGTAGTAAGCTGCCCGAGAGCTTAACCGCCCCCCCTCCCCCTAGGACTGCCCCACGGTCAGTTTGAGGGGGTGTCTTAACAGTGCGGAAGGGTGTCCCCTTATGTAATCCTACCAGGAAAAATGAATGCAATATAATGATGGCTGCTCCTTCTCCCCGAGACTCACTAACAACCTTCCCTCCCCACCCCCTCAACAGCCCCCACCACCATCCACCTCTCCAGCGTCCGCTTCCCACTTCCACCAGCCCTGTATTCAGCACCCACCCAGCACAACCCAAGGAGAAACAAAATCCCCGGCTAACCCCATTTCCCTGTATGAATCAAACCTAAACAGACGCACTCCCTGACCGCCTGGCCTTAAACCACCTTTTCCGCTCACCCTCAAAATGGCCTTGGTTTCGGGAAGGGAGGGGGGGAAACTACGGCCACCAGGGAGACCTTCTCAGCGACCCGCTCCCGAATAGGGGAAGACACACACACTGAGAGACACAGAGAGAAGCGCGCAGGCGAAAGCTGGAGATCGCCCGGGGGGGGGGGGGGAGAAAAGAGACACAGAGAGAGAGAAAGGGAAGCAGACTTGGTCCGCGGGGTTAAGTCTATTATGTTGCTGCTGCTGCTGCTACCGCCGCCAGCCCCAGTCCAGCCCGCTTAGATAGCGTCTCTCTCTTCTTCCCTCTGCCCCCCCCCCGCTTTCTTCTTGGGCTGTTAGAAAACAGTCAGGAGCCCGCCCCCGCCCCCCCGCGCGTTACTCCCGTTTTACTCCCACCACCACCAGCCTCCGTGCTCCTCTTCAGGGAAGACAAATAACCCGGGCGCAACCTCGTGCCTCTCCTCTCTTCCACCCGCCCCCCCGCCGCCACCACCATCATCACATCACCTCCATTTCCTTGAGCTCTTTCTCTCTCTCCTCCCTCCCCACCCCCAACGGCTCCATGTGTCCGCAAGGAGCCCCCCGGGTCAAGCTAGCAGGAGGCGGCCCCCGCACTTTGTTAGCGCTTGTTGTGCTGCCAGGGCCGGGAGCGCTCAGCGTGGCCAGCAGGGCGGAGGGAGAGCGTTCCCGGGAGTCGCTCAGCCCTTCGCCTCATCCCGTCGTCGTCGTTCCCTCACTCTGCCGACGGCTCCAACCACCCCATCTCTCCTCCTTCGCTCCCCCCCCACCCCGCCGAAGACTTTCATCCAACTTTTCTCTCATTTTAATCACCCTCCAAACTTGCGCTCGAGGAAAGAAGCGGGAGGGGGAGAAGAGGAAGAGGTCAGAAAGAGCCGCCAGACTCGCTCCGGCTCCCGCTCTCCGGTGTGTTCGCTGCTGCTGCTTCCTCCTCCCTCCCTCCTTTCTCTCTCCCCCCCCACCGCACCCCCCTTACATCCTGGGAAGCTCATCGGCCGGGGGATGCACATGGACCAGCACAGCACCCGCGGAAACCGGTCGAGGAGCTTTGAATACGCACCATACTCCATTCCTCTCTACACGCTCTCTCTCCCCCCGCTCCGACCTGCTGTGGGCCCCGGCCAACCGGACAGCAGCTCCATGCCGGGCGCGCCGCTGCCCTCTAGGCTGCGTTCGAGTCGACTCTTAAGGCGCGGGTCACTCACCGGGTCAGGACGGGCTCGGCGGCGTCCTCGGGAACAGAGCGAGGGGTGGGGAAGGGGGCTGAGGGAGCCGAAGAGCGCCTCTCCCTCCCCCTAACAAACAAACACAGAAAGAGACCCCCACACACGCGCGCACGCACCGGGAGTTGGTTTCGGCCGGGCGGTCAAAGCGAGGCGGGCGGAGATCCCAGACCAAGGCCGGCGAGAGGGGCGGGGGGGCTCAATGAGGGTCTCGGGGTCTCCACCGGGTCCCGGATCCGCTTCGCTCCTTTGTGTAATTTCACTCGATTCAAGTTTAATCCGATAGTTCCCGAGCGCGTCCGCAGAAGCCGAGCGACACACCAGCCAGCCAGGCGGCTGCCGCTGCTGCTACCGCCCCCTGCCTGCCCGCTCGTCCGCCCCCGTCGCTCGTTCCCTCCGCCCGCCACGAGGCGCGTCCCCGGCGCCACTACCCACCCTCCTCCCTCCCGTGGGCGAGCAGGGGGGGAGTGCGCGCGCCCGCCGGCGGCCGGCCCCGCCCCTCACGACTACACGTCATCAACCACTGGCATAATTTATGCAAGAATCTAGCTCTCCTAAAAGAGCGACGCGGGAGGGGGAGGAGGGTCAGGTCACTAACCTCGCCCCCCCCCCCGTGCCCGCCCGCGCTCCCGAAGCGGCCTTCGCTGTCCACGAGGAAACTCTCCCCGCCCCCCCCTCTCCCGTGAAAGGAGGAAGGACACAGAGATGGGAGGTTGGGGGAGGGGACGCCCAATGTTGACAGGGCGCTGGGGATACAAACGCTCAGACAAGACACCCACTTCTTCGCGCGCGCCGCCGCCGCCGCACCACCACCACCACCACCCCCCGCAGCAACGGAAGGGAAGGGGGCAAGAGAAGGCGAGGGTGGCGTATAGATATCGATAGGCACATATTGAAGAGGCGCCTTGCCTCGTCCGCGCGCGGGCGAATGGCCGAGAATCCCGGCGACAGAGTGGGCGGTATTTCCAGGAGCCCCTCATGGCCTCAGGCAGCCACAGCTTAACCTGGCCACACAGTACAGGCTGTCGCCTCTCAGGCAAAGTGCAACATTCCTCCCCCTCCGCTGCTACCGGTATTCCTGCGCCTGGAAAAGTTCTCTTAACGCCCCAGAGGAAAAAGAGGAAGGCTCTTTTTCTTTCGTTTAGCAACTATTGGGGGAAAGGAGAAAGAACACCTGCGGTCGAAAGACTCTCACGAGTACTTTCTGCACTGCCAGTAGAGCGCCGGTTTCTCTCTGCACAATACCCTCACGCTTGTATTCAAGCATGTTCTCACGCAACAACATACCGTACATGTGGCAATTCCTTCACCCATTACCAATGTCGGCGCTAACCCGAACGTGTAACGTGTGCATGCTCTTTTCGAAGCACGTCTAACCTTAATGGCATGTTGCACGTATAAACGGGGGGGGGGGGAAGTCAGGGGAAAACCACGTTTCCTGAGTGAAATTGTCTTTGGAGTCTGAACTAACTCTTGTCTGCACGTCCTAGTAGAATTTCATAACATACTAGAACAAATGGCCATAAGAAAGGCATCTTCCTTCTCCAGAACAGCACCATGAGGTCCCCCCAAATGTGACAGATAAAAAAAAGAACAAGATCTTTTTATGTGGAAAGGATCCATACTCCCTCTTCACTGTAAGAGGATAAAGGCTGTGCAATGTTCGTTAAATTCAAGTAGCCTATAAACGACCAAGACTGAGCCAACCCCTAATCCCCTTCGACCACAGTAAACTGCTTTTTTAAACCAGTGAAACGAGGAACTTTGGTATATTCTTCTATTACTGCCCTGAAGCTGGTTCTCCCCAGCAGTGCTGGCTGGGGAATGTTGGGAGTTGTAGGACTTTTTTTCCCCCCTATCTAAACATGCATAGGATTGAGCCCTTAACGCTCTTTTAGGGGTTTAATCGAGAGATAATGCTGTGACTTTAAAGGTCCAAAGCAGCAAGAAAGTAGCACTAAGTGCCACAGGGCTTTTAAAAGGTAAAGGGATGATGACTAGGTTAACACTTGGCAATCCTAAATGTTAAACTGTACTAACTGTTCATGTGAACAATATGTCTTAACAAGAGCACTGGCCATTTATTTTCCTTCTTCAGGTCACTTGTCCCTCAGGAAACACCATCACCCATGAATTCTGCAAACTGCCATTCCTGGCATCTACCAGAGGTGTTCTTGTAAGAAGTTTCTTTAACTCCTGATCCAAATGGAGTTCTTGTACTGGTGGCAGATAAATCCAGCAGGTGCGAGTTTGAAATATCTCCATGTCCCACAGTTATTAAAGGCACTGGGGGACTCGGTAAGGGGCTCAATTCAGTTGATGCATGGTTAGACTACAGATTGCATTGTGGCTAAGTTTACATACTATTTTAGGTGATATATGGACATTATATATGTGCACAAGATCACAAGCATATATTGCTTGCCAATTAGTCCCAAATATGCCATACTTCCATACTTACAATTACTTACACTGATTAGAATCCTTCCACAAGTATGCTTTGGAAGTGTAAGGGAAAGAATCCATCCATTAATCACCCGGATTATGAATACAATGGATGTTGTTAGTAAAGGGCGTTTAAATGATAACTATTTTGCATTTATTAGTTCTGAATATACATCCTGCAAAAATCAAGCAATAATAGGCCCACTAATTTGATTAGTGTTTCTTCACTAATCAAATTGCACAGGAATCTGAAACTTTGAAATGCTATGCTAAGGTAGAAATAACATCTATCTTAATATATGGAAATAATATATACCTTAATATATGGTAGAAATTTCTATGCTAAGGTAGAAATAACATCTACCTTAATATATGGCTTCCCTATACTGATGGTTTAGATACTCTTTGCTGATGCTGAACCCGAGGTTTAAAGTACATACTGTGCAGATATTCCAAATACTAAACCTCTTGTGTGTCAAGAATCATTCTAACATACCCAGATTCCAGCATAAGACAACACCTGTGATGACTCAGAGATTTTCAAGAAACTCCAGGTTACAAGACAGACTTAGAAGAGCCAAATCCTTCTTTAATTCTTCTAAAGAGTACATAGGAAAAGGAATCACTTCACAGCTTCAGGTAAAGGACAACACTGCTCATTTCAATCATATCAGAACACTGTATAAACACAGGCACACTGACAAAAGCAAATCAGTCTTGAAACTCAAAAATGAAAACCAGTTTTACTTACTGCACTAGAAAGGAAATGAGTAAAAAAGTTATTGCGATTATTGGAACACTAAGCTCCATAGGGCTAATAAACAATGTCCCAAATATTGTTGTGATAATTGGTGCACATGAATTAAGAGTCAGAAATCTATCCCTTTTCATTGAAAAGGTATTGACTTTCTGAATTCAAATGTACCCGCGAAGCTCATGATAAATGGAGTTTGGAATAGCAGTGTGGATTGGAAGAAAATTCTGTTCTGTGATTATAAGGTGGTGGTGGTGGTGGTGGTGATGATGATGATGATGGTGGTGGTGGTGGTGATTATCCAGAGATCATGCTTGAATTTTTCAAAGATCCAAAGCAGGAGAAATAGGATGCTGCAACTCTTCCCCAAGCCTCACTCCTCCATTAGTCACTTTGCCCATTTCCTTCTCTTATTGGCTACAGGAAACAGGACTAGGTTTGCTCCACAGTATGTAAGAGAGGAAGGTGAGCAAATATACTGGTAGAGCAGCAAGAAGCAAAACAGTACTATGTAACTTTTTAAAGGTATAGATGCAATATCCAGATTTCTAACTGATAACCCTATCCTGTGAATACTGAAGCCTAAGATGGCTAGAAGCTACATCCAGGGCTGGCCCTGCCATTAGACAGAGTGAGGTGACCAACTCAGGTGGCAGATGCTGGGGGATAGTGGTGGCAGTTGCTCAGCTGTTTCACCTGAGCTCCCTGACCATTCTCTTCTATTGGAGGAAAGAACTACCGTAAATATGTCACAAGGCCTGACCTGGGGCCCCTAAACTAGCCTGCTGTCCTCAAGTATGGTAGAAGATTCAATTACTAATCCAGTTGGCTTCTGTATGTGGAAGTGTGGTGGGCATCATCTTGTCCTTTGCTTCAAGCAGCAAAATGTCTTGGGCTGGTCATGGCTACGTCTAACTGAAATGGCTGGTGAAAGTTAGTTGAGTGGTGTTAAAGAAGAAAAAAAACAAACACATTCAAATAGACAGCAAGGGAAACAGACAGTTTTTCTAGTAAAAGGCATAGACTCCCAGAAGAGAAAACTAATTGGCCTTCTTTTCTTTTTTTTAAGTATTCCAGCTACAGTTGACTAGTGAACATGACTGTCCAAGGGTTGTATTACTCCTGCTTGTAAAATGCATAATATCTTGGGCCTGTCACTCTCTCTCTAGTCCACCCCCACAGAGTGTAAGAAAAGAATGCCGGGGGAGGGGCATGTGCACTGCTTTTTTCTCCTTGGTGGAAGGGCAGGATAAAAATACAATAAATAAATGGCCATGCCCTAGGTAGGACAATAGAAAAGAAGCTCACCTTGGTATTAATTTTTTTTGTTTTGTTTCGATCTATCTCAAAGTAATATTTACTGTTAATGTACTTGCCCAAAACATTTCCACACTGAGCCCCATCATATGCTACCCCATTTATTGGTAGTGCCAATTACTTCACAGTTATTCCCACGTCACTGTTTTATGTCCTACGAGGGATACTGAAAAATCACTTGACATAGATTAGTTACCCTTTTTATATGTTTGTAATATTTGTTAATTATAAATTTAAAAATTAGTTACCATTTTATTTGGCAAGAGCTATGCATTCCATATTTGAAGGCACATCTACAGATTGTGCTAGCTCAGCATTTGGAAGGAACTGCATTCATAGCAAGCCAAAACAAACCCCCAGCCTCACTCATAACAATGATCCATGCTTGAATTTTTACTTTTAACTACTAAATATACCCAACAGTATAGTATTTGTCAGGCTTTGCTGCCCATTGCCTAAGCCCATTGATTTCAATTGGTTTAAACAGCTTAATGCAGGATGCTTACAAATATACCACACTGTATGCAGTCAGATCAGTGTGAATGCATACTCACCCTTCTCAGTACAAACCTACTTTTCTCCATAGCAGCCTAAACTGGGCTTTCAGGTTATTTCACCTGAAAGTGAGTTGGCTATACACATGGGTGTTCCCCATCCAATGACATACACTTCCAAGCTGCAAACTCCACCTCATTTATGTGCCCAGCCAGGGACTGCCTCGGAAGTACATGCCCCAGCTCAACCTTCTCTACTGCATTCCATTACACTTTCCTTCACTAGTTCACAGGCACCATTTTCAAGTGTTTGCTTTCAGTGTTTTTGCCAGAGTTTGGCAGTCTACACTTTCATAACAAATCCCCCAGCCTCACTCATAACAATGATCCATGCATTCCAGGATCTTCTAATCCTGTAGCAAACGGTGGATTGCCCCTGTTGCTGCTTGTGACACATGTGCATACATACATGCAGGTCATGCACAACCAAAGAAAAACCCAAATAAATACAACCCGTAAATGTCAGTATATAGTTGTACATTGCTTTATAGGAATGATCATAAATTCACATTTATCTCCATCTCTATTTTGGTAAAGACTTTGTTGTGTTAGCAAAAAGAAATAACCAAGGGATATACAGAGGTATAATGGGTATACAAATGATGGATGAATGTGTGAACAAACATATGGTATGTTCCAGGAACATTCAGAAGAAAAAAAGCACCCACCTGAAAACTGAACAGTGGGGCAAGAACAAGACATTTTTCTGAGACATTCAAACTTGTATTATTAGCCAGGTCTCAGTAAAACAGGCTCCTGAGTACGTAGCAGAAGCTTCTTAGAGTAGAAGAAGCAAGCTGCTCCAGTGTTTGACCCACTGGTGTGGACTGAGGCAGCTGATGGAACATGACTTCACAGTGGGTAGAAAGTTGAGGCCATGCCAAGGTGTGAAAAATGGCAGCAACTTCTCAAAAACTGTACACCTATACATAAGTACTGTGTTCAAGTGTGGCCCCATCAGCAAATTACAATTTGGGTTTGGAGGAAGAAACAAGATCTGTCAGTCATACAGAAATTACTTGGTTTCTGACAGGAATGTTGAAGAGTCCTTGGTCTCAAGTCACGAGTCGAGTCATAGAATCATAGAAAAGTAGAGTTGGAAGGGGCCTACAAGGCCATCGAGTCCAACCCCCTGCTCAGTGCAGGAATCCAGGTCAAAGCATCCCCGACAGATGGCTGTCCAGCTGCATCTTGAATGCCTCCAGAGTGGGAGAGCCCACCACCTCCCTAGGTAGTTGGTTCCATTGTCTTATTGCTCTAACAGTCAGGAAATTTTTCCTGATGTTTAGGTGGAATCTAGGTTCCTGTAACTTGAGCCCATTATTCTGTGTCCTGCAAACTGGGATGACCGAGAAGAGATCCTGGCCCTCCTCTGTGTGACATCCCTTCAAGTACTGGAAGAGTGCGATCATATCTCCCCTCAGTCTCCTCTTCTGAAGGCTAAACATGCCCAGTTCTTTCAGTCTCTCCTCATAGGGCCTTGTTTCCAGTCCCTTTATCAGCCTTGTTGCCCTCCTCTGAACCCTCTCCAGTCTCTGTCTACGTCCCTCCCAAACTGCGGTGCCCAGAACTGGACGCAGCACTCAAGATGCGGCCTAACCAGTGCTGAGTAAAGGGGAATTATCACTTCGCGCGATTTGGAAGCTATACTTCTATTAATGCAGCCCAAAATTGCATTTGCCTTCTTTGCAGCCACATCACATTGCTGGCTCATATTCAGTTTGTGATCTACCACAATTCCAAGATCTCACTTGTAGTATTGTTGAGCCAAGTGTCCCCCATTCTGTAACTCTGCATTTGGTTTCCTCTCCCTAGGTGCAGCACTTGGCATTTATCCCTATTAAATTTCATTCTGTTGTTTTCGGCCCAGCGTTCCAGCCTATCGAGGTCACTTTGAATTTTGTTTCTGTCTTCCAGAGTATTAGCTGTTCCACCCAACTTTGTGTCATCTGCAAATTTGATAAGCATTCCCTGTACCTCCTCATCCAAGTCATTAATAAAAATGTTGAAGAGCACTGGGCCCAGGACCGAGCCCTGCAGTACCCCGCTCGTTACCTCTCCCCAGTTTGAGAAGGAACCATTGATAAGCACCCTTTGAGTCCGATTCTGTAGCCAATTGTGGATCCACCTGATAGTTGTTCCATCTAGCCCACTCTTAGCTAGCTTACTAATCAGGATATCATGAGGCACTGTCGAAAGCTTTGCTGAAGTCCAGATATATTATGTCCACCGCATTCCCACAGTCCACAAGGGAGGTTACCCGATCAAAAAATGAGATCAGATTAGTCCGGCAGGATTTGTTCTTGACAAATCCATGCTGGCTTCTAGTAATCACTGCATTGTTTTCAAGGTGCTTGCAGACTGACTTCTTTATAATCTGCTCCAAAAATTTCCCAGGGATTGATGTCAGACTGACTGGCCTATAGTTCCCAGGTTCCTCCTTCTTGCCCTTTTTGAAGATGGGAACAACATTTGCCCCCCTCCAGTCATCTGGCACTTCACCTGTCCTCCATGATTTCTCAAAGATAATAGACAGTGGTTCTGAGAGTTCTTCTGCCAGTTCCTTTATTACTCTAGGATGTAGCTCGTCAGGCCCTGGAGATTTAAACTCGTTCAGAGTAATCAGGTGCTCCTTGACCATTTGCCTATCAATCTCAAACTGCAACCCTGCCCCTTCAGTCTGCATTTCAGGTTTGCCAGGGGGGGTCAAAGACCCTCTTTTGGGAGAAGACCGAGCCGAAGTAGGAATAGAACACTTCTGCCTTTTCTTTGTCTTCTGTTATCAATTTGCCATCCCCATTGCGTAGTTGAACCACCATTTCTTTCCTCTGTCTTTTACTGTGCATGTATCTGAAGAAAGCTTTCTTGTTGTTTTTAACATCCCTCGCTAACCTTAGCTCATTCTCGGCTTTAGCCTTCCTGACACTATTCCTGTACTCTTCCCTTGTAGCCTGTCCTTTCTTCCACTTCCTATACGTGTTCTTTTTTTGTTTTCAGGTCATCTCTGAGTTTATTGTGAAGCCACATTGGCTTCTTCTGTTGCCCTCTGCCTTTTTTCCTTGTGGGAATTGTTTTCAATTGTGCCTTTAAAATTTCCTTTTTTAAAAACTCCCACCCATCCTGGGCTCCTTTTCTCATTAGAGTTGCTTGCCGTAGGACCTTACTTATCATTGTTCTGAGTTTGTTAAAATTGGCTTTCCTAAAATCCAGGGTACGTGTTTGGCTACACTCAGCTTTTGCTCCCCTTAGAATCAAGAACTCAAGTATAACATGGTCACTTTCCCCCAGAGTTCCCGGAACTGCCACTTTATCCACTAACTCGTCTCTTGGTTAGAATCAGGTCAAGGATAGCCGATCCTCTAGTTCCTTCCTCCACTTTCTGTAGGAGGAAGTTATCAGCAGCACAACTCAGGAATTTCTGGGAGGGGCCATGCTTGGCTGAATAAGTCTCCCAACAGATATCAGGGAAATTGAAGTCTCCCAATTACTACCATATCATGCCTCCTTGAAACATTTGCAATTTGCTTTTCAAAAGTTTCATCCTCGTCTTCTCCTTGATTGGGTGGTTGGTAGTAGACTCCAACCGCCATGTTTGTCTTATCCTTTGCCCCCTTTATTTTAACCCAGATGCTCTCAATGGGGCTGCCAAGCTCCTCTTCCTGTATCTCTGTGCAGAGATACGTATCTTTAACATACAGCGCAACTCCACCTCCCTTTCTGTTGCTTCTGTTCCTTTTGAACAAGTTATACCCTTCAATTGCTGTATTCCAGCCATGGGAGTCATCCCACCAAGTTTCAGTTATCCCTATCAAGTCGTATCTGCCCTCATGTATCAAGAGTTCAAATTCATCCTGTTTGTTGCCCATACTCTGGGCATTAGTATAGAGACATCGAAGACTATGTGCTTTATAGTCCGACTTTTCCCCTACATTTTGTGGTAGACTATCATTGGGCACCGCTGGAGCTGTTCTCTCCGTTGTGGCACAGAGGCCTTCTTCCATTGGTACCCCCGAGTTTATATCTCCCCTGTTGGATTCAGTTTAAAGCCCTCCTGATTAAGTTCCTCATGCTGTGGCCAAACACATTCTTCCCAGTCCTTGTGAGGTGCAACCCATCCTTTGCCAGCAGTCCATCTTCCAGGAAGTGTAGGCCGTGGTCCCAGAATCCAAATCCCTCACGTCGGCACCACCTTCGTAGCCAGTCATTCACTCGGAGTATTTTTCTTTCCCTTTCTAAGCCTCTTCCAAGTACTGGAAGGATGGATGAGAAAACTATCTGGGCCCCGAAGTTCTTGAATTCCCTTCCCAGCTCTTCAAAGTCTGCCATGATTTCTTTGTAACTCCGCTTGGCAGTATCATTTGTACCCACATGGAAGAGAAGAAAGGGGTATGTGTCGGTGGGCTGTATGAGCCTCGGCAGCTGCTCTATCACATCCTTAATCCGTGCCCCGGGGAGACAGCACACCTGGCGAGTCCATGGGTCTTCGCGACATACTTTGGCTTCGATCCCCCGCAGGAGGGAGTCTCCCACTACGAGTACTCTTCTCTTTCTCTTGCTGTAGGCCTTGGTTTGATTGCCTCCACTTGACTGACCTTCAGCCTCTTGCTCGCTGTCACGTTGGGTGCCCGGTAATTCGTCCTCTGCAGGCTGTCCTCTGCTCTCTGTCCTCAAGTACCTGGAAGCGGTTCCATAGCTCCACTGCTTCCACAGGCGCAGAATGTCTTCTAGTTCTTCTGCTCCTAACAGTCACCCTTTTCCAGGGAGTTCCCCCTACATTATTTTCCCTTGCCTCTGCAGTCTCCAACTCCGCCTCATCCTGCCGTTGCCCTTCTGGCTCCTGTTCTACGCTTTGGTGCTGTAGATCCACCGTTCTGTCTAAGAACTCCTCACTTTCTCTTATACTCCTGAGGGTTGACACTTGCTGCTCCAGTCCTCTGACCTTTTCTTCCAACAGCGTGACCAGCTTGCATTTGTTGCACGTGTAGGCCATGTTGCTCTCAGGCAAGAAAACAAACATTGCACGCACATTGCAGGTCACCACCACTGCGGAGTCCTTTCCTTCCATAGTGCTCTGTTCCCTTTATGTTTCTGCCTTTCTAGGAAATTTCTTAGGGACCTCCCCCTTGACCTCCCCTGCCAAACTCCTGTTTGCTCTCCCTGTTCACTCACTCTGATCGCTTGCTGTCTGAGAGTCTGCTTGCCTATATAGCCCCCAAAACAGCTGAAGCCACTCTTGTGCTTCTGCTCAGCTGGAGGTCAGGAACAGAATGAGCTTCCAGGCCTCTCCCTTCCTTTTAAGCTCTCAGGCCACACCCTTCCCTTGCAGCTCCTGTTGTCCTTGCAATCCAGCAAGTTGTAGTGCTGCTCCTTTTGTTGTCCTTGCACTCAGCAAGTTGTAGTGCTGCTCCTTTTGTTGTCCTTGCACTCCAGCAAGTTGTAGTGCTGCTCCTGTTGTTGTACTACTCCGCTGCCAAACTCCTGTTCGCTCGCTCTGTTTGCTCGCTCCCTGGGAGCCTGCCCGCTCATCACAGCCCCGAAAACAGCTGGAGCCTCTCTCCTGTGCTCCTGCTCAGCTGGGAGTCAGGAACAGAATGAGCTCCCAGGCCTCTCCCTTCCTTTTAAGCTCTCAGGCCACACCCTTCCCTTGCAGCTCCTGTTGTCCTTGCACTCCAGCAAGTTGTAGTGCTGCTCCTTTTGTTGTCCTTGCACTCCAGCAAGTTGTAGTGCTGCTCCTGTTGTTGTACTACTCCGCTGCCAAACTCCTGTTTGCTCTCCCTGTTCACTCGCTCTGTTCGCTCGCTCTCTGGGAGCCTGCCCGCTTATCACAGCCCCAAAAACAGCTGGAGCCTCTCTCCTGTGCTCCTGCTCAGCTGGGTCCGAGTCCGAGGTCCAAAATGGTGACTCACGAGTCCCGAGCCGAGTCACTCCCAAAGCTGACTCCACGAGTCCCTATTAAAATCAATGTGTTGTTTTCCAAACAAAATAAGGCTACTTCAGATGTGTGGCTTAAATAAATTCTAGGCACAAGTGTGCCTTTTTATTTCAAAACTCTGCGACTGATTTTGGCAAGAACAGACCAGGCAGACAAACCCAAAATAACCAGGTAGGCACTGGCAGAGGAGGCAGGGAACCCCAAAGCAGGCAGGCAGTGCCCTTTGTCTTGGACAATTCAAACTGTGGAACTGGTCGAGAAGAGACCAGGTAGGCAGGCAGAGGAGGCAGGGAACCCCAAACAGGCAGGCAGAGGCAGCCAAACCCAATTAAGCTGTATTACTACTACTATCTTAGTTTAGCTGTGATTGGGCAGTAGCATATCTTGTCCGAAGCAATGGGTAGCAGGAATTACAGGAGTTCATGTATTTTCTAGCTCAAGTCCTATTTCATGCAACAAGATCACTTCTTTTTCATGAAGTGGCTCATGCCTTGGTCTCCTCTCGCCTAGACTACTGTAATGCGCTCTACGTGGGGTTACCCTTGAAGACGGTTCGGAAGCTACAGCTGGTACAGAACGCGGCGGTTCGCCTGGTTAAAGGCAGCTGCCAGCGGGATCACATCATGCCAGTGCTCAAGGAGCTGCACTGGCTACCAGTTGCTTGCCGAGCCAAATTCAAGGCGTTGGTTTTGACCTTTAAAATCCTATACGGCTCCAGTCCAGTCTATCTCAAGGAGCGTCTCCAGCAACACCAAGTAGGCCGCTCAACAAGATCTGCCACAGACGGCCTTCTCCTTATCCCTTCAGCCAGAGCAGCTAGACTGGGGATGAGGAAGAGGGCCTTTTCTGTGGTGGCCCCCGTACTGTGGAACTCTCTCCCGAGTGACCTCTGCCATGCCCCCTCTCTGCTGAGCTTCCGCTGCTCATTAAAAACTTGGCTGTTCAGGCGGGAATATGGGGTGGGTTAAGATTTTAAAATTTTTATACTGTTTTAAATGTATTTTATCTTGTTTTTATCCTATGTACATCGCCCAGGGTGGCCGGTTGCCAGCCAGATGGGCGATAAATAAATGTAAATAATAAATAAATAAATATTTTTTTCTGCTTGTAACCATTAAAAAAAACACCTGCCAATGTAAATAAAGTCTGCCATTATAACGTGTGTGTGTGTGTGTGTGTGTGTGTTGGGGGGAGAAGGCACTGTAGCTGACCATGGTTTACTTCAGCACTGCAAAGTGGTCTATGATTGTTATACCAATATTACTGGAAGGGAGAATAGTGTATGACATCACTGCAATGTAGTCCAGAATTGTTAGCTAGTGGGTTGTTGTTGTTTTAGCAAAATGGGGCTGGGGGAGCTGTGAAGTATTTAATGAAAAGGATACTTTCCTTCATTAAATATTTTCTGCATTTCTTTCTGATTTTACTGTTTACAATCCCCTCTATATGGACTGTATATGAACCTGAAAATCCCCATAATATGCCATGCATCTGATGAAGTAGGCTATAGTCCACGAAACCTTATGCCAGTATAAATGTGTTAGTCCTTAAGGTGCACAAGACTCCTCATTGTTTTTGTTGTTAACAAAGTTTTGTTGAATTTATGTTCATGCAGAAGATAGAGGCATATGGGTGGGTGATATGAGAAGCAAGAGGATTCCCCCGCCCCAAATTGTAAGTGTTTAGTATGAATTATAAGAGTTGGTGTCCATCTTCAGGCTCCTTCCCCAGGGTCCCTATAAGAGAAACTTGCAAGTGGGGTATTCGATGCATCTTGTCTCCACAGTACATGCATGGAAATGAGTGCACACAGTAACACAATGCACAAATGGCCATTTTACCGGCTAGGGGGGCTTATTATGAACATATTGTAAGACAATAATGTTTTTCTAGTACATAATTATTTATCTTATTATATTTATGTATTGGCTTTCCTCCAGGAACTAAAGATCTCCCCATTTTTACCCTCGCAATAATCCTGTGAAGTAGGTTAGGTTAAGAAGTCCCATTTCTTGCTGGCCCAGATCATCCAATGAGAAATGGGTGGCATTTGCTGATCCTCCTCAAGCAGCAAAATGTCCCAGGCCAGCACTGGCTGCGTACATGTGCATCCTATTTGACTGTTGTGTCTGAATGAGTCAATGAATCGGTGTACAGTCTCTTTCTTGAGAGAGAGCGCTTCAAGGTGTGTTTCTGTGTGCTATAAAAGGGGAAGTTTGTGTTTGTATTTGAGTTCTCTACCATATTAGCATTTTGCTTCCAGGAACGCACAGATGATGATTTACATTAAAATATGTAGTGAAAAATGTATGGGCATTATTATTGCATATTGTTGACTGTGTGTGTATGCACAAACTCCTGTGTGAGCTCAGTATTGAGGGCAGGGTAGGGGCCCCACTACAGACGGCTAGCCCCAGGGCCCATCATGGCCTTGATCTGGCCCTGTTCCTATACACATTTACCTGGGAGTAAATCCCAGTGAACTCAATGGGGCTTACCTCTGAGTAAACACACACAAGATTGCATTATACGGAATAAAAGACACTTGCAGTTGATCTCACAGTGTCTTTGTGAAGTGCTTGCACAAGCAGCTGTAAAGTACTGTGTGTGTGCGTGCGTGTGTGTATTTGTCACCTCTTTCCGAGGAGCTGCTCTTCCTCCAGATCGCTCTCAAACACAGACCATCAGAAATCTCGCCTCCCTCGGCCATGGCTACTGCTGGCACCCCCTCACCCCTGCCTGCCTGTAAGGGCTTTCGCTTCACTTTTATGAAGCGATTCCCCCCTCACTCAAGACTCCAGATGACACCCCGTCCCTCAGAAAACACTTCCCGCCCTTGAGACGCCCCAGAATCTCTTGAGGAGCGCAGGCGCGGTGCATTTTGGGGGTCGTAGTCCTCCAAGCAACCAGGGCTGAGGCAAGACATGTATCAAACCAAAGAGGAGGGGGAAATCAAAAGGATGTGTGGCAGGACGGGAGGCAAAGTGACTTTAAGGGCTGCTAATTAGCTGGGCAGAACAAGAAGATGCTGGTGGCTGATAATAAAAGAGAGAGAGAGTTTAAATCACTCCCCCGCACCAGAGGAGGTGGTGCAGGGGGGGAAAGGAACCTACTCGAAACAAAAGTTCCGAGTCCCAAGTCGAGTCTAGAGTCACATTAAAAATACAGGGACTCCAGTGGGACTCGAGTGGGAGGGGGGACTCAGTCGGACTCACGAGTCGAGTCCTGAAGTCTGAGTCCCCATCTCTGGTTTCTGATATTGTGAAGAAAAGAGCCTTTGGGGGGGTTCACACACACACACACACACACACACACCTCATGTGTGAACCGGGTGGGGTGTGCATAGTTAGCGTGTGGAGAAAGGGGCCCTTCGGGGTTCCTGCATGCACACACACACGCACACACACACACACACACACACGCCTCCTCATGTGTAAACCAAGTGGGGCCAGTTGAGGGGGCTGGGAGGAAACGAAAGCCTGGGCGCCTAGATGCCTAGAGAAGCTGGCCCAGGGCTTTCATATGTAAATAGTTCAAGCCATGAGGCATGACTCATGAGCCTCCCTCATCCTGACTGGCCAGGTGAAGTTCAATCTAATTGGCTGAGAGGCAGCAGAGTTACAAGGAGGAGGGGAGGGGGGAAAAGGTATATTTCCCAAAGCATGGGTTTGGGTCTTTGTTCTACCCGGCTGTGGTAATGGCGGTAAGCCAAGGACCCCAGGCAGCTCCTGGTGAAATTAGCTGGATTGAGGGCTCTAATAAAGGCAAGCCTTTTGGGAGTTTTACCCATCTCGGACCTTCAGGTAGGTGTGGTAATCTCCCTCGGGCAGCGAGGCTGTGCTGGATTTAACCCTTGAAGAGAACACCCTCAGGTAACAGGTGTGTGCTTGAGAGATATTAAGGAATCAGGTTTTATTGTTTTGCAGCTTTACTGTGTACTAAAGTGTCTCTCTCTTTATTTTGTGTGCTTCTCTCATTTCCCTAATCTTGTTGTAAAATGCTACCAGAATAAACCTTGTCTTGGTTTACCCCACATGGGTTTTGTAGTACTCTGTGAGTTCAGTATCTAAATCCAGGTTACAGAAATTGAAGGCGGGTCCCTGAACAGAGACCCAAGTAGGATTGCAGACAGCTGAGGCTGGCAATCTGGTATCTTGAGATCTCAGGGGGTCTTGGTTCCTTTGGAGTAGGAAAGGGTGGGGGTGTGGCGGGCCAGCCAGCCCCCCCTTCCTCCACATGGTGGCAAGCACTGGGATTCGAAGCTGAACCACAGAGTGTGTGCACGTGGGCAAATGAGAGAAATTAGAGAGACGTTAGTGCATGAATAGAGAGTTTGTTATTTTTTAGAGATTTAAGTGTGAGATTGAGCCTTAGGAAAAACGTTCAAATTGCTGAAAGGGGCTACCCCAGTTTGGGGAAGCCTAGCTCCCAGCAGAGAGCGTTGAAGGCAAGAAATCTTGATGTCTGTAGACTGGTGGAAAAAAGCTGCCATGCTAGACAACTGGATGGAGTTGTACCAGCAGAAAAGGCAGGGCGGGTTCCCTTTTCCAGGCGTGGAGAGGCCAAGGGGACAAGCAAAAGAAACTACCCATCGAGTACAACAGAGGCTGGGAGTAGCAGTTGCCAGTGAGTAAGTGGAAAAGGATCCTACCCATCCAGTGCAAAAAGCAGGTGAGCAGATGGCGGCTGTGTGATCCCAAAGTTTGGGGGCTGGAAGAGCCCGGGAAGAGAAGAAGAAATAGTGTGTGCGCGCGCACGTGTGTTCCAGGAGGAGGGAGAAGACCAGAAAACCTCTCCTAAGAGAATGGTGAGCAAAACGTTGAGTTTTGGAACAGCATTTGATGAGTGATTTTAGTTGTGTTATGTGCCCCAGAGAAATTGTCGAGACTTTGGGGAGGGAGGGCACAGTCCTGCCCTACATCTCTCCCACGGGAGAAGGACTCAGATTTTGAACTTAAGAAGACTGTCCATTTGCTCTTGGGGGGGGGGGGCGCATGGTGAATGGCCAGGCTGGGCAGCAGCAAGCAGAGGGGGGGCGGACATCAGAACCCCCCCCCCAGAAAAAGAGACTTTGTCCCCTGTGCTGCCGAAGTGGAGGGCTGAAAGAAGCAGAAAGACAAAAGAGATTTCCCTCCTAGCTGGCAGAGAAGCACGGACAGAAGAATTTCCCTCCAGGTGTCTCCAGCGAGAGGAAAAGAGGACTGAGATTGGGGGTTAATTAAAGCCAATGAAAATTGTGAAATAGTTGCTGGAAGGGAGGGAATGGGTGATCCAAGTGTAATTGTGTTGTCCCCGGTCCCCCAACAACCCAGCAACAAGACCAGTGCTCCCAGTGTAAACAACTGAACTAGTTGTGTTGTCTTGTGTCATGTGCAAAGGTCAATTTGAGATGATGATGATGATGATGATGATGATGATGATGATGATGATTGCTGCATTTGTTCAAGGGGCCTCAAGGGGGCAGGGAAGAGCTGCCAGAGGAAAAAATCAGAGGCGAGGGAACAAAACAGGCTAAAAGAAAGATTGCCAGGCTGTGTGTTCTAGAAGGTGCCTTTGGGGAAAGGGGTGGGAAGCCACCAGCAAACCTTTAGAATAGTCATCCCATTCAAGTCATTGGGTAGAAAGTGCCAAAAGCAAACCTTTGGGAAAAGGGGGTGGTGGGAAGCCACCGGCAGGCCTTTGAAAACTGAGTAGAGCCTCCAAAGCTAAGCATTCAATTCTGAGAGAGACAGTCATCCCGTGCAAGTTTGGGTGGTGGGCTAAAGGAGCCAAGCCCAAGAGGCTGAAGAATTGCCAAGTTGAGCCTCCATGGTTAAGCATTTGATTCTGAGGGAGACAGTCATCCCGTGCAAGTTTGGGTGGTGGGCTAAAAGAGCCAGGCCCAAGAGGCTGGAAGATTGCCAGGCTGTGTGTAGCAAGTGCCAAAAGCAAATCTTTGGGAAAGGGGGGGTGGTGGGAAGCCATCCCATTCAAGTCATTGGGTAGAAAGTGCCAAATGCGAACCTTGGGAAAAGGGAGTAGGCATTCATGTCGTTGGGTGGTGAGAAGCCATCCATCGGGTCTTTGGAGGGAGGGGTGATGGTATTCACGTCGTTGGGTGCAGGGTGGCAGAAGCAAGCCTGTAAAAGCAAACAAAAGCGAATTGAAGAGTCACATTTCAGTCGGCGATTTGCCCCCTGCAGGCTGTGTGGGAAACAGCAACCCTAAAAAGTTTTCTTTAGGTTGGGGTTACCATATGATGTTTCTGTGTATGCAAAACTGTGTAATGCAAACCTGTAAACTTCTGATTGATGGTTATTGATTGTGTTTTGCTGTTTTGATGTTTAAGGAGCTTTAGCAAACCTGTAAACTTCTGATTGATGGTTATTGCTTGTTGTTTTGCTGTTTTGATGTTTAAAGATTTTAAGAATTAAGATGTTAAAGCTGTGTTAAGACTATAGTTAAGGTGTTTGATGTTTTGATGCTTTTTGTGTTGTTCTGTTTTTGCGTGTGTGTGAAAGTGAAGAAAGGTGCACTAGTGGTAGAATGCTAGCCAAGCTCTTTTCTTTGTTTTGTTTTGTTTTTTAGTTAGTATAGATGAAAGGAGAGGGTTAACCCCCTCTTTTCATCTTTTCCCAAAGGAAAGGGTGTGAAGAAAAGAGCCTTTGGGGGAGGTTCACACACACACACACACACACTCACCTCATGTGTGAACCGGCTGGGGTGGGTGGGGTGGGCATAGTTAGCGTGTGGAGAAAGGGGCTCTTGGGGGTTCCTGCATGCATATGCACACACACACACACACACACACACACACACACACACGCCTCCTCATGTGTAAACCAAGTGGGGCCAGTTGAGGGGGCTGGGAGGAAACGAAAGCCTGGGCGCCTAGATGCTTAGAGAAGCTGGCCCAGGGCTTTCATATGTAAATAGTTCAAGCCATGAGGCATGACTCATGAGCCTCCCTCATCCTGACTGGCCAAGTGAAGTTCAATCTAATTGGCTGAGAGGCAGCAGAGTTACAAGGAGGAGGGGAGGGGGGAAAAGGTATATTTCCCAAAGCGTGGGTTTTGGTCTTTGTTCTACCCGGCTGTGGTAATGGCGGTAAGCCAAGGACCCCAGGCAGCTCCTGGTGAAATTAGCTGGATTGAGGGCTCTAATAAAGGCAAGCCTTGTGGGAGTTTTACCCATCTCGGACCTTCGGGTAGGTGTGGTAATCTCCCTCGGGCAGCGATGCTGTGCTGGATTTAACCCTTGAAGAGAACACCCTCAGGTAACAGGTGTGTGCTTGAGAGATATTAAGGAATCAGGTTTTATTGTTTTGCAGCTTTACTGTGTACTAAAGTGTCTCTCTCTTTATTTTGTGTGCTTCTCTCATTTCCCTAATCTTGTTGTAAAATGCTACCAGAATAAACCTTGTCTTGGTTTACCCCACATGGGTTTTGTAGCACTCTGTGAGTTCAGTATCTAAATCCAGGTTACAGAAATTGGAGGCGAGTCCCTGAACAGAGATCCAAGTAGGATTGCAGACAGCTGAGGCTGGCAATCTGGTATCTTGAGATCTCAGGGGGTCTTGGTTCCTTTGGAGTAGGAAAGGGTGGGGGTGTGGCGGGCCAGCCAGCCCCCCCTTCCTCCACAGATATGTTCAAGAACATAGATGTCTGCAGCGTCCTACTCTTCAGGACAGTACTCCTCCCACCCCAAATACATATACTGTACTGTAGGTTGGTCTTAAAGTGCACTTTTAACCACACCCCATGATGGATCCTGCAGAGGAGATGGACATCGAATTCTCATTCCCATTATTGTCACCCACTCCACATCCCTCAACACAAGCATCGCAAGAGTGGGCTCGTGATGCATATAAGGGTTCAACTGAGGCGGAGGGAGCCCAACAGCGTGAGAGAGTTCAGGCACATTTCTGGAATGAGAAGGAACTTGGCACATTCATAGATCTTTGGATAAGTCCAGAGGCGCAGGAATATCTGCAGAGTACCAGACAAAATAATCTTTTCCCCTGGTTTTCAGAGCAGATGTTAGTATGAGGCTTCATGCGCTCCCCCTCGCAGTGCAAGGAAAACTTCACAGCTTGAAGAAAAAGTTTTAAGGAAATCACAATGTACAACTAGCACTCTAGGGTCAAGCTGCACACCATGCCATTCTATGACAAGCTGGAGACTATCCTACTTGGTCAGAGGGACATGACACCCAGTTATAATGCTGGCAGTGGAATTGTCTTGCCCCAACCTCAGAGAGTCAGGTATCATCCCATGGTGACCTGCCACTCTCCAACCCATGATTCCGCCTCCCTGACTCCAGGCATGTCAATATGTGCTGAACCCTATACTGCGTGGCTACCTGTATCCAGTATATCCAAGCCACATAGCATCCCATCTGCAACTATTTCAAGACCCTCCCAGAAAGTGTTCCGTACAAAGCATTTGGGAACTACAATAAGCCCTGCAAGTCCATCGCTGCTCCTGCAAGTTGCCCACTCCACTTCTGGGACAAGTTCACCAACTACATACTCCTTGAGTACAAGCAGCCCAATGTATTTTCCTCCTGCTGTGAGAAAAGCAACCTGGCTCTCTAACGTGCTACATGAACCCAGAGATGTTCCATCTAACACAAAGAATGTGGCAGCACCATTCAGGAAGCAGTCTGGAGTACTTTACCAAAGGAATTGCAGTCGGAGCTAGATATGGATATTGGCCCTCAAGAAAGTAAGTTTCTCCCACCTGTTTTGCACCTGTCTCTGTAGGAGGAAGAGGAGCAGGTGAGGGAGGATGGAGAGTCACTCCCACTAGACTCTTCAAGATCCTAGCAACCAATCCTCACTGGCTTTTTGGAAGAGCCTGGGGGTGAAGTCTGTGAAGGAGAGGATGAACCTGAGGAAGAGCAGCCTGAACAGCCAGCAGAGCAAATTATCCCGGCAGCCGTAGAGCTCGCACAGCCAAGGGAAGAGGCACCGGAGGAAGAGGCACCACTAACCAATGCACAAAGGTCAGTGCATCTCTGAAACAAGTATAAAACCAACCAGGTGCAGCTTGCAAGAGACTTGGTCACTGCCAGTGAAGCATCAGGGGAATGCACATATGAGCTTTTCAAGGAAATGAATAAACGGGAAAATAGAAGGGCCAGTGAGCATCTAGTCTCTATCTGGTCAACTTGGACCATAGCTTACATCATCTGCTCTTCAAGTGAATTGGTGCATGAAGGCATGGCAGCCTCGGACCTTGTCTTTGAGTGGGTGCTGAGGGAACAAACTGCCACCATTGACAGGCAGACAGATGCCATTCGAATGTTGGTGGTAGCCTTGCAAACATCTGGGCAAGGCCAACAAGCACAAGCTCCATACCAGCTGTATTCCTATGGTGCACCGCAGCAGTTTCTCCACACACCCCTGCAATGACATCATTCTGTGTTATCTTGACTGCCTCAACTCCCTGGCCCACCTCCACCTCAATATGCACCTTGTCAACCAGTCTTTCCTATGCAGCCTATAGTGGATCCTTTGGTCGTACCACACCATGGCCTAGAGCCAACTGAACAACCACTTGCACCACTGCTTCAACAGGAGGAAGCAGAGCAACCAGTTCAAAGACATCTATGGAACAGTTGACACCAATCATGTTCTTCCATGCAGGCAGGCATGAAAGAGGAATGGCACCAGGGAAAAGGTGCAGGTGCTCAGTAGTTTATTTTGCTCCTCCATGCTAACCCAGCACATATCTACTATTCCCTCTTGCTATGTGCTTTGCTGTTCTGTTCCTATCCCATCCTTGTAGCAAAAAAAAAAAAAAATTAATAATGAGAAGTTTGTCCCGGTGTGCTTTCAAGGACACTTTCAGCCCACAATTTGCAACAGTATTATGCGGTTAGGCTAGGCATTTCACTAGAGAGAAGGGAGTAGTAGGGATGCTTCAGATTCATTTCTGGAATCATGGACACCTATAATACCAAGGGATATGGAGCTGCTTGTTTAAAACATAGGACCATGTGCCTGCGACACAGAAACCATTGCTTTAGCACAAAGGTGTGTTCCCAGCATCGGTGCTAGCAGTGGAATGTTGTTTAATGTTTTGGGGGTTTGAATATCAGTCACTGCGCACTCAAAAATATTTTCCTGTTTTTTCTGTCTTTTTCTGGCTAGCCAGGTAAGGGGAACGCGGCCCAGACAGTTAATGGCTGTGACGTGTTCCGGCCTTCCTCACACCTGCAGGTTTGGTGGTTGCCCTATCAGCCTGCCCTCGAGTCTCCGGATGCTGCTTCTAAATGCCAGATCTTGCCCCTCTTGGCTTATAAAAACTAGCAGGAAGGGAACAGCTGGCTGGACCAGGGAGGTAATCAATGCCTCCTTGTGAGAGGGAGTGGTCCCATGCCACTTGAAAGAAGCGGTGGTGAGGCCGCTCCTGAAGAAACCCTCCCTGGACCTGGAAGATCTTAATAACTTTAGACCGGTAGCGAATGTTCCTTTCCTGAGCAAGGTCCTAGAGCGGGTAGTGGCCAACCAGCTCCAGGCACTCATGGATGAGACTGATTATCTGGATCCATTTTCAGTTGGGGTTCAGGCCTGGTTTGGGCATGGAAACAACTTTGGTCACCCTGTATGATGACCTATGTAGGGAGAGAGACAGGGGGAGTGTGACCCTGTTGATACTCCTGGATCTCTCAGCGGCTTTCGATACCATCAACCATGGTATCCTTCTGGGGCGGCTGTCTGAGTTTGGAGTTGGGGGTACTGCATTGCAGTGGTTCCACTCCTACTTGGATGGATGGCTCCAGAAGGTGGTACTTGGGGAATACTGCTCAGCCCCATGGACTCTCCAGTATGGGGTTCTTCAGGGGTCACTCTTATCCCCCATGCTTTTCAACATATACATGAAATCGCTGAGTGGGGTCATCTGGAGTTCTGGAGTGCGTTGCCATCAGTACGCTGATGACACGCAGCTCTATTTCTCCTTTTCATCTTCAGCAGGTGAAGCTGTGGATGTGCTAAACCAGTGTCTGTCTGTGACAGACACTGTCTGGATGTCTGGATGAGGGCTAACAAACTGAAGCTCAATCCAGACAAGACTGAGATGCTGTTGGTGGGTGGTTCCTCTGACCGGATGGAGGGTGTTCAACCTGTTCTGGATGGGGTTGCACTCCCCTTGAAGGAGGTGGTCCGTAGCTTGGGGATTCTCCTTGAACCATGTTTGTCACTTGAGGCTCAAGTGGCTTCAGTGGCACAGAGTGCCTTCTACCAGCTCTGGCTGGTGGCCCAGCTTATGCCCCTATCTGGACAGGGATAGCCTGATTTCAGTAATCTACACTCTAGTAATCTCAAAGCTAAACTACTGCAATGCACTTTACGTGGCGCTGCCCTTCAAGACTGTTCAGAAGCTGCAGCTTGTGCAAAACGCAGCAGCCAGACTTATTAGTGGGACCAGAAGGTCCGAACACATAACACCAGTTCTTGCCCACTTGCACTGGCTGTCTGTATGCTTCTGAGTCTGATTCACGGTGCTGGTCTTAACCTTTAAAGCCCTACATGGTTTGGAACCACAATACTTGATGGAACGCCTCTCCCAACCACAATCTACCTGGACACTATGCTCAACATCTGGGGCCTTCCTCCAGTTGCCACCTCCGAGGGACGCTTGGAGGGCGGCAACCAGAGGGAGGGCCTTCTCTGTGGTAGCCCCCCAACTCTGGAACAACCTCCCCCCTGAGGCCTGCCTGGCGCAAACTCTACAATCCTTTCAGTACCAGGTTAAGACTGTCCTCTATGTTGAGGCTTTTAACAACTCTAAATAGTGCATGGTGGGGTGGTGGTTATTTTTAATATTTTTTATGGGTCATGTTGCATTAATTTGTTTTAGCTATTTGTGTCATTTTAATTTTTATAATATTTGTATTGTGTATATTTTATATTGTATCGTTGTGTCTTTTATTGATTGTTGTAAACTGCCCAGAGAGCTTCAGCTGTTGGGCGGTATAATAATAATAATAATAATAATAATAATAATTAATAATAATAATAATAATAATAATAATAATAATAATATAATTATTATTATTATTATTATTATTATTATTATTATTATTATTATTTCTGCCTTTTCTCACTGTTTCTCCACTCCCTTATCCAATTTATTAACACACCCCTAGGTCGCCTATTTGAGAGGCATTACCTACTGTTCTGCAGGTATCTGCAGCAAAACCAATGAAGAACTTGGTGTACGAACCAAGACCTGCTTGCTGCTGCCTGTAGACTATGCAGGCTGGAGAGTGTGATTTTCCAGCTATGGCAGTGACAATGCCCTCCCAAAAAAGGTTTTGCAGATCAACGTCCCATTCCCACCTCCCTCGCCACTTAATTTACATTCTAAAGCCTGGCTCTGTGGCCATTCCTTCTGCTCTGTTCAGGTGTTTCCGTAACACAGTAAGCAACATTTCCATCAGTAGCAGCTGTTCCCCCCTTCCCACCACTGAGTTAAGCATTCCTTAACTCACTCCAAGCTGCATCCTTCCCACAATTCTGCCTCCGCCTCCTTCAACTCCTCCTGTCCTCATAGCTAAAGCATTGCAATACGTGACTGCTAGCACTCCTCTCATGTACTTTGGAAATGGAAGGGAACTAAGTTATGGCAAAAGAAGGTGCTATTGCTGCCGTGATTAAAATTGTTCTAAAAGCTTTTACTGATCACTGCGATGACCAGCACAAGCTCTTCCAGCACTGTTGTATGATACCTAGAGTAGATTCTATAGTGGCTGTGCTGGACCTCTATGGTGCAGGTGGAGGGGAAGGGGAGGAACAAAGCTATGGAAAAACCCTCTGCCAGGATGGTCATAGACAGTTCAGCGGTCTGCAGTGGCTGGAAATGTCTGCCTCTTTGGGCAAAGACCATGATTGCAGCAGCTGTAGCAGAGCAGCCTGCAGCAGACTGATGTGGTCGTCGGCTGGAGGGCACTGCCACATACTGAAGCCATTTGGACATTGCTGCTGGGCATAGATGCTTGGGATGATGCCACATTTCACAGAACTTTCTTCATGTCCCAGGTCACTTTGAAACCATAGCAGCAGAAATAGGTCCTGTCCTGTAATTCACCATTCAGGCATGGTAATGAGGAAATCCTGAATAAAGATGGAGCTCACTCTGTACAAACTTGTTTTCAATATTGGATGCCTTCCCCTCAGCACTACCTTCAGAGTTGGGAAATCTACTGTGTGTGAAATCTTCAGAGAGACAGTGTGCGCTGTGAACAAGCTCTACCTGTCTGATGTCATAAAGGTAGAGGACAAGAGAAAGAACATGAAAGGTTCCATGAGCTAGGCTACCCTCATATGGTGGGGGCACTGGATTCTTCACACATCTGCATTTTAGCTCCACCTGGGAGGGGTGAGGCATTCTATAACCATAAATGGTTGTATATCATGGTGCTCCAGCCACTTGTGGACTCTAAGGGCAGATTTATAGACATATATGCTGGTGTTTGGGGGAAAAGCCATGACACTGGTATATTCTGGAATTTGCCATTGGTAGATAAGATAGCCATGGGATTATTCTTCACCAGCCCCCCTGCCATGGTAAACAGACTCCACATGTACCGTCATTCTTGATGACCAGGCTTTGCACTTCAACCATGGCTCATGGTGGGCTCCGAGGATGCCCCAACAGAAAAAATTTAACTACCACAGCCATGGTAGAATCCCTGTACAGTTTGCTTTTGGCTGCTTAGAATCATGGTGCCACTCCCTTTTACACGCTTCTGGATGTAGAGGAAGCCCTTGTATCAGATGTCATTGTCACTTTCTGTATCTTGCACATTTGTGAATCAAGGGGGGACATGCTCCTTCAGGACAACTGCATCCACTGAATCCACTGTCCAAAACAGCAACACTGTGTGAAGCATGTAATATCTGCACAGCTATAGCTGAGTGGATCTGGGTCTGGGACCATTACCCACATATGTACCATGCATAGGGACTGCACAGCATTTATATAGGACTTATAGCAGCAGAATCACCTATTCCGCCTGCAACTGTTATACTAGCTAGAATACAGTACATAAGCCTCCCCATTCCCACCACATCCCCATTGATGCCATGATAGTCATACCCCATGTAAGCACCCTTTCCCTGTAAGTATACCTCTGGCAAGCCTGAGCTGTGTAAGCTTTCCCCTGTCCCAATCATCTGCCTGATTGCATTCCTCATGTAACCCCACCACCACCACCACCACTAGTCTAGTCATCATCATCAGGCGATCACTCGTGACCGAGTAAGATTGTCTTCCGGGATAAAAGGAGGAAATTCTAAAGAAGATTGTGTAGACTCTAGCGATGGGTCCGTAAGTGACTGTGGAGGCCAATTCTAGATCCACACAGCTTCCCACAGTGAGGACACAGGTTACCAGATAGAAGATGGTCCTGTAAAGGATTCATTTGATGTGCTTTTCGCTTAGCACGTTTCTCCCTTTCACCTTGCACTCGGGCTTCTTCAAAGTCCATGGAACCTTTGTGAAAGGCCAACCTCCATTTAGATCGTTCATGGGCCAGAGCTTCCCAGTTTTCGATGTTTATATTGCATTTTTTTAGATTAGCCTTATGAACATCTTTAAACCTCTTATATTGACCACCGATATTCCGCTTTCCATCCTTGAGTTGGGAGTAAAGTAACTGCTTTGGAAGACGGCAGTCAGGCATTCGAACAACATGACCGGTCCACTGAATTTGGCGTTGAAGGATCATTTTTTCAATGCTAGTAGTCTTTGCTTCTTCCAGTACACTGACATTTGTTCGTCTATCTTCCCAAGTAATTCGCAGGATTTTCCGGAGGCAACGTTGATGAAACCTTTCAAGGAGGTGGAAGTGACGTTTATAGATAGTCCATGTTTCGCAGGCATACAATAAAGTTGGTAATACAATGGCTTCATAAACCAGTGTTTTGGTCTTCTTACAAATATCCCGATCCTCGAACACTCTATGTTTCATTCGAGAAAATGCGGCACTTGCGGAGCTCAAACGATGCTGGATTTCACTGTCGATGTTAGCTGTAACAGAAAGATAGCTGCCAAGATAGAGAAAATGATCGACATTTTCCAGTATTGTCCCGCCAAGCTGGATAGATGGCATCACCAAAGGGTTAGCTTGCACTTGCTGATGAAGCACTTTGGTTTTTTTGATGTTAAGTGAGAGACCAAGTTTTTCGTATGCTTCTGCAAAAGCATTTAGGATAGTTTGGAGATCATCCTCGGAATGTGCGGAGACCACATTCAGAGATATGCACCAACATTAGATGCTGATAATGACATCAAGGAAAGTTTTTATAGCCAGTTGGACACTCTCCTGTCAGAGATAAAATTATCCTCCTGGGCGATTTTAACGCAAGAGTCGGGCGTGACTTTGATTTATGGCCAGAAACTATTGGAAAAGACGGCGTTGGTAATAGCAACCCGAACGGACTCTTACTTTTGTCTATATGTGCAGAGCATTATCTCACTATTACAAACACGCTCTTTCGACAAAAGAATAAGCTTAAAACATCATGGCAGCACCCACGGTCAAAGCACTGGCATCTTCTGGATTATGTAATTGTCCGTGTTAGAGATCGCCGCGATGTACTTCTTACTAGGGCCATGGTGAGTGCCGACGACTGCTGGACAGACCACCGACTAATCCGGTCCACAATGGTTATCAACATTGCTCCCCAACGTAGGCTTCAAGGAAGGAAACCAAGGCTAGTCTAGTAACACCTCACTTTTCACATATAATTACACCCCATTCACATACTTCACAGGAGATCCCATTTATACACCACCATCCCATCAGTATCCCTTTAAGTAGCACTTCCCATAGGAGCAAAGCCTATAGCCAGTAAAGTTCAGATTCCTCATAATGCCTTACCATGCTAATTTAGATTAGTAGCCAGGACTATTCTCAGGGCCAAGAATTATCTGCATAACATGCTACTAATCATGGTTTCACAATAAAGATTTTTAAAGAGTTGCACAGCCATGTCTGCTTATAAGAAACAACAGATATATAAACTAGGGAACCACTCCACAGTGGACATGGAGGGTGGTGTGTGTGGGAAAACCAGGCTGATAGCATATTGCAGTGATGGCAAACCTATGGCATGGGTGCCACAGCTGGCACGCAGGGACCTCTCTGTGGGCACTCGAGCCATTGGTCACCAAATTGCGAAAAGACTGTCCCCTTCTGCAAAACACTAATGATCTTGTTCTTTCTCACAGTGTGGAACAGAATGATTTTATTCTAGAATTCCTGTTACAGAATTCTTTTCTACATTGTTATCACATTTAAAAGATTTTGGAGAATGATGCACAGAGCATGGCTTGGATATAAAACCCTAACAGTTGACCTGAGTGCTGCATGTGTTACTCTCAAACTAACGGAGTATGAGCCAAGGTTTGACAAATTATCAGCATGCATGCAATAGCAAAAATCACATTAATTGTGCAAAAGCATGCCCAGGGCTGGATTAAGAGCATTATGGGCCTGGTGCTGAGGATTTTGGTGAGCCTTTTTATGGAAATAAATAAAATGAAGACGCAATTTTATATTAAAACAAATTAAATATTTTAATTACCATTAAAGTGCCAAAACAGAAACATATTGAAAATATTTCTTTTTTTGTAAACAATAAGCTTGTTAACTCAATAAAACCGTTATAAATAGAACATTCACAACAACCATTTTTAAATAAACATAAACCATATAAACAATTTAAATATAAGTGTATGATGTTTGGCTCATAAAAATTTGTTCCTTAAATTATTATTATTATTATTATTATTATTATTATTATTATTATTATTATTAAAGCATCATAATCAATACAGCCTGTGTTATGATTATGGTGCAGAGAGTAACTCTTGAAATAAATAGCAACCACTAGTTTTAAACACACAAACAGGTTATTCACTGAACTCTAACCTGCATTTAAACTAAATGAATCAAACTGGTAGATTAAAATAAAATTACACATTAACTTTTCTTGCTTTTTTACTTGCAAATTCCTCAATTGTAGAATCAAGATTAAGCTCGTTCAGCAAACCATTTTCAATGCACAACAGAGAGAGCGCATTTAAACGCTCCTGACCCATGGAAGACCTTAGTTCATTTTTCACACGTTTTAATGCTGAAAATGAACGCTCACCTTTTCTCTGCAGCAATTACACACCCAACTCTCCCTTACTTTCTCTTTTATCCACATGCCAGTTAAATGTGCTGGGGATGCTACTTTTAATTAGAGAAGTCTCTCTTTGGGGACAGAAATAGAAGTCACTCTGAATGTCAGGGCTCTTTGCACTGCCCCATCTCAGTTATGGGCAGCCGGTGCCAAAATTAGTAGCCGAACAATCCCGCCAAGGTGTTATATCTTGTCTCCAACTCTCACAAAATTGTGTGCTCTCTCTTTTGCAAACGAGTGAACCGGAGGTTCTGCTCCCTGTTCCAGACCAATCCTTCGTTGCTTCAGGTTAACAGGCTAAGCCAGAAACCTTGATGCCCCACCTAGCAAAAGATTACATACCTCATGCTCTCTAAACCGAAGTTGGCTGGGGCATGCTGGGAGTTGTAGGCCAAAAACATTTGGGGACCCAAGGTTGGAGAACACTGCTCTAAATTCCATACCTGGGCATCTCTGCTGCTGCTGCTGCTGCTGCTGCTGCTGCTGCTGCTGCTGCTGCTAACAGAGAGTTCCACAGATCAACTGTGATATGCGACATAATATTTTGTTGGCTTAAACCCCGCTCTGTGTTTAAAGTCTGTGTGGATTTCAGCCTTCCCAAACCTGGCGCCCTCCAGATGTGTTGGGCTACAACTCCCAACTGGGTGTTGTAGTCCAACACATCTGGAGGGCACCAGGCACGGGAAGGCCACTTTCCTTCATGTAAACAGCACTTCCCTCTTCACTTTTCCAGTCTACAAAGGCAGCATCCCTCAAGTGTGACACCCCAAGGCCTACCTCTTTACAAAGTAACTTGGCAGAACAGAACTTTTGCATCAGGGACCTGGCCCCAGTTAGAAGCAGAGCTCCTTCCAGCCTTGGAGGCAGTGCGGTTCTGCGCAGGACTGGATGGAAGGGATGGGCCTGGGAAATGACTGTTTCTGCCTATTCCCTCACATCACCCTGGAAGTGGGAACTCTTCTGGAAAGTAGCAGGAGTAGGACAAGGAGTAGAAGTATGTGAATATGCTACTAACCAGTTGAAGGAGACACTGAGATTCCCATGTCTCCAAGGCAGACACGAGTGGCTTTGATTCTTCTTCCCAGCAGTATGGTTCACTTTGGGAAATGGATGGCTGGTTTGGGATTTGAACCCAGTACCCAACAGACTTAATGTAGGATGGGATTCTGCCACAGTCATACAGCAGAAGAGAGACCAGGCAGAAGATGAGAAGGGGCGCTTAAGGGCACCAGCACAATCAGATATGTTTCAGGCCAGGTGGGGTGCAGTGGAGTTATTCCCCATGGCCCTGATTAACTACGGCAGCCTTCCCCAACCTGGTGCGCTCCAAGTGTCTTGGACTACAATCCCATCATTCCTGGCCCCTGGCCATGCCGAGGGCAGCAGAAGTCCAAAAACACCCGGAGGGCACCAGGCTGGAGAAGGCTGATCTAGGGCCACGACTATCTAAAAATCAACAGCTAACCATCAAGTGGGGGCAAGAGGAATTCTGCACATGGTCAGGGGAACTCTTCTCTGAAAGCCAGCCGGTTGCGGGAGCCAGCGATCCCTCTCCCTTCCAAAAAGCAGGATCCGTCCAAGAGGGGCTCCCACAGCGGCTTCCCCCCCACCCCTGCCTCTTACCTGTCCTCCACCTGCCAGTCGCGCAGCAGCAGGTCCCGGAAGCGGTAGCGGGGCGGCAGCGACGGCACGTCCTTCAGCTCGTCCATCGCGGGGAAGCCCGCCGGTCACGGCGCCCGGAGCGACTGCCGGCGCCGGCGGAGGAGACGGAGCTTCTGCGGCTGCCTCCTGCTGCCCACCGCCTTGCCGACCCCGCCGGGCTGGGGGGCTGCCCGCCTCGCATTGCCACCACGTGACGCCAAGCCTGGGCTAGCCGGGAGAAGCCGAGAGAAGTTGCGGGCGAGCGGATGGCGTGGGGGGGAGCCCCCTCCCCTGCCTTGTTCGCTTCACGGATCCTGTGGCTATATGGGCCTATTTTGTGGTTGGGGCCTGGAGCTGCAGCTCCAATAGCCCCTATCTTAATCCGGCCCTGAGCATGCCCAATGCAAACTTTTACCTAATGCAGTGTTTGGAGTCCAAGACATAAAGTGTTTAAAAATGTGTTAAGCACGTTTAGTTTTCTTGTTTATCTTGCTCATCCTAGTACAGGTTGACTTTTACTTTTACTAATCCGACACCTGTAGAAGCAGGGAAAGGACCCGGAGTAAAGCTTCCCCCATACAATTTCAGTCTGGCATATAATCATATTACAAATTGAGAATCCCTTATCCAAAAATACATGTGCCTAATTATTTAAAAAGTTTGTATAAATTCCCTTCAGGCTATGTGCACAATGTAGTACTATATTAATTTTTTGAGTTGATTTTTTTCAACAAAAAAACTGTATTTATTTATTTTATTATTTATTTATTATATTTATACCCCGCCTTTTTCCTGCAAGGAACCCAAGGCGGCTTACATAATCCTCCTCCTCCTCTCCATTTTATCCTCACAACAACCCTGTGAGGTAGGTTAGGCTGAGAGTCAGTGACTGGCCCAAAGTCACCCAGTGAGTTTCATGGCCAAGCGGGGACTAGAACCCGGATCTCCCGAGTCCCAGTCCAACACTCTAACCAACACTCTAACCACTATGCCACACTGTATCATTGAAAGCTCTGTTATTGTGTTTTTCTTTAAAGACAAAAGATGTTTAATTAGTTGGACAACTGTATGAGTTGTTTTTCTAAAACTAAAACCTCGGTATTCAGGTTTAATTGCAGTGTTGGCACTTTGAAATAAATAAGTTGATTTTGTGTTGCAGTTTGGGCACTCGGGCTCAAAAAGGTTCGCCATCACTGGCATAGTGGGAGTGGCGTAGCAGTTGAGGGAGGCTTAGGCAGAAATGCTTATCATGCTCTCAGAGACCAGTTGGGGGGGGGGGCGGAGTTGGCAGCATGAGCAAAATATGATTCTCTGGCTAAAGGAAAGCATGGTAGGGGAGCATGAAGAGGGAGCCAGAACTCAAACCACTTATTGGGCTGCCAGAGATGGGGGGGGGGGCAGGAATAGTTGCTTCTCCAACTGACAGAGGGCAGAGATGGGAGCAAAGACAGGAGGGTGAGCGAAAGTAGCTTTTGTCGGGGGTGGGTGGATGGGGGCAAGCAGGTGAAGGAGCCAGAACCTAAACTGCTTCTCAGATAGTCGGAGCGCAGCAGGGGAGGGTGGGGGAAAAGAAACACTAAGCAATAGCTGCTTCTATGGCTGTCAAGAGTGGAGGGAGGATGCAAGGGACAGATGATGACCGAAACCCACTTCTCAGGCAGGCGAAGAAAGCATCGCGCTATCCACGGACGAAGCACAAGACAAAAATAACCACCAAAGGGAATGTTAGGGTTTACAATTTTTATTTGAAAAACAAGTATAGGCAGGTATCGATCTGCCAAGGGGAGGGATTGGAAAACTTTCCATCAGGAGCTGGCAAAGGCGAGACACACCCAGAGCACTCAGCAGACCAAAAGTAAAGAGGCTGCTGATGTAGTGAAGGAGCAAAGGATTGCAGGATGGGAATTTTCCAGCAAAGGCCCCTGGGAGATGTGCCAGGAGCGAGCAGGAGGAGTGAGTTGGAAACAGGCGATGACAAGCCTTGGAGAAACTGATCGCCTGTTGGCACCATCGTGGGTTATTCAGCGAACAACCAGCCCACTGTGGCTTATTCTCAGGGTGGCTTAGCGTGAATGTGCAAACCCGCCCATTAACTTGCCTAGCTGGTACCACCACTGCAAGATCACTAAATGCCGAATCAATGCACTATCTGGAATTTAATGTTGAACTGGCACATCCCATTGTAAATACATGTTTGCCAGTGCACAAAATCCTTAAATTGGATCTCAAGACTTTTTAGATAGCCACCCATAGTACAGGGATTTTAATTGGAAGACAAATATATATTAAAAAGTAATTTGAACCTTCGTATGCCACCTTCAACCATCAGAGCTGACATACAAATGTAATTCTGTAGATCAAGCCAACTTTGAGTTTGATTTCCTTCTGGGAAAAAGGATGATTAATACTCAGCCACAAAGCTAATGCCATGTTCCTGTTGATTTTTGAGAATTATTTTCCTAATGTTCTTTAATTCTTTTGGACATTTTCTTTAGATGCATCCTATATATGTTTTTATTCCATTGGAGCATGTACAGAGCTAGAGGCTTGATAGGCAAATGCACTAAATTTTCAAATAATGTACAATATCAATGAATAGCCGTTATAATGAAAAAAAATATATTCCTTTATATAAATTTTGCCCCCTCCTTTTTTATACAATATATTTATTTCATTTATTTATATTTATACCCTGCCCTTTTTTCCTGCAAGGAACCCAAGGCGGCTTACATAATAACTTCTTAAGAAATCAACATTTCACTAGGAAACTAGGGAGAAAAGGGGATATTGAGAGAACTATCTGTGTGAGTCGAGTATGGACCCAGTTATTACAGCAAGGTCTATGCTAAAAAGGGTGACCACAAGTAATGTTTCCTTGATGACCTGTGGGAAGGAAGAAAAATAGCGTAGAGAGAAAAGAAGGCATCTGGCAGGGGTGGGAGAGACTAAAGGAGTGTGTGTGTGTGTGTGTGTGTGTGAAAGTGCAGAATGTTCCAGTGCAGGATGTTTCCAGGTGATGTACATTACTAAATGAGAAAAATTTCACTAAAGTGCATTTCTGACGATAACATTAAACACTTTAAGAACATATTTTAGTGACAGACAGAACCCTGTTGGGTAGAGGTGAGACAAGTTAGCACAACTTAAATTCTAAAACACAAAACAATCTTCAGGAATGGCCAGAATAGTAGTCTTACCACTACCCTGCAATGTTAGGTAGAAAGGGTATGTACCGTATTTTTTGCTCCATAAGACGCCCCGGGCCATAAGACGCACTTAGTTTTTAGAGGAAGAAAACAAGGAAAAAAAGATTCATGTGCAGATTATTGGAAAACTAATGACAAGAGAACAAAATAATATCTCCATACATTTATTTATTTATTAACTGCTTTTTTAACCCTGCATTTCTTAAAAACAATCCAAAACAGGTTATAAAGAAGAATAAAACACAAATTACAATATCGTTGCGGGGATGGGAGGGGCGATATTGTAATTTGAGTTTTATTCTTTATTGTTTTTAAGAAATGCAAGGGTAAAAAAAGCAGTTAATAAATAAATAAATTTATGAGATATTATTTTGTTCTACTGCTATTAGTTTTCCAATAATTTGCACATGAATCTTTTTTCCCTTGTTTTCTGATAACCATTACTGCTTTCACGCGGGCCTACCTGCCTCCTTGCCGGCTTGCACTCTCCACGGCGAGCCGGCCGCGCTGGTCCCGTCGTGTCAGTTCTGGCGCGGCGGATGTGATGCGACAGGACCCTGCTTCGGCGCACTGGTCCCCACGCTATGTTTTTGGCGGGGGGAAACCAGGGCAACAGGGCTGTTTAAGCCCTGTTGCCCTGGTTCCCCCACCAAAATCATAGCGCGGGGATCCAGCGCGCCGAAGCAGCCGTATGTGACGCGGCGGCGGCTTCAGAGGCTCCGGAATCGACTCCAGCGGCAGCGGTGGTGGCGGCTTGAGCGGCGCGGAGAACGCTCCACGCCGCTCAGAAGAGCAAAATCGGGCTGCCCCCGCCAGCGGAATCAGGTCAGATGTGAGGCGGCGGCAAAGTTTTTTGGGGAGTGGGCGGCCTTGTCCCGCTCCGTGCAGGAGTCCTCCTCTCTTCCGCCGCCCACCCGCTCGCGTTCCTGCTGCTGGGGGGGGGGGGTGCCGCCGCTGCGCCGCGGCGGCAAAGTTTTTGGGAGTGCACAGGAGCCCTCCTCTCTTCTGCCGCTCACCCGCTCGTGTCCCTGCTGCCCGGGGGGGGGGGTGCCGCCGCCGCGCCAAAGTTTTTGGGAGCGTGCAGGAGCCCTCCTCTCTTCCACCGCCTGCCCGCTCGCGTCCCTGCTGCCGGGGATGGGTGGGCTGCCGCTGCCAAGTTTTTCCCCCCGCAGGAGCCCTCCTCTCTTCCGCTGGAACAGTTGGAGGCACGCAGAGGAAGGCAGGGGGGGGAATTATTTGGGTTTTTTCCAGCATTCACTCAATAAGACGCACAGACATTTTCCCCTCCTTTTTGGGGGGAGAAAAGTGCGTCTTATGGTGCGAAAAATACGGTATATATGTACATTTCTGTCTAAATGGGAGTGTGAAAACAAGATAGATATATTTAATTGAAATAGAATCTGTAGTTGTGAGGGATTGAGGCCTACACAGGATTGGGTTTATTGAGGCCTACACAGGCTTGAGTTTGTTGAAGCCTGAAGGCCCAAACACTTCCCTCAAGTAGTTGAAGCCTGAAGGCCCAAACACTTGGATGGGAGGGGGAGTTTGAGAGCTTTAGTTTACCCAATAGAAGTTAAGAATTAGATATCCTATTCAAGGTCACATGATTATAACCTTCCATTCCTGGGAAGGCTATATATGTGGGGTGTGGTCAGCTAGCAGTTAGTGTGTGCTGAGAGAGAGCCAGAAGCAGCAGCAGAGAAACAGCAGAGAGAAGGAGAGAAAGAGAAAGAGAAACTGGCTGCATAGCAGATAGGTAGTCTGAAGTTATACTAGAGAACGGTGGATTGTTTGTTTGTTTGTTTTATTTTATCATACTTGCTTTTGAATTATAACCACTCTATTAAGTAAATACCCAAATATTATAAGTAAAGTGTTGTTGTTTACCCTGAGAGTTTGGAGTGACTTATTCACCACGTCTACAGCCTACACCCATGCTATTGGAAGCTGTAAAAGGACTTGATGTCCTGGAACGGGAGGGGCTTTGAGGAGAGACAGAGATCTCCCAAAGGAAGGTTAAGGGGTCCCTGCAGTAGTGGAACCTTGACAGTAGTTAATATTTTATTATATGCTACTAAAAAAGTTGTGGGCACTTTCAAACTATGATTTTGTTTAATCACTTGCAATACTAAGATGTTTATGAGACAGGATTAAAAAACCTCAAACTTTTATCTCATGCCACAGCACATGGTTCAGAGTACCTCACAGACTAGTGATGGCAGCAACTGTTCAGTTCTGCATTTCCTCATGTTTGGGAATCCATATATGATTCAATTTTGCCTTGTTTTCCACTTAAAAAAAAAAAAGTCTTAAAACGGTTCTTCACATCAATGATTTCCTTTAAACAAGTACTTTGTGCTAACTATTAAGCAACATCCTTATTCTTTAGGCATATTCAGGTTGGCTAGTTCAGATTCTTCTGCAGATATATTTGAATAGTGTGTCTCAGGAAGTGTAAGCATGAGTAAGAACATACCGTAGCTAGAACTAGACAAGTCTAGAGTAGGGTTGTGACAGGCAGACTTCCTGAAATTGGAAGGTTTGACCAAGTTTAAAAGGCCCTAAGTGAATCACTCAAACACATTGCAAAATTTTCTGTTGCTTTTACAACTGCCAAAGATAACCGTGTGTGGAAGATCTGCAGTCTGCTTGCATATATGCAGCTCAAATATGAAACTATGCCAAAAACAGATTCTTAAAAAGATATGGTATAGCTTTCAGCTAGAATATATGTGACTAAGTCAAGCACATGAAAGGTACAGAACAAAGTTACCCTATGCTAGCTAACACATTTTTAGAAAAAAAGTTTCTCTTTGAGAAGAGCTCCCAAAAACATTAGTAAGGGTTCTTCATCAGAAATAGTAAAATATTTGCGGAGAGGAAAGCCATTCATAACCTGCAGAAAACAACTAGATGTGAGAACAAAACTGCAGCCTTCCTCCATTATGTCTGGAAAGCCCCTTCCCACCTAAATCCATTAACCCCGACGTGCAACCCCATCGTCTCCTCTGCATTACTTCGATGTTATTAGGATGCCAGATGTCCTCCAACGCTTAGAACGTCTTCCTTTCTCTCAGGATGATCTACAACTGTCTCCTGTCTTGTCTTCTTCCCCTCCAACCAACTTAACCTGTCCAAGGTTCCCCTCTCCCGTCCGCAGCTGTCTTCCCACGTGCTTTCTACTACCCATTAAACAGTACTTATCCCCCCCCCCCCAATTTGTGAACGAACCTCGAAGGTGTCTTCCTTTTCGGAATGTGCTTTTCCCCAAATGCCATTTCCCCTTTAAAAGCATCTGATATTTCCAGAGCTCAAGATTCCACAACCCGAACGGCATCCATCCTGCCTGCCCGTCCGCCCCGTTTCCGTTCTTCTTGCTCACACGTATTACTAAGTCCTAGTCCTCCCCCACTCTTCCTCCCGGGATTCCATTTCCCCCACCTCTTGTTCCACTCCGTTTCTTACGTCACAGGCTCAGGGTTTTCCTTTTCCCTGACGGCACTTTCCTCCGCGGCGCGGATTGGTTGTGATCCTGAGCCAATGGGAGAAGACACACCCCTCCCCCCCCAACTCTCTGCGCGGGGTTGGCGCGGCGCGGGCAGGTTCCTCGGTCCCTAGGGAGGGGGCGTCAGTTCGAGAAGCGGGCGGGGAAAGGAAGAGGGGGGAGGGAAACTCTCAAGCACCAGGTGGCTCCGGGCTAATCCCGTAAATTCGCGAAGAGGTACTCACGCTGATTTAAAGGGGCAAGAAAAACGCGGCTCAAAGAAAAGGCGACGGGTATTAAGGGAGGACAATGAACCAAGCTCCAGGGCAGCCTCCAGACAACTGAATCCTGAGCCGGGGAAAGGCGAAGCGGCCTTATTTTCATAGCAGACCCCAGAAAAAGCTGAGGCAGCTTCCCCCGCGCCTCAGCAACCAGAGCAGAGCAGCAGTCCTCCTGTGTTCTGCACACGCGAGGGACAGCCGCACATCCCGCCTGCCTTCAGCATCCCCCACGCACTCAAAATAAAAAACACGCCCAACAAATACAGACAGACCCCTTGGTGCGCCCTCAATATCCCACACAGGAAGCAGAAAATGCCCCACGCACACAACCCCTCCTTAAGCCAGGGGAAGCGCATCGCCACCGAATGCACGCGCAAAAGCCACTGTCCTCCGCAACTCCTTTGGTGACCCATACAGGAAACCTCATCAGAGTGCCGTACAGGAAACGGAGACACCCACGCCGCCCCCTCTTCTGCTGCATCCTATCCGTCTCTCCGACGATAGAGTCTCTTCGCGCCTGAGGCAGCCGGCGGTTCTCTCAGTAGTCCACCCACAGGAAATGGGAGAACCCGTCGCGTTGGCCTTCAGCGTTTCCCACAGGAAACACAAAGCTCCTCACAAAAGATCACCGCTTCAACCGCTCCAGGCTCCAGCCCTTCACATGATGGTTAACCATTTCTGTAGCGCTTCAGCAAGTGTGAGCCTAAGCATATTATTCAGAAGGGAACCCGTTCTTCCAGTATCAGAGGAAGCATGCCTTTCAATACCAGTTGCTGGGGAACATGAGTGGGAGAGCTAGTGCACCCCTGTCATGCGTGTGAGCTTTCCAGAGGCATCTGGTTGGCCTCTGTGGGACAGAATGTTGGATTAGATAAGGCTATGGCCTGATCCCGCACTACTCTTACGGTCTTAGCTTGGTGAAATGGCTCACTTTTTTCCTCACCTTGCAAAGGAGCAGGGGCTAAAACATTTGCCTAAAGCAATGTGGTCTCAAGTAACATTTGAACCCATGTCAATCTGTCAAATTGATGCAGAGGTTCATTTTACACCGGCACCCTCTCTCCAATTCACCCACAGAATTAGTTTCCCAGGAAGCACCAATCCCTAAAGGGAACTGATTTAAGAATTTAAGCTGCAATCCTGTACCCATTTACCTGGGAGTAAACTTCATTGAACTCAATGGGACTTCCTTTTAAGAAGGCATGCATAGGACTGATCTGCTAAGGTAGTTTCCTCAGCTAAAGTGAGTAGCTACTCAAAACCAGAGCAAACATGGCAAAAAGGAAGGTCCCTTCACCCTTTCACTGCATAGTAGTAGAGGAAATGGGGATTCTAACCCACATTACTGTAATCTTGGATGATAGTTTTAAATTATTAAATATAAATTTGTATTAACATAAGGATTTATGATATTGTGCAGCCAATACCTGGTTTATGCTACAGATTCAAGACCATGTAATGCAGATTAGTTACCTCTTAGTGTAGTTTAGGATGCAATCCTAAGCATGTTTAGACAGAAAAAAGGCCTACAACTCCCAGGAATGCTGGAGGTTTTAGGACTTTTTTCTGTCTTAACATGTGGATTGCACTCTTAATCCTTCTGTACTCAAGAGACACAGAGTGCAAAAGCCAGGTCAGCTGGGTACAATCTTTCTCTAGGAAAGAACAATATTGGCAGATGAGATATTTTCTCATGTACTGTGGCACACAATTTTTGTACTTAAGTGTCAGTCTCAACTACTGGAAGGCACCTGTGTGAAAATATATGAAGAGTGGAGGGCAGGTGGATTCCCCCCATTTTACAAATGCATTCTTATGAGAAGGGAGAAAATAAGTAGTCTGAATCAAAGGAAGCAAGAAATCTTTACTGGATCTACTAAAGTTTAAAATGTGGAATGCAACCTTTTGGGTTATACAGTGCTCTTCATATGGGAGAAAAATGTAAATTATGGGATTTGCCCTACTAGCACATTACACCAGTGCTCAATAACCTGTTCTAATATATAACTATCCAGTGACTTGGGACAAGCACATAATTTCTCATGGCCTAAGGCAGTTTCTACACCAGGAGTCCCTGATGTTTTTTTTGGCCTGTGGGCACATCTGGAATTCTCAAAGTGTCATTACAAAATGGCTGCCATAATGGGGACAGCCAGGCACAAAACACCCCCTTCACAGAAAGGCAAACTGGTGAGGCTAAAAGACAAGTAACATCCAGAACCTGACTACAAGGCAGAGGTACAGGCTGAGCCCCAAAACCCAAGCCCACCCCTTTGAACCCTATTTTCTGCTCCAACAGAAGCCCATTTCACAGAAAGGCAAATGAGACTGAAAGACTAGTAACTTCCCCACAAACCCTGACTATAAAGTAGGTGGGGGATGAGCCTCCAAACACAAACTCACTCTTTTGATAACCTAGGTTTTTTTCTGTATCACCCCCAACATACACATTCACCCCACTCGCAGCACTCAAGATCCACTCACCTAATGCTATCAGTACGCAATCCACTCACCTGTGTCACTCATTTCTCTTTAAGGTTCTCCTCTTCCAAACTCAATTCCCCCAGAGCCCACAAATTCAAACCTGAAAGCTGCTGACCCTTGCTGCCTTATCTGGCAATGTCAATGCAAGGCCTCCCTCCCTTGTGTCAAGAACCAGCCTCATCCATAACCGCCCTGCAGCATGCTTCCAAGTATTTATAGTCAAAAGGTTTAGAAAAGTACACATCTCATGCACCCTTCAGAAATAATATTCCTGGGTGTACAGGGCAGTTATTAGGTCTACAAGTTTCCTGCATTGAGCAGGGGGTTGGACTCGATAGCCTTGTAGGCTCCTTCCAACTCTATTTTATTTTTATACCCCGCCTTTTTTCCTCCAAGGAACCCAAGGCGGCTTACATAATCCTCCTCCTCCTCTCCATTTTATCCTCACAACAACCCTGTGAGGTAGGTTAGGCTGAGTGTCAGTGACTGGCCCAAAGTCACCCAGTGAGTTTCATGGCCGAGCGGGGACTAGAACCCGGGTCTCCTGGATCCCAGTCCGACACAAGAGAATATAGGCTTCTCTTGTCCCTAGTGAGCCTTCCGTGCCTTTGCCCCACCCCTACCCCTTTAAAAAGAATTCATTCCTTTGAGAAGGGATGGTTGAACTGGCAGGGAGGGCCAGTTAGCAGCAGCAGTAAGCAGCGAATGTATTACTACTCGGACTCAAAACTTAGTGGGATTTGGGCTCAGCTTGCAATGTGGGATTGAATTCTGCATTTGGGGAGTGTGTTCTACATTTTCCTTTTACCTTATTTTTCTCCATCATTAGTCCTAAACATATTCCAGAAGCACTGTAACGTTTTGATTCAGGCTTGCTTTAGGTGGCTGTGGATAAGTTGATAAAAAGGTGTAGTAGCTTCTGAACATAAAAATCGTTGCCTACCAAAATTCAAAAGGACAACCACATCAAACATTAAACCATTATCAATCAATTTTTTAAAAAGTAACTGTTGAAGGTCCATCTCTATTACATTTAAATTTTTCTAATGTAAATTTTCATGTCTTCTCACCATGACACAGGGCTATTCGAAGGTTGTATGCAAGGACAGCTTTACTTTTTAAAATTAACAGTATTATCTATAAAGAATACTGATTTCTTTAAGCAAACGTAACTTGAAAGAACTACATCCCTACTTAGTAGGGTAATTTTACCTTTCCAGTCAGCACTGTCTGCAGCAAGGTTTTCATAGTAATACTCTTTTAACTCAAGCCAATCCTACAGTAGGAGAACTTCAGCTGCTAGAGCATGCAGGGAATAAACCTCTGGCTCAGACCCTCCTTTATTGTAGCCTGAGTAGGGTAATATACTGTAATTGGTTTTCCACATTTGCCAAGAGTCTGTTTCCTCTTATCATCCACAATATTTAACACAGGGCTTGTAATAGGTCCAAAAATAATAAAATCTGTCCCAAGAATGGAAGTGATAGATACATAACATGCTGCTTTTTGTCATGGTCTTGGCTTTGTTAAAAAGTCTGTTAGTAGTTTTTATTACCACATGATGTGGTTTCTTTCATGCGCAGCAAACCTAGTAAAGACATTTCATCAGCTACTTATATAGTACCGACATGGATTATTTACAGACTGAGACTTCAATGCCACAATAAAACAAAATTAGCAGGGTATACTATTAACAAAGTTACGATGTAGTTAGTAGAAAAGGAACTCTACACCTCAACCAGTGAGAAAGGAACTGTACAGGAACATATGTACATAAGCCTCCTCACGATGAGATTTCCAATACGTGGAATATGCTATATGTGTGTATGTAAGCATATTTACACAATACTCTCTAAAAAATGTAATGTTTTTGAGCTGCCTTGAGTGCCTATTTTAAAAAATGTGCAAAATAGGTAACCAAGGATACTTAGGTAGTTTTATTGAACGTAGCAGGATTTACTTTTAAGTAAACATGCATAGGCTGTCTATAAGTGGCACCTCTGGAAGATTGACAACTAAAGAAAAATGCCACTCACTTCCTACAAAGCTTCAGCTACACAATTTTCCTAGTAATAATCTCAATTACTGGACCCATATCTACAGAAACTTTAAAATTATTAGAAAGGTTCCATGCAATAATATGGAGCCAATAGACTTGGCAGCTGCAATTAACTACCTTACTATGGGAATAGTCTAGAATGTGTACAGGTCTCACTTCCAGTCATATCAAAGCCTTCTTACAGCCACTGTATTACAGGTACTGTATTTTCAGTACCTACAAAGCCTCTTAATGCCAAAGTACCACTTCCAATATATCTCCCATATTGATTATGGAGGTGGGTGACAGGGAGAGGAAAAGGTGAAAAAAAAATGAATATGCACCAAGACAGAAAGCACAAACTGCTTAGGTGCAAGTTTGCCAAGAATTGTTCCTGACAAGATAGAATATGAATCTCACACATCTATGGCATATGTACATTTCCCCCATGTCTTAAGAATTCTATGAAGGAAGATCATGGTTTAAGGAATGTGTAATAAATACATATTGGCAATGGTTTGCAAGTAATTTCCTTCACTTTTGCGACACACCCTATCAAGTAAGTTAGAGCTGTGATACCAGAAGCGTTGTACCATACAAAACCTAAGATATAGCAATATGTAACAATGTAGAAGCTACAGTGCAATATTAAAATGAAATGGAAGTTGTTTTTGAAATTAAGATCAATGTAAAGAAAGACAAAGCACATGTATGGATGTGATGATAAATACTAGAACCACATGTTCTACAAAATTTCACAAGTCTCTTACTAGTAGTGCTGGGTGGTTATATTAGTCTGCCATATTGCTATATAGGCTAGGAATGCTCAAGAATAACGATGATTCATCAGTTTTCCAGGCACAGACAGTGTGCTGTAGCAGCTAGTATATTAGACTAGGCATGGGTAGACCTAGGTTTAAATTCCTATTCACCAGGTAAGCTCACTCAGTATTACCTAGGCTACCTTACAGGGTTGTTATAAATAAAATGGGTAGGGGAAGAACCATATACAGTTGCCCAAGCTCTTGGATAAAAGATGGGCTAAAAAAGGTAAAATGTATTTCAGTGGAAGAGTTTTAGGCACATGCTTATTTCACACTCCTTGCAATTATTCAGACTCAAAAGTGCTTAACTTTTGCAAGGGGGGGGAGGGAATTATGCCCCAAGAGAAGAAAACATAGGGCGTGTTCACACAACACGGGAACTGCGGGGGAGCAGAAGTCCCACGCGGTTCCTGTGTCGTGTGAACGCCGACCGGGGGTGCCCCCGCGGGACAGACGCACGCAAAGTGACCATGATCGGTAGAGGGGTAAGCCCCTACCGCACGTGGCCACCCTGCCGTGTGAACAGCAGGCGGCTGTCCCATGGGGGCCGCACAGAGGCGGCAGCCAGAGCGGCTGCCGCTCCATCCTGTAGGGGCAAATGGCCCCTCTGGGCATCCCGGGCCCTGCCCCCTAGCGCTGGGAGGCCCACACTGCGGTGCAGGGACTGCCGGCTACACCAGGGTCCACCCACGCGCACGGGGCGCAGGTTGTCTGCGGCGCCCCGCCGGACCCCCGCAGATTGCCCCCTGGTGCCTCCCCCGCCCGCAGCCTGGGTCGTGCAAACCGGCCCATACAGTGTGTAATGCCATGTAACTTTTAACAGCAACAGAGGAAGTATTTCACTACATGGAGCAGTTAATGTGTTATATATGTCATGAAATTCCATTTCTATGGCCAACAAGCTTGGTTCCCTGCTGTAAGTTATAGTATGCCATAACTTTAACATGAAATTATACTGTATCACCCACTGAAAAAACAGCTGAGAGTTCATGACAGAACTGAGTAACATGCTAAATATTAGGTAGTTCCTCAACCAAGAAAAGCAGTCTAGGATCAACCATGCATTTACTGGACTGGTTTGCACAACAGCCCACCCTGGGTTAATTTAGCTGTGGGGGCTGTCACATTGTGCCAGGTGCCATTTTTGCATGGCACCCAGCTTGCAGTATCGTGCGAACCCAGGCAGCAGGGGTTGTTTGAGGGTTAGAAAATCTGCAAATAAGCCAAGCTTGTGTTAGGGTTATTTGAGGGTTGCCTAACCCGCAAACAACCTCTGCCACCTGGGTTCACACAACATGGCAAGCCACGTGCGCGACCCAACACGACAGCACCCACAGCTGAATTAACCCATGGCAGGCTGTCGTGTCGTGTGAACCAGGTGATTATCTTCAACCAGCATTAGGAATGTCTGTTCTGTACTTTTGTTTTAAGCCATTTCTTACATAATGCTTTGTAGAACAGCATACTGAGTAAGGGCTGGTTGATATCTTTCAGAGAAATCTAGGTTCATAACAACCTTCTGAGCTTAAGTGCTGCTCTGAGCTTAAGAGGAATGGGATAAAAATGTAGTAACTGAATAACTCAACAATGCATTTTCAGTTACTGTATGCCCACCATGACAACCTAAAGTTGCAAGGTTATGTTATTCCCTGTCTCTTTGAATATATATCCATCAAAACATACTTTCATCCATGGATACTAAATTGAATCAGAATGGAATGAATTTCTGGAAACTCAGCAACACAGGTTGTGTTCAAGAAAAGATGGTCTCACTCATCTAGTATTCTGTATTAATATTCTGTACTTGAATATATTGTTAAACAGGAATTTATTTTGCAGTGCTGTAAACTAATTCATTAGAAGCATGGGGAAAATGAAAATAAAATTACCATGTAGAGTAGAGCACTAAAGCATTTCCAATTTTGGCTTTTGTCAGGATTTTCAATCTGGCAGTTTTATTGTCACACCCCCTTCACAATAGACAAGATGCTTACCATATTAAGATTACAAGTTGTCACCAAAAAACAAAAACAAAAATAAAAAAAAAATCCCAAAAAACCAAAGCCAACTAACTTTACAGTCACTGTACATCTACGTTGAAAAACTGTCCTTGATGAAAATATACCTAGAAATGAAGAAGCAAATAAATTTTTAAGAAAGATTAAAGTCTTCATAATGTGCCATTTTATGAGTTTCAATGCTTCCTGTAGTTTTCATTCATTAATAATATGTTTTAACCTACATAATTAAGGCAAACAGCTAATCCATTTCTGAAGAGGTGCCGTGGAAGTTGTGAGCAAATAGCAAACATTTGGCATTAAAATAGGTAACACATATGTAGCTTCTAATAATATACATAAAGCATTTTCTTTCTTTTTTGGACTCTAGGATAATGACAAGAGGACAAACATGCTAACATGTCAATAAGGTTTAAAATTCAGCATCTAAGCCATTTCTAATAATGCTTCTGTAGTTCCAAGCTCTAAACGTATAGAATTTATGCAAATGCATTAAAGAATTATAGCTTGGCAAATACACCCAAGCAGGTTATTAAACTATATATACAGAAAGTAAATGATAAATAGAGAATTAAGAGTCCTTCTGTTTTTCTTCAGAGCCTTGAAAATAGACAAAAATTGAGGACAGTTCTACAATATTAAACATTAGGTAACCACGGTAGTTGGGCAACCTAACTACACAAACTGTTTAAAATACTCAGATGACTTTGTAGTGTTTAATACAGTTCGTAGGCAAGGGCACAAGACAACATTTAACAAAAATAATCACATTAATTGACTTGGAAATTAAATGGAAATATAGATATGAATACAATCTCCAAAACCTGTCTTTAAGTGAACATTAAACCATTTATTCAAAGTTGTACAAGAATTTGAAGAATAAAGTCTTCTGCAACATGATGCCATCTTACAATAATTTCATGTCGTAGTTGAAATTGAGCGGGGGAGGGTGAAACAAGTTAGTAGGCCCCATCAGGCAGCTAGGAAGTAAAAATAGGTTCAACAGCAGCCTCCACCAGCCTGTTGTCCTCCCTGATTGCCTGCAAGTGTTGCATTAGTAGCAGCATGCTGAGGGCCAATTTTAATGCCATTTGCCTGAAATAATAAAAGTTGAATGCACATTACTATTTTGAAAGACTACCACAGGCTACAACATTTGAAAGTAGTTAACCTATTTCTGATTTATGAACGGCTAAACAAGTTGTCTCATTTTCATGATAATCAAGCTGTAGGGGGGAAATCCTATTAAAAACACTGGTAGCAATTAAGGAAATGACATCAAGGATAGGACTCTTGCTATATTACTTCAAGTTTTCACCATTTCTGTAGAACAGAATCCAGCAATCTATCACTGCCACTATGAATGTATACAGCAGGGTTAGGCAACCCTGTGCCCTCCATATGTTTTGGACTACAATTCCCATAAGCCCCAACCAGCATTGCCAATGATCAGAGATTATCATAGCTGTAATCCAACACATCTGTAGGACACCAGGTTGCCTACCCCTGGTATGGGCAACACTTAGACACAAAAGGGTTTCAAATTGTTTCGTACAGGTAGAAATCTTTAATGTTCCTAATAAACCCTTGCTCCCACCAAGAGACCAAAAAAAGTTCACATTTCTACTGGTCTCACACAGCAAAACATTTCCCTCTCTTGACTGCATTTCTTTCTATGTTGAGTCAGCTGTACAGGCTAAGGGCATACAAGTGTTCTGTGTCATCAATAATTTCTATGATCCCCAAAGACATGGCAAGTTGCCAAGAACCACACACAGAGTAGTTCTTTCATTCATCAAACTCACACTTATATCTTAACCCTCACTCCCTCAAGTGGATTTTACCTAAAATACAGCACTTTAAGAAAAGTAATACAGTAGCTTCAGAAATTAAGCTCTTAAGGAAACTTTGTGTCACAGTAAATCTCAGATTTATAGTGCTTGGCAGTTGTTCTGCAACAGTAGTAGCCTTGGGGTTTCTGGCACTAGCTTAATATTGACAGCAGCTGATGTGGTTTCTTTTCGCTCTTTGATTCCTCTTTAATAAAAAGCATGCCCTATGGCTCATTGGTTTTGCCCCCTCTGGGCTGGTAGCAACTTCTTGAGGAATCAAGGAGCCAGACTTGGCACTGAGCCAAGTAAATAGCATGCACTGTTGGCTCTTGACAGCATATTGCAATCAAATCTCCATAAGGCACAGTAAAGCAGACAGATTCTATATGAAACACGACAGATACAGCTAGCATGTTTTTTCAGAGGCCATGATTACTGTCCAATATATATGCTATTGATTGCTAACTAAAGAACATCTGGTTTAGTTATTAGGTGGGTGTTATAAGTTACACACACACACCCTCACTTCCCATGTTCATCTTGTACTGAGCACACTGCCATCAGCCACACCTTATTTACATGCATCCAAGGGCTCTTCAGGCCCTTGTAAACAGGCACAGCAGCAGGATGCCCAGCATGAGCAGGGAAAGATTACAATATGTCCTCTTATGCGGAGCCCCTCTCATGTGCAGAAGGGGCTGAACAGTACTAGCACAATGCAAGTTTAATATTCATGGATATAACTTGTGAAGTTGCAATCTTTGCTTTAAGAAATCTTAGTTTCCAAAAGATACTATGTGCCTGAAACTTTAATTTAAATACACTTTGAACAGCAAGACTTATTTGGTTAGTTACTTTTCAAAAAGTGATTTCACCACATCATTTTGGAAGCAGAATATTCTATTCAAATAAGGCTTTCAGTAACATTTGGGCAAACCTTGGTTTTCAGACTGTTCTTCTCAGATAGTAAATGCAATTTCTCAACACATGAGGTCCTATTGAAATTGACATGGGAAATGTGTAAGGTGATGTCACCTCATCAAAAAGTAACATGAAAATCTAATCTTAGACCCAAGTCATACAACTAAAGGACCACAGCCTAATTGAAATTCATACTTTACTAATATCTTTTTCCTTAATTCTGGGTAATTTCCCAATTTTAGAGACTTCATAGGAGCTGGGGCATAAGGAAAGAGGGAAGAATAACTCAGAGAAAATTAAATGACAACCCTGCAAAGCTGTCGCCTCTTTTCACAAAATTATGAAATTGAAAGAACTCCTGCAGGGTCAATACCAGAAGCTCCAGGTGCCAACTGGAAGAGACTGCTAAGAATATGTGTCTATGCCAATTTTGCCCAAGATGCAAGTTGGGTAACGTAAGACATTTTACTGGGTTAATGTATGCTTCAATAGAATACAAGTTATTAAAGCTGATCACGCAGTAAGTACGGTATCCTGAAAGCCTAGCATTCTATTTCACTACAGCTGCTTGCCCAATAAAAGGCCAACAGAAAACAGCATAATAAAATGTACCATCTTGCTTACAAAGTGTTTCATTTTATTCAACATGTCACAACTGTATCCTAAAGACTTTATCCCAGGTCCTTCAGGATGCACACAAAAAAGTTCAAAAACTAGTACTACTTTTACTAAAAGAGAGGAGAGCGGCAAGGCCTTTCCAGAAATGACTAAGTGCAATCTAACCAATTAACTAACTAATCACGGCAAACCTAGAATAAATCGAAATGGCCAGGACCCAATGAACGGCTTTAGGAATGTCCAGGGATTGGGAATGTCTATTGGAATTTGACTTTCTTTCTTTCTTTCTTTCTTTCTTGCCTGTAAGGAGCAGATCCCCATGCCATATAATAAACTACTTATGAAATTCCCCTCAGTTTCAAAAGTAGTTGCCATGTGTGTAGGCCTGGTGTTCAAGAAACATACACTCAAAGCTTGACCACATGAAACAAACTGTGTGGTTCTTTGGATCCCAGCCACAAGTTTCCTAATTAATACATGTATCTCAATTTGAACCAGTGACCTACAGATGAAACTGCAGATCAGAGAGATCTCAGTATGCACTGATGCAACACACATGAACTAAAGAATGTACAGACATGGTTGGCGTGTATACCTGTTTATTTGAATCTGCTTTCATAGATTCTTATTTCTCAATAAGGAAAACATGTACCATTATAAATTATTTATATATATAATTTAGCCAACAGTTCAATCCTATGCATATTTACTTGGAAGTAAATCCCACAAAGTTAAATTAGCCTTATTCCCAATTACATATAGCCTAAATCCTGAATACAGCAATTTTTTATACAAGCCTTATCTCAAATAATATTTACTCTGTCATCCATAATGGATAGATCATATTCAACAGACAAGTTATCATTGACTGCCTGTTTACACAGGTAAAAGTTGTTTCTGAAAGCTGTTGATGCCATATAGAGAAACAGATACAAGAGAACTTCTCTCTTTGGAGGATTTATTGTTGATTCATGAATGGACAGAGTTGCTTTATAATCCACTTCAATCAAAATACTAAATGAAACCAAGGATGTGAATACTAGCAGCTCAGCATATTTTCAGTTCATTGTACCATGCCTGGTGCAAGACGCATTTCAGTCTAAGACAGGGGTGGACAACTTGTGGCCCTCCAGCTGTTTTGGTCTACAACTCCCATGATCCCTCACCACTGGCTATGCCAACAGCTCTAGCTGTGGTCCTCTAACTAGAGCAGTGTTCTCCAACCTTGGGTCCCCAGATGTTTTTGGCCTACAACTCCCCGCATGCCCCAGCCACCATGCTGGGAGTTGTAGGCCAAAAACATCTGGGGACCCAAGGTTGGAGAACACTGAACTAGAGGGTCACAAGTTGCAACCCCTGGTTTAAGAGGTAAATAGTTATTTTGACTCTTATGCACCCATTTTCTGTAAATGTATTTTATATTTACAGGCTGCATTTTCACATTTGAAGACCTTACCTCATTATTAATGTCAAAGACGCCTTCCTGTATTTTCTCATAGATTTCCTTTGCTGTATTAATAAATGCCTGAAAAAAATAAATTCAAAAGTTTGAGGCAAACTCAAAACATGATGTGACAAATTCTACATCCTAAACAGGCCAACAGTGGCCTCTAGAGCAGGGGTGGGCAACACATGGCCCATGGGCAGCCCATGGTCCCTGCTGCCCCTCAGCATGGCCCCCACAATTAAAAAAACAAAACAAAAACTTTTTTCTTTCCTTTCAGACATACAATACCACAGCTAGTTGAAACTGGCCAGTTCTTCTGTGTAAGTCAAGAGTCGTTGAGATGGAGCAACTTCTACATACATTTCTGATTAGTCACCTAGGCTATGGATATCAGAGATGGGGCTAATATCACCATTGGACAAAATAACAGCCCACCTCTATCACGGGGCTGGCTTTTACTGTTTTCATATTCCCATAAATATGTGAAGCATCATCTCACTATTTGCATTCCTAATTAGATGTTTCCAGGAAGAACAAAGATGCTTTCCCTCAGCCCATCTTTTCTGCACAAAACTCTGCACATACTCTGAAACCCAAGATTTTAATCATGCAGGTAAAATATATTTAGCTAAATTAGATTGGCTTTATTGATTTTTATTTGTAAACTCGTGTGCATGGTTTTGTTGCTTTCCCCTTTCCTCCCCTCTTTCTCTCTCCTGCCCCCTTTCCCTAATAAACTTCCTTAAATGCAAGGACCTTTGGCTTCATTGGTTTTAAGAGATTTCACTGGAATTTCTCAATATAATCTTCTCCACATGCTAAGACTGCATGGGTGTTTAGCTACCCCTTGTGTTCCAAGGATAGTTCACAATGTTTTGTTAAGTTCTGTGCCCTCTGGGCTTTAGGAAAGTAAATCCAAAGCTCCTTCCTGTTTAATATTTATAGAGTTTGGCTGAAGGGAGGGGTCCTTGGAAGTATGGCTTAAAAACTCCGAACCAGCTGGACTGCCTAGAGTGTTCAAGTAGGATGAGCCTGTGTTGGCAGCCTATCGTATTCTGTTTTGGGGAAACCTATCAAAAAGGAGGTCCATCAGTAAGGACAACAACCAATATCCCTCACAATGGATATACAAGTTTCATCCATATAGCACAACATAAGCAACCAGCTCTTCCCTGTTAGGTTGGGGTGTGTGTTAATTTCCCAGTGTAGATGACTTTACTTATAGGTATTAGCACTTCCTTTAAGTAGCCTTTATGCTTTGAATACCAGCCAACCATTTTAGTTAAAATATAACAGATAAATTTGGGGAGGGGGTTCAAAAATAGTTTAGATGCTAATCATAAAGATGGCTGCACAAGGAATATCAACAAAACAAAGAATTTATTGCAGTTCAAAAATAAGTTTCAAGAATAATATGCTGTGTGAATGCAGTGTAATCCTAATGAAAGCTTTCTCTTTGAAGCACTCTGAATAATCACCATAATTCTAATTGTGAACTCAGACTGTACACTACTGGGAGTGGTTAAGGCTGGGGGAATGTGTGCCATGAAGTTAAAAAAACTCCCCTCCTTGCACTATACAGGGACACCCCCCTTCAATACTATATAGCTATAAACTGCTCAAGTTCAGGGTTCCCAGGAACACAGAAAGCTCTTTTATATAGGTCAGATTATTTGTCCATCTAGCCCAGTACTGTTTACTGCAGGGGTAGGCAACATGGTGCCTTCCAGATGCTTTGGAGTACAACTCCCATGACCTCTGACTGCGGCCCATGCTGGCTGGGGCTTCTGAAAGTTGTAGTCCAAAACATCTGGAAGGTACTAGGTTGCCTACCTCTGGTCTACTCTGACTGGCAGTAGCTCTCTAGGGTCTTAGGCAGAGGTATTTAACGTCACCTGCTCCCTGATCCTTTCCACAGCAGGGGAAGGCCTCAGGGTTGTGTGTGTGTGTGTGGGGGGGGGGATGACGACAGTGTAAAACAGTATCCCCACCCCCACCCCCCATGAACACCACCCCTGCCTGCCAGTCTGAACACAACTACAAGGCTCCTGTTCCAGGATGACTAGAGCCCTGAACATGAGTACTCTTCTTAGGGACTGGGGATACACTGCAACATTTTTATGCAGGTCCCACTTATGTATAAGAGTATACCGCCTGAACTATCTATGTGTTCCAGGTTTTTGTTTTTTAAAATACTTTTATAACTTATTTAGTTATAGTAAAACTATTGGAAGTTTATGGACAATATCTTAAAATATGTAAATGCAGAATAGCCTTAATCAGGGTGTCTACTGGGTAATTTTTGTACCTTCAGAGCACCATTTCCACCTATCATCACAGAACCAAGGTCCTGAACCTTTTATCTCTCCCACTGCCCCAGGCTCTACTTTCTTGCACCATTTCAGTCTTCTGAGAATGACTTTGCTAAATGAGTTTCAGTTTGGATTCCACAGTAAACAGTACAATGGATTTATAATCAATGAAAAAAAACAAAGTTCCTCCCTTCTTTAAAATAAAATAACAACAACAACAACAACAATCCCCCAGCATGAGATAGCATTCAGAATTCCTAACAAAAATAATGATGACCTTGCACATGATGGAATATTGTCATCTTAAGGCTGAAAACAGATTCTTTTCCAAAATGTATTAAAGCATACAGGAAATATTTACATCAAATTATGATCAATTCCAACATACAAGCCAATTAAAATTTAACACATGAAATGCTTCTGTTCGCTCATTTAACATTATACCAAGAACTTGAAAGACAATATGCCACATAAGATTTTAATGACAGTAACAGAGACAGCTAATATTGCAAATCAAATTCTCCTGACATATCAATTCTGTACTATCACACAAATGTGCTATCATCTACTCAGGTTTGCCACACCTGGTCACAAATCTAATTCAAATATTAAAAAGTAAACAGGGTTCACAGAGGGGAACAAATCATACCTTTCCTAATTTCTACACTGGAAGCATTTGCCTGCTGAACTTGCCACCAGAGCTTTGTTTCCTAATTAACAGGACTGATATGTTTTCACCTTTAAAGGCCTTACAGCTCCCTAGAGTAATCAATCTACTGCAGCTCAATTACTGCACCAAGTGCATACCACAGCCAGTGAAGGAGACTTGAACAACTGCAGCCATGAGTGGAAAGATATGAATATGCATAAACTCTAAGTGGGTGATCGAATCATCACAGAGGGTCATGAGAATTTGCAGCAAAATAATGAGAAGAATTAATCATTGCAGATTCACAAGGCACTTAGGAAGTGAGTAGGTTTTTTGAACGTGCACTGGAGCTCAGAAATTGGCTTTTGGCCAACTCTGAATTGATTTGCATTCTTCAGAAACGGAAGTTTTAATATAAAAAAGAAATATGTATTATTTTGGCTTTTGATAATGTACCAATTATTGCAAGGGTATATGCCAGAGTAATTGAAAACTATGGTCATAACTTAGGAACTTCAAACAGCTGCATTTTTTAAATGGGGCTAGCTACATTGTTTCTGTTAAACAGAACATGATTCTAAAGTTATGTTATGATAACTTCATACAAACAACCCTTAACATTTAGCACATTCAAGACTAGACTACAATTTATTATTCGAATAGGCCTGCAAGTTATTTTTATTACCTTCTTAAATATTAATTGATCATGATGGCACATCCTATAAGATTACCTTTTGTTGAATTCAGGCATTAAATCCGAACACACACAGAAGTATTAAGAACTGCACTGATGGCAAATGAAGGCTATGATCCAGCACCTAGAATAGCATGTTTGAAGGCTCATACATTTGGGTTTCCCATATGTTCTAGTCTACAGATATTCAGCTAGATCCATCCTGTGGATGGGGGTGGAGGCGATTTTCATGAATTCCCTCCCCCCTTCAATCCCCTATGCCCCAAAACATCTGTTTTGGAGGGTTGCTTAGCCTTCCAGAACAGCATGAGGCGATACCAGGGGCTGCAGGTGGAAGGAGGAATCAGCAAAAATTACTGCCCTGCCCCTACGTCGAACAGGGAGGCTCTTGTTAGATCCCAGTTCCCTCAGGCAACAGAAGGAACCCTTCCATTTTCAGAGAGTAAATTCTGGATCTAGCTCCTAGAAGTAGATGGAAGCTCCTGAACACTCAGAGCTCTGGATCAGGCCAATGGCATATGATACACTTTTTAAAAGGGCAAACAATTCCTTCATTCAATATAGTTGATATTAACCCTAACAAGAAGTGTCACTGCCTTTAACGAAGTATGTCTCCTTCAAATAATGTCATTATTCATATAGTTTTTATTGTTCCGATTGTTAGCTACCATGGGTTGTTTTAATAAGGATAGGGTATACATGTTTAATAAATAAATAAAACATACCAACTAAATTACGGTAATGATGCTCAAACTAGCGTATACTTTATCTTTGTAAACCACTCTGGGAGCCTTTTTTTGGCTGAAAAGTGGGGTATAAATGCTGTAAAATAATACTAATACTAATATATTCCCCATCAACATGGGTTTTGATCTATAGTTTCCTATTAATCTGAAGGATCAAGTAAGCATATAAACACAAATCATATTTATGTGTATATATATGTATACATATTTATACCTGACAGCAGTATTGGGAAGCTCTATTCCTATGGGATTATTATACAAACTGAAAGTTTGTATTCACTTTGATAAAATACATTTTATTTCCTTGGATTATGGAAAAATCTATTATAACCACATTTCCAGCAGCCACGTATGTATTTTAAGCTGATAAAAATATGCTTCATCTTACATTCCAGCAACACTTGGGGCGTTTGACTATTAGGCACCATAACTAATAACAAAGAAATAATGCTAATGTCTTTCTGATGGAAGGGTCGTAGCTCAGTGTCAGGGTTGTATTCAATCTTACTCTTATTTAGAGTACACCCACTGAAATGAATGGGACTTAAGTTAGACTAACATTGGGTACAATCCATTGGATACAACCCAGAGTATATGCCTTGCGTACATTCAACCCCAGCATCCAGTTAAAAAGTTCTCAGCTGGCAGGACTGAGAAAGACCTTGGTCTGAAGTCTTGGTCTACTGCCAGTTAGAGTAGTCAAGTTTACATAGTAGTCTGCTGTAACATATGTTTGCATCTTCTTTCTTGGAGTCAAGATTCAGGAATATGTCAATATATCTTAGTTCAAAAAACTCTGAAGCTGACTGAAAACTCAAAATATTGAAATGCTATTGATTCTACCATGCAAATGTTACTAGCCTCATTTTTAAAAATAGGCAACGTGACTACTGCAGCTGGTAAATAATCTTTCAAGGTATAATAAGAACACCTATAAATAAATGGTATATTTGAAAAAAAATCAGAATATTTGAACATCACTATGCTACAACAAAAAGTTAAAAAAAAACCCGTTTCCCTTCGCTTAACACTGAAAAATTCAGATTCCTCAATTTTCACATGACATGCTGCCACCTGGTGGTTGCAATTTATCACTAACAGTCTAATCTGACTTACACTGGTCAATCATTTCTAATACTATAATAGAAAACATCTAACAGTAGATTTATAAAAGAAAAAATCTAACTCACTAAATGTGATTATATATATAAGAATTTGGGACTCTCAGAAATGTAAGATATGTGTGGACCTACAACATCACTTACCATAAAAGATTAACAGGATTCAAGCAGGGTTAATTAAAATATTTCAGAAATCTTGCCTAACACTCTAACTCAACAGTTCTCAAACTGTGGGACAGGTTTCCCTGGGAGTGGTGCAAGAGACATGGAGACTGACAGGCAGATCCAGGGATTCTTCTCCTCCCATCCCCCCAGCATTAGAGGTTTTGTGCTGCAGCCAAAACTGCTATGCTACCCTTAGAAGTGAGGCAGAAAATATATAGGAGCTTCTAGACACAGTAGCTCCTTTCCTTTCTTCCCTGATTGGCTAGTTTTAGGAGATAATTCAAGATAGCTTATTCTGTGAGAATGCCAGTGTTTGTGCCCTGATCTGCAGATCCTTATGTACACAGGAAGGAATGCTATGTTTTTAATTCTACATTTTATATAGATAAAATGTATGTATTTTATATATTTGGCGTTGAGAGCACATGATGCAGGCCATATACTGAAGCTAAGCAGGTATGAGCCAGGTCAGTGCTTGGATGGGTGACTGCCTGGGCTGCCCACATCTGTTCTCCTGCATTGAGCAGGAGGTTGGACTCGATGGCCTTATAGGCCCCTTCCAACTCTACTTCTGTGTGTGTGTGTGTGTGTGTGTGTGTGTGTATATATATATATATATATATATATATAGTGTATGGTTTTTAATGCTACATTTATATATGTATATAATTTTTAATATTATTGATGATTTAATTCTATTTTTAACTATTGCATTTTTCTATTTCTGTTTTAATTGTATGAATTTTTAAGGTTGTGAGCCGCCTTGGGTCCCAGTGTTGGGAAAAAGGCAAGGAACAAACAAACATAATGATAATAATACACAGCAGCAGAGTGCATACAAGGTTCTGTATGCTCTCAAGAGATGGTTGCTGGGGAGTTGCAGGTCTTGGGTCTATCATTCAAAAATGTGAGGGAAAGTACTCTTTTAAGAAGGCCCCTAGGACTTACATGCTTACTCTGTCCTTCCCCTGATAATATTTTACTGGACTGTTCTGGGTTGTAGCTACAATTGTGCTGTAGGTTTTTTGTACTATCAGGGCTGGATGTTTTATGCTGGTGTTTGTTGTTTTTATGAATGTTTGCTATTTTATTACTGTTTCAGTTTTTATTTTATAAATTTTATTGTTCTAAGCCGTCTTGGGGGGGGGGGGGTTCCTGACCTGAAAGGTGGCCTAGAAATATTTTAAATAAATAAATAAATATTGCATGTTAGCTACTAGTTTAAAAGAGTTCTGAATTCGTGAGAATTATATTACAATAATTTGTTTTACACACACACACACACACACACACACTACAATAATTCACATAAAGAACTACAGTAAAGCCTCTTATGTGAAGAATTAACATATTCACTTACTAAAGACTAGGAGCCTAAAGTTCATGAAAACTGAGAGGGAACTAGAGATGTAAGAACAGGGCTGAAATTACAATAATTTTAGGAAAGGTGATGATGATCGGTGGCAGCAGGAAAGGCCTGAAGAAGTGATGTTAGTCTAGACAAGATGAGCAGCGAGTTGATAAGGATTTTAGTAGATGATGGGCTGAACAGAGTACCTGTAGTGCACAGCTTAATTAATTCTACAGACAACAGGAAAATAGGGGAAAAGAGACAGAGAAAAGAAATTGGGAAATGATGAAAGCAGTAGCAAACTTACCATGGGAAAGTGTATGGTGAAAGGAAATAAAAACAAGGATGGGTCTAGAATTTCAGAAGACCATTTGTGGAGGCAACTAATGGAATGAGTTGGGGAGGGAAAGGGAAGAAAGGAGCAGAAAAGCAATAACATGAAAGAGATGGGAGATGAAGGCAAATGTGGAGTGGGTGGGCCATGGATACAGAGTAGAAAAATGGGAATACAACACAGGGGAGGAGAAATGGGAAGAAAGATCACATGCATATCAGCAAAAGAAGAAGGGAAACAAGATAAAATTGCAAAGAACAAGTAAAATGATCAAAATTCACTGGAAGAGGATGCTCCCACATCATGTAATTTGTTTCAAATAGGGACATGCATTGGCTGAAGCTTGCTAAGAATCAGGGTTCTGGTGCTTATCGAGGTGAAGTGGGTTTCCCTCCAATACAACCAGAACTGAAGCTGAACCCACACAAAGCATCATGTGTGAATCGGGCTTTGGAAACGCAGAGTCTGTTTTCCAAAAATAACGTATTTTGTTTTTTCTCTCTATAAATGCTGATGGGGGGATTGTGATTGAGTAACTGACGGGTCTACCTTCTAATCATAGGGCAGGTTTACCAGAGGCTTTCCAATTACTATACTTTTATGGGAGGGATTGTGAGTTATAAGCTGTGTCTCTTAGCTTCCCTGATCTGTAGTATGCTAGTAGGAAATCAGAGGTTCTGTGTTGGGTTGTGGTGGCTTCAGGTTCTGTTTGTTCATGACTTCAAAATCCTTTTGTGTCCCCTTCTCAATTATTAAATCAATCCTTCCCTGACTGTTCCCTGTAGTGAAAAAACTTTCTTTCCAATCCCACCCCACTTCACTATTTAAAGAAAAGCCTCAAACCAGTTTTTAATCATCTTAACTCCCTAGCCCCTGTATTTCCCTTCCACATACACTGCTGCATCTATCCTTCTGAAGCTTTGCAGGTTTCTTACTTAGGGCCACCTCTAGGATGTCTGTCGTTTTCAGAACAATGGTCCACAAGGAACACAGGGGGATATATGTATCCTGTTTTGGATACCCTCAAAATATAAAAGCTGTTCTTGCACAAAAATCTCTGTACCTATTCAACTTGGCAGGCTTGAACCCCTCAAAAAGGGCAAATATCCCTAAAAAGGGCATCCCATTCTGCCAAGAAATAAATTAGGTCCCTTAAAAAAACCCCATCAAAATATAAAAGCATGTAGCACAAAAACACTTGCACCTATTTTCCCGAAATTTGACAGGTGAAATCCCCTCCCACTGGGCTAATATGCCTGCAAATTTTGACATGGAGAAAAAAGTTATGCCATTTAAAGAAATTCCCATGATAGTCAATGGGAGGTATTAAGCTTTAGATTTCTGAACTTGACTTGGCTTCAATACCTGAATCAAAGCAGACAGCTTCTGAATCAGGCCGCTTTCCAATCTTGTGGTCAGTGCACACCTTTTGTTTCAAGCACAATGGTAATGCCATTGCCATGTTCTCTGACTTTGTAGATTTAAGACATTAAAGTTGGAAGACAACTTGGAAAAAAGTACTGAAGAAATCCTCATCAGTCCCAAAGCAGAACCAGTCTGGGGAGTTAGAGGTAACAATCCACACTGGTAAAGTTAGCTTCAATCTTATTTGGGTCCCAGAGAATAAAGGGATTTTCCATTACACATTATCTTCCTGACATCAGAGGATAAATACTAAAATCAAAGTCTACCATTTCCTAACAACACACAATCAGGATAAGCAGACTGGTGTACAATCATAGGACATTTTCATAGTGCAGAGGACGATATCAGGAGACTAGGAAATAGGGCTGGAAGCAGGGGACATTTGGCGTGAGGCTTTTTTTTTTTTTACCAAGCATTTGGTCAAGGCAAAAGAGGGTTGAGCATACAGAAGCTACAGCTGGGTGATCACATCCCCTGCTTTATGTGAGTATTTTAAATGAGATTTGTTGATGCTCAGTGCTTCTGTTATTTGCAAATTACTGCTGCTATTGACGATCACTGATAAAAGTTCAGTACCTGTCCACAGTCTCTCTGCTGTGTTTCTTTCGTCAGATTAGTTTATACCTAAGGAACTTGTTGAATGGAGGTAAATGGAAGATCAGAAAACTGGTTTGTCTCTTTACCCAATGGAACACAAGCTTTTAAATGTTTACTCAGAAGCCAGCTCTGAGGTTAATAGGGTTTACTCCCAGACAGGATGGTACACAGGACTGCTGCCCTAACGTTACAGGGAATGGATGAGTACAGGGAAAGAGATGGGGCTCAGTTAGCTCAGATTTCAAGTGACCGTGTTAAATGTTTAACACCCCCATTAGAAGGGCAAACTGAGTCTGCCTCTCTGAAGATCACTGGATTCATCGTGCTCCCCAACATGAGATTCTGGGCTTCAAGAAGCTTGCCTGAAAGAATCATACTATCTGCCTGAACTTGTACTAAATTTGTGCATACATTTGTAGCTATGAATATTTAGTGGTGAGAAAAGGATTATGACATTACTCAGTCTTAAGGAATAGGGCATATCTAGCTGGCCCAACAAGGCCACTCAGTAAGTCACTCAGCTGTTCCACTGAGTTCCAACTTCCCTATATACTCCCCAAAATAATGTGCTGCCACCACCTACTGATTTATAGACCAGTAGGACCCTCCTTTATATATACCTGAGTATATCAAAGCCAGCACATGAGGTGAGATATACTAAAGTTAGAATCTACTCAGACTGGAACCACAGGTAGTAAAGCAGTAAGCATATATTTATTTATGGAACATAACTTCCAGAACAAGTACGTAGTCATCTGATAAAGAATCATACCTAACCTAAAATCCCTGATAAAGAATAAGGGTTCTATCAAATAACATAACATCTCTGCTCCCCCTTTAAGACCTATCCTTACCACCAAGCATTTATTTATCCTTTCTCTCCCCCTCTCTGATCCTACACACCCCTCTCTCTTCTCATTAGCCTGATGCAGTTGTTTAGCTGGCACATGAAAGTGTTAAGTGTGGCAGGTGCATGCACACAAGCAGGCCCCAAATAGCCCCATGTGCCTGGCTCCCCTTTAGATCTCCCCATGCTGGGCATCAAGGTATGCAGCGGGTTTGTAAGTGCATTTAGCTGAACACGCTTACATACTTCCTTGCAATTGGGAAACCCTGAGAAGGCAGACTTCTTGATTGCTGGAAGGCTTGTAAGCACACTCAGCCAAATGAGCTTACAACCCCCCATGCAGACCTTTGCGCTAAACACACAAAATTCATTAGAGGTGCCTGGGTTCATTGGGGATGGAGCTTGTATGAGGGTTCTCCCTGCACCCATTTAGCCCTCCCAGGTACAGGCTAAATGCTTGCATAGGGCTGCTCACTGCCTTTCTCAACTGACTCCTAACTTCACCCATCATTCTACTCTGGTCCATGCTGTCAGTCATTCCTCCACTAATTCTTCTGTTACAAGGACAAAGAAGCTTCAGGAAAAAACTCCCAATGTTTTAATTTGAGTATGTTTTAGCATCTAATTGAGGTAAAATTATTAACCATGTAAATGTGGCCCCTTGGATGGATACAGAGTTTTGCTCTCTCATCCATTTGAGTTCAACATTCCTGATTCAGTATCTCTCCCCTAGAAGCAGCTTCCAGTATGAGCCATGACTACCATCATTATCTCTAGCTGTTTTTTTCTGGTCTCATTTATTATTCAAGCACTAGCATTTCTTCCATTTCCTTTGGGAAAGTGATCTAAGGGACCATCTTAAGTCTATTTTGCAAGTATCTGTACTGAATTTTTTTTAAAAGAACCATTTGTTTTTCTTGGTTAATTTATCAAGTTGTTTTTCTGCTCTGTTCAGATACTTTTTCATAACCCTATTACTACATTCTAGCTGTGAAGTCAAGCGAATTGAAGGAGAACTAATAATTAAATGCTTGTAGAATTTGGTTCATTTCTCATTGATTTATGAATCCTTGAAATCCAGAAAGTCTTTTCTGAACAATATTCATTTTTTTTTTTGCCTCGGGTAACTGGATTCATTTATATTTAGCTAACAGAATTGTATGAAATGGTAAAGACATATTCTTTTTCCAGAATCTCATACATTTACAGCACAATCCTATATATGTGCTTGGCAGCCCCATTGAGAGCATCTGGGTTAAAATAAAGGGGGCAAAGAATAAAACGAACATGGCGGTTGGAGTCTACTACCGACCACCCAATCAAGGAGAAGACGAGGATGGAACTTTTGAAAAGCAAATTGCCATTGTTTCAAGGAGGCACGATGTGGTAGTAATGGGAGACTTCAATTTCCCTGATATCTGTTGGGAGACAAATTCTGCCAAACATGGCCCCTCCAAGAAATTCCTGAGCTGTGCTGCTGATAACTTCCTCCTACAGAAAGTGGAGGAAGGAACTAGAGGATCGGCTATCCTTGACCTGATTCTAACCAACAGAGACGAGCTAGTGGATGAAGTGGCAGTTTCGGGAACTCTGGGGGAAAGTGACCATGTTATACTTGAGTTCTTGATTCTAACAGAAGCAAAAGCTGAGTGTAGCCAAACACGTACCCTGGATTTTAGGAAAGCCAATTTTAACAAACTCAGAACAATGATTAGTAAGATCCCATGGCAAGTGACTCTCACGAGAAAGGGAGCCCAGGAGGGGTGGGAGTTTTTAAAAAAGGAAATTTTAAAGGCACAATTGCAAACAATTCCCACAAGGAGAAAAGGCAGAGGGCAACAGAAGAAGCCAATGTGGCTTCACAATAAACTCAAAGATGACCTGAAAACAAAAAAGGACACGTATAGGAAGTGGAAGGAAGGACAGGCTACAGGGGAAGAGTACAGGCAGGTAGCACAGAACTGCAGGAATAGTGTCAGGAAGGCTAAAGCTGAGAATGAGCTAAGGTTAGCGAGGAATGCTAAAAGCAACAAAAAAGCTTTCTTCAGATACATGCACAGTAAAAGACAGAAGAAAGAACTGGTGGTTCAACTACGCAATGAGGATGGCAAATTGATAACAGAAGACAAAGAAAAGGCAGAAGTGTTCAATTCCTACTTCGGCTCGGTTTTCTCCCAAAACAGGGTCTATGACCCCCCTGGCAAACCTGAAGTGCAGACTGAAGGGGCAGAATTGCAGCTTGAGATTGATAGGCAAATGGTGAAGGAGCACCTGATTACTCTGAACGAGTTTAAATCTCCAGGGCCTGATGAGCTGCATCCTAGAGTAATAAAGGAACTGGCAGAAGAACTCTCAGAACCACTGTCTATTATCTTTGAGAAATCATGGAGGACAGGTGAAGTGCCAGACGACTGGAGGAGGGCAAATGTTGTTCCCATCTTCAAAAAGGGCAAGAAGGAGGAACCTGGGAACTATAGGCCAGTCAGTCTGACATCAATCCCCGGGAAGATTTTTGAGCAGATTATAAAGAAGTCAGTCTGCAAGCACCTTGAAAACAATGCAGTGATTACTAGAAGCCAGCATGGATTTGTCAAGAACAAATCCTGTCTGACTAATCTGATCTCATTTTTTGATCGGGTAACCTCCCTTGTGGACTGTGGGAATGCTGTGGACATTATATATCTGGACTTCAGCAAAGCTTTCGACAAAGTGCCTCATGATATCCTGATTAGTAAGCTAGCTAAGAGTGGGCTAGATGGTACAACTATCAGGTGGATCCACAATTGGCTACAGAATCGGACTCAAAGAGTGCTTATCAATGGTTCCTTCTCAAACTGGGGAGAGGTAACGAGCGGGGTACCACAGGGCTCGGTCCTGGGCCCGGTGCTCTTCAACATTTTTATTAATGACTTGGATGAGGAGGTACAGGGAATGCTTATCAAATTTGCAGATGACACAAAGTTGGGTGGAACAGCTAATACTCTGGAAGACGGAAACAAAATTCAAAGTGACCTCGATAGGCTGGAGCGCTGGGCCGAAAACAAAAGAATGAAATTTAATAGGGATAAATGCCAAGTGCTGCACCTAGGGAGAAGAAACCAAATGCACAGTTACAGAATGGGGGACACTTGGCTCAACAATACTACAAGTGAGATCTTGGAATTGTGGTAGATCACAAACTGAATATGAGCCAGCAATGTGATGTGGCTGCAAAGAAGGCAAATGCAATTTTGGGCTGCATTAATAGAAGTATAGCTTCCAAATCGCGCGAAGTGATAATTCCCCTTTACTCAGCACTGGTTAGGCCGCATCTTGAGTGCTGCGTCCAGTTCTGGGCACCGCAGTTTGGGAGGGACGTAGACAGAGACTGGAGAGGGTTCAGAGGAGGGCAACAAGGCTGATAAAGGGACTGGAAACAAGGCCCTATGAGGAGAGACTGAAAGAACTGGGCATGTTTAGCCTTCAGAAGAGGAGACTGAGGGGAGATATGATCGCACTCTTCCAGTACTTGAAGGGATGTCACACAGAGGAGGGCCAGGATCTCTTCTCGTTCATCCCAGTTTGCAGGACACAGAATAATGGGCTCAAGTTACAGGAACCTAGATTCCACCTAAACATCAGGAAAAATTTCCTGACTGTTAGAGCAATAAGACAATGGAACCAACTACCTAGGGAGGTGGTGGGCTCTCCCACTCTGGAGGCATTCAAGATGCAGCTGGACAGCCATCTGTCGGGGATGCTTTGACCTGGATTCCTGCACTGAGCAGGGGGTTGGACTCGATGGCCTTGTAGGCCCCTTCCAACTCTACTTTTCTATGATTCTATGACTCGACTCGTGACTTGAGACCAAGGACTCTTCAACATTCCTGTCAGAAACCAAGTAATTTCTGTATGACTGACAGATCTTGTTTCTTCCTCCAAACCCAAATTGTAATTTGCTGATGGGGCCACACTTGAACACAGTACTTATGTATAGGTGTACAGTTTTTGAGAAGTTGCTGCCATTTTTCACACCTTGGCATGGCCTCAACTTTCTACCCACTGTGAAGTCATGTTCCATCAGCTGCCTCAGTCCACACCAGTGGGTCAAACACTGGAGCAGCTTGCTTCTTCTACTCTAAGAAGCTTCTGCTACGTACTCAGGAGCCTGTTTTACTGAGACCTGGCTAATAATACAAGTTTGAATGTCTCAGAAAAATGTCTTGTTCTTGCCCCACTGTTCAGTTTTCAGGTGGGTGCTTTTTTTCTTCTGAATGTTCCTGGAACATACCATATGTTTGTTCACACATTCATCCATCATTTGTATACCCATTATACCTCTGTATATCCCTTGGTTATTTCTTTTTGCTAACACAACAAAGTCTTTACCAAAATAGAGATGGAGATAAATGTGAATTTATGATCATTCCTATAAAGCAATGTACAACTATATACTGACATTTACGGGTTGTATTTATTTGGGTTTTTCTTTGGTTGTGCATGACCTGCATGTATGTATGCACATGTGTCACAAGCAGCAACAGGGGCAATCCACCGTTTGCTACAGGATTAGAAGATCCTGGAATGCATGGATCATTGTTATGAGTGAGGCTGGGGGATTTGTTATGAAAGTGTACTACAATACTACAAGTGAGAAGGATCTTGGAATTGTGGTAGATCACAAACTGAATATGAGTCAGCAATGCGATGTGGCTGCAAAGAAGGCAAATGCAATTTTGGGCTGTATTAATAGAAGTATAGCTTCCAAATCGCGGGAAGTGATAATTCCCCTTTACTCAGCACTGGTTAGGCCTCATCTTGAGTACTGCGTCCAGTTCTGGGCACCTCACTTTAAGAAGGACATAGACAAACTGGAGAGGGTTCAGAGGAGGGCAACAAGGATGATAAAGGGACTGGAAACAAGGCCCTATGAGGAGAGACTGAAAGAACTGGGCATGTTTAGCCTTCAGAAGAGGAGACTGAGGGGAGATATGATCGCACTCTTCCAGTATTTGAAGGGATGTCACACAGAGGAGGGCAAAGATCTCTTCTCGTTCATCCCAGTTTGCAGGACACGGAATAATGGGCTCAAGTTACAGGAACCTAGATTCCATCTAAACATCCGGAAAAATTTCCTGACTGTCAGAGCAATAAGACAATGGAACCAACTACCTAGGGAGGTCATGGGCTCTCCCACTCTGGAGGCATTCAAGGTGCAGCTGGACAGCCATCTGTCAGAGATGCTTTGACCTAGATTCCTGCATTGAGCAGGGGGTTGGACTCGATGGCCTTGTAGGCCCCTTCCAACTCTACTTTTCTATGATTCTATGATTCTATGTCTACTCAGAAGAAACTCCCATTGAGTTAAATGAGACTTATGCCCAGGAAAGTGGATATAAGATTGCAGTTTTAGTTTGAAAAATGAAATTTAAAAACTAGTGGAATAAAAAGTGAGATACAAAACTTACTCCATGGCATTTTATAACCACCTCACACAAGATCAAGATCCAATAGGTGAAATCCAACATTGTGCAAATGGACTTCTGCTAGTGCAACAGAACTTTCCCCCCTCCCTTCCACCCACATGTCCCAGAATTTGCTCAGGAGGATCCTCCAACCCTCTGCAGCAGATTTTGGTGGTCTGGGGGGCAAGGGCAATCTGTTCCGCTGGTCGATGTCATTCTGTTGCCAGACAGACAGGGTTGGATTTCACCCAGTGGTCTTTGATTGGATCCAGATATGTTTGGTGCTTTGAGAAAAATATTTTATTTTGGTCTGAAAGGTCTGTCTCTACACCTAACCTCTAACCTAAACCATCATTAGTAGGTAATATAGTAAAAAGAAATTACATCAAATTACCTCTTCAACATTTGAGGCAGTTTTGGCAGAGGTCTCCATAAAGATAAGCCCATGCTCTCGTGCAAATGCTTCACCTTCTTCTTTTTTCACTTCTCTTCTAGACTCTAGATCACTAAGATAACCAAATTAAGAGTTATTCACTGTACAAAACAAGCTTGCTTGCCTAGGTACACCCCTTTAGGTAAGATAAAATTATGTCAGATTGTCTTGGTATACCGCAGGCAATACCACATTTGCTGAAGTCCTGTCTAGACCTTTAAATTACTTTCAGCTGATTAAGAAACATTTTGTTCTCTATTATGGATTAAAAACCCACCGGGGTGGGGGTGGAACAGATCACTTCAAAAACCTCTCCAGTGAACCACTACCACTCTCTAATAGGAGAGGTGCTTCTTCAAGCTGCAGAAGTATCTTATTTATTTCAAATGTAATATAGGAAAGTTACTTCTGGCAGCGCTTCAGACACAATTCCAGCTACCGTTTCCATGAACCTTTCTACTTCATTAGCCAGTTTACAGGAAATAGGACATTCCTGTCTACATTTCTCAGCATCATATACATCACTCTTTAAAATGGCATTCTTAAAGCAGTTCATCCATCCTTGGATACAAGATCAAATCCAGAACATAGATATTTTGAATAGATTTTACTACAGTAACATTTGACTATGTGATGGTCATTCCCTTAGCCAGTCCTTCCCAAACCTTTCTCCAAGGCCCATTTCATAAGTTATATAGGACATGTGGTTCAGCCAAAGATTACTTCTGCATGACTTCATATGTGGCTACAGTGATGAACAAAAACAGCTCACCATATAGACTGGCTCTGTTGTGTAGAAAGTCTCCATATCAGCAGCACCCAGAAAGCTGTTTTTGGTCAACAACCACACAGCTTGCATAATTAATGAAATAATAAGATAATCACCAATGGAATTTTATCTTCATCTTGGATTAAAGTCTTCTTCCCCTTTTAACCAGAAGAATCTCCCTTCCTTGTCACATTGTTGCCAACAGTCAGTATCAGAAACCTAATGGCTACCCTAAAGTCAGTGGGTCCAAGCTCACTCTCTGTGAACGACTAGTATTAGATGATATCTGAAAAAATTCAGCACATTAGCGATACAGCTTTGACTGAATAACTGAAAAGGTGAGCTTGTATCAGACTTTTACAAGGTATACCACAGTATTTTTTTCAAATAAAATATTCCCCTCATAAAGTACCTATAATCTGGATGATAACATTATGAAGTAGTACTTTAAAAAGCAACAACCAAGGAGGGTTATGTTAACAATTGCAGTGACCAAACCAAAGGCATTATACAAGCCTCTATTATACTGAAGTGGGAATTCCACTGTGATAATCTTGAATTCAATAGTTTAAATCTTGAAATCAATAGTTTAAAAGAGAAAAAGGATTAACGTTAACATAAGGTGGTGATCTTAACTAGTACATTGTAAAACTGTTTAGACAAGAAGCTAGCTAAGTGTACAATAAGAGAATATGTATGTATAAACCTTTTAGTGGCATTTAAAACTAGAGTAGGATTGTTTTTACTAACATGAAAAGTTGACAATTTTATTTTTGTGCAACTTAAGTGTCTCAAATGAAGATCTTCATTTTAATACTTGCTGAACTATGCTAATCTACACTGCTTCAGAAAGTTTTGTTTTACCTTTTATTTCCAATTAGCATAATGACCATGTTGGAATTGGAATGCTGACGAGCATCTTCTAACCATGTTGTCAAATGGTTAAAAGTGTCCCTCCTGAAAAGGAACCAAAACATAAGTGAGGAACGATGCACCAACAACAAAAACACTTTTTAAAAGTGGGAAGGTTTTTATTTAAAGTTTTATACCCCAATTAATTGCTATCAACTCCAGGTGACTTAGAAACAAAAACCAACAGTCAACCAATTAAAACATCTTAAAATAATAAAAGCCAAACACAGCTTCCAAAGGTCCATCCCTCTTAAAAAGGTCTTACATGTGGAGTTCACACATTATACCACAAATATAAAATAAATGAAGTTAGCACAAAGATAGGATCAGTTCTTGCTATGAAAAATACAAATGTGTTTAGGGGTGCATAATCAATCTTTAAATACCTTTCTCTACTTGTGGCACCTATAATCTGGATGATATAAAATCTTTCAGGGATATTTGGTCTTGAACAAGACCTACCTTAGTCCAGATAGCTGCATTAGATAATCTTCAAGCACAGAACACTACACAGAGTTTCTGTAATGTCTACCAAAATGTCTACAGTACAATTATCTAGGTGCATGCAGAATTTATAGAGGTCCAGTCTGACATAGTCTAAAAATAGTTAAGATTGTAGTTGCATAAAAATAGTGAAAGCTTGCTCCAAGTCATGTTGCACCAAAAATGCATAAGAAATGTTGTAAAATCAAGGATACACCTTAGCAGCCCATGTAAAAGTTATCTGTTAAAATCAAAATTAACAAGCATGTTCAGACCTACTTACTCCAATATATTTTACCAGGTAACACTGACAGTCTCATATTTCAATGGGTTGGATCCAGACTTAGTAATGGGTAAGAGTAGATTCACTGAAATCAATGAAACTTAATTTAGTCATGACTAACTTAAGCCCCACTGATTTGAATGGGTGTACTGTAAGCATGACTAAGTCTGGATCAAACCCAATGTACTTTGTGCCAATGGTCTTGTGCTATTTCAGATCCTGGTTCCATCTTTAACCCTAACCTTCAAGATCGAGCCCGTTTTTATTTTTATTTTCTCTTTCACACTGCAAAACAGCTAGGACTTGCACATTGGGCTACTGATACGAAAGTTCACAGCAGAAGCCCCTTTAGTTTCTCTCCCCAACCCACCACCACTTGAGGACTATGTGTTCTCAAATTTCAACGTCACAAAAAATCTGACAAAAAAAAGGCTATTTACAAGTGTCTAAAATATTCTGAACACTACCTGCACGATTCTCACCTTGTAATGTCATACACTAGTAAAGCCCCTGCTGCCCCTCTGTAGTATGACCTTGTGATGGAACGGAAGGACTCTTGCCCAGCCTGTAGAAAAAGCAAAATTCATAGTTCGTTTCAAATCCTGTGTTTTCATGTGAAGAAAGTAACAGTCTTCCTTCCTTACACTAAGGGGTTTATTGTATAGGGGATTGGAAAGAGAAGTGGGGGGAACTCACTAATTCTAGAAAAGAGGAGGCACATATTAAAAAGTCTACAGCACAGCACCATTAAGGGGAAAAAATCAAGAACAGGACCTCTAAACCTTTTTTGGCAATCCCTGACAACCCAATTTACTGAATGGCTTCACAATACATGAATCATTATTAGAGTACAGAATGGACTCCTAGCAACTAAGCTCTGAAGACAAATTTGAAAGGAAGCAAATAGCCCAGTGCTTCACATTTGAATTCAATAACTCCCTCCCTGGGGCAGCTGTTGACACTAGAATAAATAAAGCCCATTGTAAATAAATGATGAATGACATCTTTACGCCCACCATCTGCTGGTGTAAAGGTTGTAGGAAGGCCAAGGATGAAGATTTTATCCGTTATATCATAAACTGCAGCCATCTTTCAACAGTCTTCAGATGGAATTATTTCTACAATTATTTTATTATGAAAAAGAGTGGTTTTGAATTTGATTTTATATAATTGTTGTACATTTAATCAATTTCCTGTGCTTCTGACAGAATGCTTGTCAAAAGGATGTTAAAAGGTGTCTTCATTGTCACAAATGAAAAAAACCAGAAGGCATATAAAAACTAATGTCCCTCTTTTTTAGGAGAACATCCTAAGTTTAAAATTACATGTTAAGATTCTCAGAGACGGTCCATAGATCTACATGTTTCATTCAATATTTTTTTTTAAAAAAATTAAAGCCTTGCCATATCACTGTGATTTGGACACAGTATTACCAAATGCAAAATATCTATGTTCTACCCCAAAATTATTTAGTGAATAATAGCATTAGGCAAGCAAGAATAACATTCATTCTACCAGAGGCTCAAGTTCCAACTTTTGTAAATGCTTACATACATGTGAATGTAGACATGATTCCCTCTCACATTTTTTTCCAGAAAGTAGACTGCTTACCTATAATACTAAGCTACATAACATAGCATGTACATGGCCTTTAGCAATCACTATTTCTTGATTTATTTATTTAATACATTTTTATACTGCCCAATAGCCGAAGCTCTCTGGGCAGTTTACAACAGTTAAAATCATAAAATACAATATAAAATATAAAATTTAAAACCACAGATTAAAAACAAACAGCAGAGCTAGCAGCAGCAGTTACAATAACTGAATTAAAAACAATTACAAGATTAAAATGATTAAGATGATTAAAATGATTAAAATGCCTGGGAGAACAGAAAGGTCTTCACCTGGCGCTGGAAAGAGTACAAAGTAGGCGCCAGGCGAACCTCTTTGGGGAGCTCATTCCATAACCGGGGTGCCACAGCAGAAAAGGCCCTCCTCCTGGAAGCCACCTGCCTCACTTCCTTGGCAGGGGTTCTCGGAGAAGGACCACTGATGCAGATCTTAGTGTCCGGGCAGGTACATATAGGAGGAGACGATCCTTCAGATACCCTGGCCCCAAGCCGTTTAGGGCGTTAAATGTTAGCACCAGCACTTTGAATCGGGCCTGGAAACAGACTGGCAGCCAGTGCAGATGAGAAAGCACTGGCATGATATGTTCTCGTCGGCCAATCCCCGTTAACAATCTCACTGCCCTATTTTGGACCAGCTGAAGTTTCCGGACCGTTTTCAAAGGCATACTACCTAGCATGACAAAAAAAAGTACTTGCGGTCATTTAGTAGCTATGAAGGTTTTTAAAGACTTAAAGTCGAAGTATTAAAAACTAAACAATATGTCTATAGAGTTTATTTCCAGAAGTATGCAATCCTGTTTTCTTTAAAAGCATAAAAAAAAATTATCTTAGAGCTTATCAGCCATGTCTGCATAAATGCTTACAAAAGATTACAGGACACCTTTAATAAGCAATATTATATACACCTAAATTGTCAAGTGACCACAGGGAAGGAGAAAGTGGTCTTGAGAACTCTGGGGTGGCTGGCACTGCAGCCCAAGAGGAGTTGGGATGTGGCAATCACCTTCCTGGAGTCATTCCACGCAATAGCTCTTTGTCTTGGCTGAGGAAGAAGCAAGCACTGTCCCTCAACTAAGACAATTCTGTCACCCAATAGGCCTAGGGCTGTTGCTGCCAGCCCCAGTCCAGAGAGCCCACTGCCTTTCCTTGCTGCCATGCGGGGGCTGGCTTTCTGGGGAGAGGCTGGTAGCAGCAGGGAGGGAGGGTTGTGCAGTGGTGGCAGCAGGAAGCTCCGATCTCGTGGCTCCGGGCTCTTGCAGGATCTCGGTACATGGCCGAGATATTGCAAGGTGTCGGCCATGTGCCGAGACCTCATAAAATAATAGAAAAGTAGAGTTGGAAGGGGCCTATAAGGCCATCGAGTCCAACCCCCTGCTCAATGCAGGAATCCAAATCAAAGCATCCCTGTCCAGCTGCACCTCATGACAGCCCCGGAGCAACAGAGGGCCGGCAGCTGCTCCGAGCAGCCACACTGCCCGCTTTCTTGCTGCAGCAAATGCCATGGCGGGAAAGCGGCTGGCAGGGCTCTATAGAGCACCTGCTGGAGGAGGCAATGGGATTTCCGGGCTTGGGGCAGGGGAATGGTGCAATTAGCCGCTCTTCCAGCTCCACCATCTCATGCAGGTGCCTCACCCAGCTTCATGGGTTGGCTGGCCCTGATGTCACTTATTCTGAGTAACTACCCTTAACTCATTTCAGTCACTGAATCACACACATGCTCAGCATTTTCAGAGATTGAAGTGTGCCAAAAGAGAGGAAAAATGGAGGCTCCCCTCACCACCCTTTCATTCCAGGTTAAGCAAACAATAGCAAAGTTGTTTCTTCAGAGCATAGAAGAGGCAAGCTTTCTATCCTTTGAGTTGTTCACTTTGTGAATAACTCAAAATATGGATAAACCACTTGTCCATGTAGACAAGAGGCTGTTGATCCAGAATAAACAGGAGGCAATAATGTTTGAGACAGCCAGTAGTATTTCCGATCATGTAAAGCAGGAGTGGCAATTTCCAAGAATTGTGGGTCCACACTGCCCCTTCCGGAATCCACCAGGGGCCACACCTCACCCCTGCTGCCACCGTTACCACCAAATTCGCCACAGCGGCGGGGCCACATTTTTGCCATTCCCATGGCACATTCAGCAGGAGGAGCCTGCAAAAATGACCATGGGGAGCTATATGCGGTTTATGTGTTGCCCAACCCAATGTAAAAAAACACAAAGGGTTGGATCCAAAGCTGGTCATCTGGCTACTAAAACAGAAATCACTAGCAGAAGAGATTTCCCCTCCCCCTGCAAGTCCCCATGCCCCACCCTTCCAGAGCAGATCTGGTGCACGAACCGGGGTGGTGGTGCAAGGGGAGTGCGAGGACAGGACAGTCCCTTTGTGCAAGCAGAGTTCCACTTGTGCAACTTTTGGAGCCATCCCTATGTTCAGAAACATATTGCCTAGGTTGGCAGATATCACAAACTTCTGCCCCAGCTTTTTCAAAGCTGACTATATGGTTTCTTCATTTTTCTACTGTAAAGGGTTGAGTAGTTCCTTACTCCTGTCCTTTGAAACATAAGCCCAGTTCAGACATCACAGTAAACCAGAATTGCTGAGAATTCTGGTTTACCATGAACAAACAAGTGTACAGATGCATACTGCTTGATCACTCCCACTTGCCTGCCCCTGCCAGCGGAAGCAGCTAAACAAACCAGGGAACCTCCATCTGTGTTTTGGTTACCATTACAGCTGAATCTGGATCTCTGGATTGTTCCTCTCCTAAGAAGCCAGAATCATTAGTCAAGAACAAACCCTAGCTTATGATTCTGGCTTGTCAGGAGAGGAACAAGCAAGAGACCCCAGTTTGGCTGGCAGGAAGAGCCAAGTAGGAGCAATCAAGCTCCATGCACCAGCACACTTGTGTATTCACAGTAAGCCAGAATTCCCAGCAATTCTGGCTTACCATGACATGTAAATGCAGCTATACTCTGGTATGTCTGTGCTGCCCTTAAATAAAAATTTTACAGAAACTTTTTACTACTTACTGTATCCCATATCTGAAGTTTTATCTGTTTCCCATCAATGGTTATCATTCGAGCTCCAAATTCTACACCTGAGTAATAGAATGAAAGTTTATAACTGAACTCCAACACAGCAATGAAATATACCATAAATGAAATCAGGACTTGCTTCAACCTATATTATAGCAGGTAGCAACACTGTGTGTATGCTTTCAGTCTGCTTTCTTCCTTTACTACTTACCGCAGGCTGAAAGGGGTTTTATATAGTTTTGTATTGTGCCAAACATTTATACACTGGTTTCTAGCATTCAGATGCAAAAAAGGGATTGCCTGTGTTTGAACCGAGATAAGGAAAATAAGTAATTATTTTGTTATCCATTGCATACAATGTTGCAATGTACTAGAAAACTCAGATTATAATCCCCTTAAATAGGCAATGTATAGAAAGTATATACAAGACTCCAATACATTTTTAAAAAAGGAGTGTTTTGGCTAGTGGGTGGTAACGAAATGTAATAAAAAAATATTACACTGCAATGCAGTTTTAAATACTTCAAAGAAAGCCTCAAGCAACTGCTTGTTGTCTAAGGAGAACATTAGAAAGGAAGTGGTACAGATATCACCGTACTGGACTCAACCAAATAAAAGTAATAAAATTCCTTTACACAGACATTCATTTAGGCTTAGAAGGTTTAATCAACTCAGAATTAACCAAACCTTAAGACTTATGGGTGGCGGGCTGAGATCTGAGATAGCAGCAGGATTGCCTTCTGATGGGATTCCTGTAGGGGGCAGGGTTTGGAGCCTAACCCCAACCCCTGGAGGAAGCCCAAGGGCTGGTTTGTGGTGCCCCATGGGCCGGAGGTTCTGCAGCCCTGCCTTCAGTTGACATTTAATATCCAAGGAAAAGTGTTTTAGAAACTGACTGGCAATTCCACCTAATGAATTAAGCAGGTACTATTTTTGTACAGACAACACTGAATGATAAGCCAGGATTCACTACAATCCTTGCTTATTGTGAATAAGCTGTGTGCTAGTTCACACAGGCCATTTCTTCCTGCTCTGTTCTTCCCTGTTAATGCAACAGCGAAGCAAGCCAGGGACATTTGTTTAGTACAGGGAAGGGGAACTTCCAGCCTGCAGATCACTCCCCATCTGGTCTGGCAACTTCTTCCCCTGACCCCACACCCTGCGCCACAGAGGAAAAAGCTCTGATCTCCGGATCAGATATGTGCTTTCCTCTGCTTAGCACTGAAAAAGACTCCCTTTCTCTGTACTTAGCAAGCAACAGCACTTAGCTCTGATCAGCTGCTGATTAGATATAAGAACTTTTCCCTGCAGGGCAGAGGGGGCAGGGCTAGGAGAGGAAGCTGCTGCAGAGTGATTCAGTCCTGCTCCTTCTGAGTCTTGTCCTGCAGATTTGTGAATAGACATGCTGCTCATGCTTACTTATGAGTAGACATACATTGTATTATAAATTGGTAACAATGGAAATGAGGGGTGGTTGGATTTTTTGGCCCCACCCATTTTTGCTTGTGGCCCCACCCCACCACTGGAATGTGGTCTCCCAAGAACTTCTCCAAAATGGAATTTGGCCCTTGGGGTAAGAAAGGTTTGTCACCCTTGATTTACAAGCCAGGACTGCAAACCAGGGTTTGTTTTTGGTTTACGAATCCTGGCTTGAATCCAGGATCCCTGGTTCAGACGACACACTAACCAAACCTGGCTTGTTTTGCAGTTGTGCTGGGGCGGGGGGAGCAAACAGGCTATGTGAACCAGCGGACAGCTTATTCACAATAAGTTTGTTCTGTACGATCACAGGCACTATCTACAAATACAGTCAAACGGATCTACAACAGTGGATCATTTGGTGACATTTTGGCCCATGTGAACCCGATTTATTTAACTTCTTTATCAAACAGACTAAGCACTACTGACCTGTGCCACTATAAACTTGTAAATGTCTGTTAGTTGAAAGTGTATACAATCCATTACAAACCCTAACACATGCAGTTGGGATCACCTTTACCCATTTACCTACTTATCAAGACTTACCTATAGTAAGATCATGCACTGGTTGAAACCTTTTGTCTGTAAACTGCAACAATAAACATGATTTTCCAACACCTGAAAAACAAAAAACAAAATATTTCAAGTATTTCCAAATATAAAATACTTCCCAAAGTAAAATTATTTTAAGTATATTATTTTAAGTAATTATTTAAAAGTACAGACTTTTAAAAACACATTATTTCCATCGTTTAAAAAAAGTATTGCTGAGTCTTAAGTGTCAGCAAAACATTTTAGGAGAAAGAAAGGAACACTAAGCATCCGAAATAATATGCATTTTGTACACTTACTGGATTCTTCTATTCAGAAGCTCGAGAAGCCTCCCATTTAGTAGTTGTTTCCACACATCCTTTGTAGTGGTACTCTGAGCAATGCCTTTTGCTATTCTACCTCTTGCAACCCTTTATGGTATTTTTATTTATTTATTTATTTATTTATTATATTTATACTCTGCCGTTTTTCCTGAAAGGAACCCAAGGCGGCTTACATAAACTTCCTCCTCCTCTCCATTTTATCCTCACAACAACCCTGTGAGGTAGGTTAGGCAGAGAGTCAGTGACTGGCCCAAAGTCACCCAGTGAGTTTCATGGCCGAGTGGGGACTAGAACCCGGATCTCCCGAGTTCCAGTCCAACACCCTCACCACTACACCACACTGTTCTGCTCCTGCCCAGAGTTTCAAACCAGGGCCAGAATCAAATGCCCATTAGTGGAAGTGAAACAACTGCTTACTCAGTCCTGGGCAGAGATGCACAAGCAATTACTAGGACATGTGAGAAACATGGACTCTCAAGCTGTAGTTAAAGAAACTATATGCACAGCAATGGAACAAACTGCTATCACCTTTGGTCAGGAATAAAACAGATCATGCACACGAACAACCTTTCCAGATAAGGCCTTACTTGCCTCATGCAAGGTTCTACCACTTGTGCAGGGAGTATTTTTTACTTCATTTTGAGTACATTATAGGATCGAGCCACACATGCTAAAATCATCCAATGATGAACATGCATCAAGTCGCATCTTGCATTTGTGAATGAACCATCAAAAATAAAAATAAAAATGCAGATAGAACTTTCCTACCACCACTTCAGACACAACATTTTAACGGAATAATTTCAGACATTCAACTGCATAATTAACAGCTGAGAAACCAAGTAACATACATGGATATACAGACCAATCCTATGTCAGACAGTAATATCTCAATTCATAATTTCATTACCTTTGTAAAACAACCAGTTTCTTTACACAATGAAGAATTCATCCAAACCCCAATGAAACATTTTTACAGCCCCATGGACTGACCCAGTTCACACAATCACTGCTGCCCACCGTGGTTTGTTTACACCACGGTGGGCTGTGGTGGGTGTTGGGCAATTTTTTAAACATTCAAGCTGCAGTTGTCTAACCCTCAAACAACCCCTACTGCCTGGGTTTGCATGACACAACAAGCCACAGCAAACCGGGTGCCTACTGGCACCATGTGAAAACAGTGCCGTGGATGCCCCACATGACACGACAGCTCCCACAGGTAAATTACGCCACAGCAGACTGTTGTGTCATGCGCACAAGGTCATTGTGTTGCACAAAGGCCTAGAAACCGTGTTTCAGAAGCAATAGACTTAAAGATTACCAGACTGCACTCGCAGACCAAATATTTGAAGATATTCTGTATTCTACATTTGTAAGTAGTACTTTTCCTATGCCAAGTCCTTGCTTAGTAAGCCCATCTTATCAAGGTTATTTTCACAGAATCATAGAAGTAGAGTTGGAAGGACCCTATAAGGCCATCGAGTCCAACCCCCTGCTCAATGCAGGAATCCAAGTCGAAGCATCCCTGACAGATGGCTGTCCAGCTGCATCTTGAATGTCTCCAGTGTGGGAGAACCCATTACCTCCTTAGGTAATTGGTTCCATTGTAGTATTGCTCTAACAGTCAGGAAGTTTTTCCTGATGTTCAGCCAGAATCTGGCTTCCTGTAACTTGAGCCCATTATTTTGTGTCCTGCACTCTGGGATGGTCGAGAAGAGAGTCTGGACTTCCGCTGTGCGACAACCTTTTTTCAAGTACTTGAAGAGCACTATTCAATCTTCTCTCCTGAAGGCTAAACATGCCCAGTTCCTTCAGTCTCTCCTCATAGGGCATTGTTTCCAGTCCCCTGATCATCTTTGCTACCCTCCTCTGAACCCTCTCCAGTTTGTCTACATCCTTCTTAAAGTGTGGTGCCCAGAACTGGACGCAGTACTCAAGGTGAGGCTTAACCAGTGCTGAGTAGAGGGGAACTAGTACTTCACGCGATTTGGAAGCTGTACTTCTATTACTGCAGCCCAAAATAGCATTTGCCTTTTTTGCAGCCACATCAGATTGCTGGCTCAAATTCAGCATGTGATCTACAACAGCGGCAACATCTTTCTTGCTTGTAGTATTGTTGAGCCAAGTACCCCCCCATCCATTTGGTTTCTTTTTCCTAGGTGCAGAACTTGGCATTTATCCCTATTAAATTTCATTCTGCTGTTTCCAGCCCAGTGCTCCAGCCTATCAAGATCAATTTGAATTTTGTTTCTGTCTTCCAGGGTATTAGCAACTCCACCCAATTTTGTGTTAACTGCAAATTTGATAAGCATTCCCTGCACCTCCTCATCCAAGTCATTAATAAAAATGTTGAAGAGCACTGGGCCCAGGACTGAGCCCTGCAGTACCCCGCTCATTACCTCTCCCCAGTTTCAGAAGGTACCATTAAGCACCCTTTCAGTCCGATTCTGTAGCCAATTGTGGATCCACCTGATAGTTGTTCCATGTAGCCCACTTTAAACTAGCTTGCTAATCAGGATATCATGAGGCACTTTGTCAAAAGCTTTGCTGAAGTCAAGATACATTATGTCTACAGCATGCCCACAGTCCACAGGGGAGGTTACCCGATCAAAAAATGAGATCAGATTAATCTGGCAGGATTTGTTCTTGACAAATCCAAGATAGTTTCTAGTAACCACTGCATTGTTTTCAAGGTGCTTGCAGACTGACTACTTTATAATCTGCTCCAGAATTTCCCCAGGGATTGATGTCAGACTGACTGGTCTGCAGTTCCTAGGTTCCTACTTTTTGAAGATAGGAACAAAATTAGCCCTCCTCCAGTCATCTGGCACTTCACCTGTCCTCCATGATTTCTCAAAGATAATAGACAGTGGTTCTGAGAGTTCTTCTGCCAATTCCTTTACTCTAGGATGCAGTTCATCAGGCCCTGGAGATTTGAACTTGTTCAAAGTAATTAGGTATTCCTTGACCATTTGCCTATCAATCTCAAGCTGCAATCCTGCCCCTTCAGCTTGTACTTCCAGTTTGCCAGGGGGTGTAATAGACCCTCTTTCGGGAGAAGCCTGAGCCAAAGTAGAAATTGAACACTTCTGTCTTTTCTTTGTCATGTTATTATTTTGCTATCCTTATTGCGTAGTTGAATCACCATTTCTTTCCTCGGTCTTTTACTATGCACGTATCTGAAGAATTTTTTTTGATTGCTTTTCGCATCCCTTGCTAACCTCAGCTCATTCTCAGCTTTAGCCTTCCTGACACCATCCCTGCAATTCTGTACTACCTGCCTGTACTCTGCCTTTGTAGCCTGCCTTCTTTCTACTTCCTATACGTGTCCTTTTTTGTTTACAGGTCATCTCTAAGCTTTTTGTGAAGCCACATTGGCTTCTTTGTTGTCCTCTACCTTTTTTCCTTGTTGGAATTGTTTGTAATTGTGCCTTTAGAATTTCCTTTTTAAAAAGCTCCCACCCATCTTGGACTCTTTTTCTCATTAGAGTCACTTGCCATGGGACCTTACTTATCATTGTTCTGAGTTTATTAAAATTGGCTTTCCTAAAATCTAGGGTACACGTTTGGATACACTCAGCTTTTGCTTCCTTTAGAATCAAGAACTCAAGTATAACATGGTCACTTTCCCCCAGAGTTCCCGTAACTGCCATCTTATCCACTAAGTCATTTCTGTTGGTTAGAATAAAGCCAAGGATAGCCGATCCTCTAGTTCCTTCCTCCACATTCTGTAGGAGGAAGTTACAAGCAACACAAGTCAGGAATTTCTTGGAGGGGCCATGTTTGGCAGAATTTGTCTCCCAACAGCTATCGGGGAAATTGAAGTCCCCTATTACCTACTACATCATGCCTCCTTGAAACGTTGGCAATTTGCTTTTCACAAATTTCATCCTCATCTTCTCCCTGATTGGGTGATCGGTAGTAGACTCCGACCACCATGTTCCTCTTATTCTTTGCCCCATTTATTTTAATCTAGATGCTCTTGAGGGTCTACCAAGCTCCTCTTCCTGTATCTCTGTGCAGAGATACGTATTTTTAACATACAGCGCAACTCCACCTCCCTTTCTGTTCCTTCTGCTCTTTTTGAACAAGTTATATCCTTCAATTCTGTATTCCAGTCATGGGAGTCATCCCACCAAGTTTCAGTTACACCTACCCAGTTGTATTTGCCCTCCTGTATTAAGAGTTCATTCTGTTTGTATCCCATACTCTGGGCATTAGTATATAGACATTGAAGGCCATGTGCTTTATAGTCTGGCTTTCTTCCTACATTTTTGAAGACTATTATTGGGCACTATTAGAGCTGTTCTCTCCATTGTGGTGCATACGTGTTCATCCATTATTACCCCCAAGTTTACATCTTCCTCCCCTGTAGGATTCAGTTTAAAGCCCTCCTGATGAACTTCCTCAAGCTGTAGCCAAAAAAATTCTTCCCAGTCCTTGTGAGGTGCAACCCATCCCTTGTCAGCAGTCCATCTTCCAGGAAGTATATTTTCACTAATATTACTTCTTTTGATTCTAGGATCTAAAGATTTGCAGTAATGGGGATTAGTTGTAACAGATTTTAAAATATTGTTTTAAAACTAGTTCACTGATTTCCAGAAAAAGTGCAAGGCTCATCTGTTTGTAGAGGCTTTTGATAGCCAAAATGAGAACAGCAAGCTAGTCTAATGACTTATTCATTATTTTTATATACACTAGTGAATATGCTGTTTTTAGTACGGTAATATTTTAATGGTTTTCAAATAATGTTTTATTTGCCCGTTTTGTTAGCTTCTTCGAACAGCAGGAAGGAGAGATAGAAATATTTTAACATTAATTACAATGATCAATAAATTAATATATCCAAGACATTTTGCATTGTTCCAGGTAATTTTCAAGCATCACTACATTATCATCTCTGAGTCACTTAGGGTTACATACCAACACAGCCACTGTGGCATTAAAGGCTTTGGAATCTTTGCTGCTATTAACAGTGATATCAAAAATGTTCATATTCATAACCATATAAACAGAATGGGCCTAAAGCTGCATGAAAAAACTTTTCCTAAAGGGAAATTATTCCAATTCCTGTTATATATATGTTATATCAATCAATCAATCAATTTATTAATTTGGCCAACAGACCTCACAACACAAACGTCTCAGTAAAAATAATAATAAAAATAAAATAAAATAAGATTTACATTCAGAGCAGTACTTAACACAGACAAAAATCCTAAAACACCAATACATAAATATGTATAGATACGGTATATGTACTATAAAATTTATGTACAAATGGGGGACGGGACCAGAATAAAAGATTAATATAATACAATTTCTTTCCTAATTCTTATTGCTCTCAGTAAATATTTAGCTGCAATTTCCATAACAGGCTCTTTCAGATCTGAAAGAAGAAAAAAGACATAATATTCAGCCGTTCTTCCAGGGTAGCGAAAAATCAATGGATCAATCAACTCCCTACGTAAATCTCGATAGAAATTACAGAAGAGGAAAACGTGATTTATAGTTTCAATTTCCTCAGAGCCGCATGGGCATAATCTATTTAAATAAGGTATTCCTCGAAACCTTCCCTCCAAGAGGGCTGAGGGTAATACATTGAAACGGACAACCGTAAATGCCCTCCGATACTTAGGAATGTTTAATTTATTCAAATACTTAGCTTGGAAATTAGGAGACACATAATTGATACCAAATGTTAGAGGGGAGCAGGTTTTGTTTGCTGCTGCAGATGAAACTTGAAAATCAATATTTTGAATGCGCTCTGTAACATAATATCTAGCTTTCTCAGGACCATAGGAGAAGAGCAACAGTGGAGAAAACCCTAAATTGTATACTTTATTAACTAATATTTTCATCCAAGAGCTAACATGCTGATCATACTGGACTAGTGATAAAAGGTCATCGGAGGGAACTAAGAATATTAAACGAAGCCAAAATTTTAATGTGAGCGACCAAGCTCTAGCTTCAATAGAGTCTGCGCCCACCTCTAGCTGCAAGACTGCATCTGTTACACAGTTGGGAACCCCAAAAATAGCCCTTAGAAAGGCAGATTATTAGACCTTTTCAACTTCTAAGTTAAATCCTGTGATCCATATTTGAACTCCATAGAGAAGTTGGGCCATAGATTTCATGTTAAAAACCTGCATTACAGAGGGAATATGACAACTCCCTTTCGAGTAGAAAAAACGCTGAATTGCCATCTTGGTGTTACGTGCAATATCGATGGCATAGTTCCTATGGAACGTCCAAGATAAAGAAGAGAGAAAGAAAATTCCTAAATATCTAAATGAAAAAACTTGTTCAAGTGGACAACCATCTAACGACCAAGTGTACTTTTTCTTGTTTTTTTGAGAAAACTACGACCTTAGTCTTATCATAGTTGATCACAAGGGCTTCTTTTTTTACAATAATTGGAAAATTCCATCAAGGAGCGTTTTTTAGCCCTATTTGAGTTTGGGAAAGAATAGCTGCATCATCTGCATAGAGCAAAAGAGGAACTCTAGTTTCAGCAAGTTCAGGTGCATGAAATCTAGGGGAGTCAAAACAGGGGGCAAGATCATTAATATATAAATTAAATAAAAGTGGGGCTACAATACACCCGTTTTACTCTTCTCATTGAAACAATGGAACCTGAGAGGTGGCTTCTGACACCACATCGAATTTGAATAGAGGTCTCTGAATACAATTGCTTAGTAAGATATAAGAGCCTTTTATCAATTGCTAAGTTCTTCAGCTTGATCCATAGTTATATATATGTTATACAGTCATGCCTTGGATTGAGAGCATAATTCGTTCCGGAAAGGTGCTTGTAATCCAAAATACTCTTATATCAAAACGAAATCCCCCCCAAAAAAATTGTACAGAGATTTTTAATTTAAGCTGTACTACAGTACTTGTATTGCAAGACGACGCTTGTATATCAAGTAAAAAAAAATTAAATAAATATTAAAAATTTTGCTTGTCTTGCAAAACACTCTCAAACCAAGTTACTTGTAATCCAAGGTATTACTGTATATGAATTCAGGGAAACTTTAAAGAAGACATCAAATGTAGTAAAATTGAGTTATTCTAGAAGCCGGAAAATGGAGCTCTCCTCATTTTCTTCCTGAACTGAAATATATATAAAGGTACTGATTTCCATATAAAGTGTCTCCATATGCACTTCAATCAGAATAACTATAGCAAGGTGGCAATGTGTGTTCGATCAAAGTTCACTTAAAAGAGAAAGCACATACTGCTGTCCAAAGATTAGGTGTTTACAATGGTGGTATCTAGAAGATAGAACCCAGATTCCACCTAAACATCAGGAAAAATTTCCTGACGGTTAGAGCAATAAGACAATGGAACCAATTACCTAGGGAGGTGGTGAGCTCTCCCACTCTAGAGGCATTCAAGGTGAAGTTGGACGGCCATCTGTCAGGGATGCTTTGACTTGGATTCCTGCATTGAGCAGGGGGTTGGACTTGATGGCCTTGTAGGCCCCTTCCAACTCTACTTTTCTATGATTCTATGACTAAAATTGCAACACCCAAATTTTATATAACTGGCAATTCCATAGATATGCTGATACCTATTTGATGCCATCATTTCTTTGTACTGGAATAACTGCATGAATTTATTTACCGGTAAACCATTTTATTTGACCAAACCAACCAATTTAGAACTTCATGGTGGTTTACAAAAATGTACAGTTATTACAATAACACATTTCCCCCCATACTTAACATAACAGCAAAAGACAACACCTTAAAATCAGTCCGGCTACCCACTAAGCCTAGAATCCAAAAACCCTCCTGAAAAGGTACATTCTGATACAGTCTGCTGGCTGGCCAACAGGCAAGCTGTATCAGGGCATACAAATATAGCCTACAAAGATACAAACTTCTTTTTTAGATCATACACCCCAATCCTATGCATGAATACCAAGCAGTAAGTCCCATTCAACCTTCGATTTCATCAGCATATTTACTTGGAAACAAACTCCACTGAAATCAGTGAGGCAAAGGTCTACTGTTCAGAGTAGGTCTTGCCAACATAAGGTTAGACTATTCAGCAATGTGTCATTGCAGGTTAAAAGGATCAAATGGAATTCAGAGAGGTTACAGAGAATCAAAATCCAAGAGGAATGTCAAGTTACACTAACATGAAGAGGACCTCTAACATAATGAACTTAAATTTCTTTTGCAAGGTATTGTTTCATGTTTGTTATTTCTAACTCTTGCCTCATTGACAGCATAAAATTTCATAAATGAGCCTCATTCTTCTCATTATATATATAATACTGAAAATAATCCATCTCACTTGTGAACTGCTAACAAGTAGAAACATACTGGGCCGATGCACATAATCAGCAAAGTCACATGAAACAACCATCACTGGGCTAGGTAGGGGACTGCATGTTTGCAACAGGGGAAGTTGTAGCATAGTTTTCTCCTCAACTGGTCACACTTTTACATGCCAAGCTTGTTTCTCTTTCTTAACATGAAGGAGCAATTGAATCATATGACCTCCCTATAGCAATCTGAAACGGTACAGAGTTAACATGCACCACATTATGTGCTGCCCCCTTCTTTTGACCGATGTCAAAATAAAGGCTTTTCTTTTAAAAACTCTCTGGCAAATCTCCACATTTGTTTTTTAACAGGGAAATATGAGCAGATTCATGGCTGCATATTTCCCTGTCAAAAAACTAACATGGAGATTAGCCAGAGAGTTTTAAAAAGAGAATCCCTTTTTTTGACAGCTGTCAAAAAGAAATGCTTGTGAAAAGGGGGCGGCCTCATGATCTTCACGTTCCTGTGTAGTTGGAGACTCAGGAAAGTGAGGAAAAGGTGGGAGCACTGGGAACTAACTATAGGGAAACACTAAAAACCCTGAAGATCTCACTGCGAAGGGGGGGGGGGAGAGTCGTTATCCCATTTCACGAGCAAAGATCCCTCATGACTTTGCTTTCTATTGACAGCTCTCCATTTGACAGCTGTCAAGTGAACACAAATTAACAAAATAACCTATTTGCAGGCTCTCTGCAAATGTTCATGGTTGGTGCCTGCTGCCCTTTGACAGCAGGCACTTACAAGGACATTGCCTAGGCAAGTCTTCCCATTTCGGCTATTTGGAGTTGTACAAATCCAGAGAACCCCTCCCGCACAAAAGTTATGAAAATATTTTCACACATTCAAGTATGCAGAAAAAGAAGAAGTGGCTAACCACTGACAACCCCTCCAATGTGCTGCTTGGGCACTCTGGAGGGGCTGTCAGTGGCTGTCACTTCGGAGATCGCAAAAAGCTATCTCTGGAGAAAAAAAGAGAAAGGGCTGCTGGGAGTGCAAAAGGGCTCATGTTCATAGCATGGGAGACCAAGCCAGTGACAGCCGGTTCAAAGTGCTGTTTGGGAACTTGGTGGAGCAGCTCTCAAGGGCGGTGGCTCAGGTGAGCTCAGCAAGACTGGCAAGGGTTTTTTGCTGCTCTTGCTGAACGGCACATTCGCTGCTTCCCTTGGACCAATGATAGGGTTGGCCGCCTGGGTTCAGATGACATAAAAACCCCTAGAACAAGCCATGGGTTGGCAGGGTGGCTTGTTTCCCACAAAGAGTAGGATATTTAAGTGGTCCAGATTAGCATGACACAATGACCCACCATGGCTAGTTACCCATGATGCGTTGCCATGTTGTGCAAACCCAATCAGAAATAGTGAACCAGTTTGCATGTAACAACCAAGCATGTATTGTTTAACCCATGGTTAGTCGGGGCCACACAGGAGTGACTGAGGGAGAAACAACCCAGAGTTACAGGTTCACATGTCACAGAGTACAACCCAGGAACATTCCTGGGTTGTTCTGTAAACCAGAAACAAAGCGGAAGTGTTGAGCGGTCGGGAGGCAGCTTGCTCACTCCCACATAGCCCCAACTAACCATGGGTTAAACCAGCCTTCCCCAACTTAGTGCCCTCTAGATGTGTACTCCAACACATCTGGAGAGCACCAGGTTGAGGAAGTCTGGATTAAAGAACCCATGGGTTATTATGTCCAAACCAGGCCAATTGATCTATGTTGCCTGACAACACGCTGTTCATGAGCCCATGGTACATTAATTTTTGTCTGAAGCCACCCCCATGATTAAAGCTTGCCCCCACTGCCTATTATTCTGTCCTTAAGGCTGCAATCCTATACAACAGGGTGCACATCCCATGGCCCACATGCATCTCTTGGTTGCGATTTTGCACCCCCCCCCCCACTTTTTCACTAATCAGCTTGGCTGCAAGGGGGGGGGGGAACTACTATTATCAGCGCTAAGAAAGTAATCCAGACTGGGGTTACTGGAGGGATGGGTGAATGTTTTCTATATCCCTAAGCAGGGAAACCCCATTCTTATCTTCAATCAGTGATCGGAGGTAAGAGTGATTTAAAAGCATTTAATCTTTAAATACCCTGCTCTTTAAAAATGTTTAAAGGTATTTAAAGAGTAGGCTATTTAAACTGTTCTTGCAAGGGGATGGTATGAAAACCAGAGGGTTGTGTTTTAAAAGTCCAGGGTTTTTCCTGTACTGTATTCTATACGTCTGAGCAGATATGCATACAACTGAGCTGCATTTTGTATACTTGGTGGGAAAATGTGCAAACTGGTAATAATTACATTTGTGTATGTGCGTGCATGTGCAACCCCACCTCAGCATACCCCAGATATAGCCCACAGGGCTCAAAAAGTTCTGTTATACATATGAATGAATGAATATATTTATTATACATACCTATCTGATAGTAAGCCTCACTGAACAAAGTGGGACTTACATCTGAATAGACATGCATATAATTGCACTGTAAAAGCTTTACAGCCCGATTCTATGAATATTTACTTAGAGGTTTGTGCTGTATTCAATTATGCTTACTCTCATGTAAATGTGCAAAGGATTCCAGACTTTGTTGATTAATCAATGAAACCTTGCAGCCATACTTCTTACATACCATATAGATCATAACTGACAACAATATAGAACACCTTTTTCTTACCTTAAAACATTGTACTGATTTCCCTACTTCCTCATGATAATGTATCATCATCAAGATTTATAGGCCCATTGACACTATGGAATAAATACATTTTAAACTGGAGGGCTTTACTGTCTACCCTATACTACATTGGCTGGAGCATGTGACATATATATAATTTACCTTTAGAATATTTTGGATTCTGCTATGTATCTTGTATTGGTGGAATAAAGTACTGAATATATGAAGAGATTCATTAGTTCTATAACTCAAGTAAGTCACATCAAGTTTCCTAGCCTGCCCATCAACACATACCTCTGTTAGTCATTTGTGGCCTATCAACAGCCTGAAAATGGGAGGAGGGCACACCTCCAATTTGCAGGGCTTCCCTACCTAGTCACCTGATCATATTCCTACTCACCACAGGCAACCAATGGCCAATTTAGCAATCTGGTTCAATAGGACTTTCTTCCTAGTAAGCAACTAATTTAGAGTGCAATCCTATGCATATTTAGACAGAAAAAAGCCCTACAATTGCCAGCATTCTGGCTAGGGAATGCTGGGAGTTGTAGGATTTTGTTCTGTCTAAACATGCATAGAATTGTACCCTTAACTAATTAATCCCAGGTTGACCAATCTGCTTGTAGTTTGTTTTGAAATAAAATCTTACAAGTCCTAAAGATCATGTTCCTACTGTGTTTTCTTGGAAGCAAAAGTTGAAATAAACTTCATATGCGGCCTGATCCTATGCATGTTTGAAGCAAAGTAAGGCCCAACAGGGCTTATTCCCAGGTAAGTGTGCATAGGAATGCCACATATTATACGGCTGATTAAATATTTCTAGATGGCATTATACAGAAATAATAAATTGAATCAGTACAGTACTTCCAAATAGATACTGTAGAGTAGATAGATATAACATCAGACTGAAAATATATTCATATCACTGACTTTAAAAAACCTAATTCATATTTTTAAAAGTTAACTTAAGATTGAAATACACCTAATTATGTAATTAAGGAGTGAAAAAAATGGATTTTTTAGTAGGTTGAAGTCTTAATGGGGATGGAAGTAAGGAAAAGGAAATAAGTGGTATCTTTGTATTTTCATGTTTTTCTAAAGAGAGCAGGAAGGGGGGGGGAAGAGTGAGCATTTAAGAGAAAAACATTAACTTTAAAACAACTAAGGGTACAAGCTCATGCATGTGTAGATAGAAAAAAGTCCTACAACTCCCAGCCATGACCGGGGCATAGTGGGAATTGTAGTATAGGATTGCACCCTAAGAAAGGAGTCAGGGAGGTCACAGAATGTACACACACACACACACCTGACAGAGATGTCTTAGTACCGTTCCTCACATTACATGGTAGCAAACAAGTATTTTCAGCTGCATGTACTCATGGCAGAAAGCTTCAGCCAATTCCTGCTCCCTGTGTACCGACTGACACATAAAAAGGGACACATACATGTACCTCTCTATGATGTAAACTGTTTGCACATACCTGTAAATATATGCAGTGTTGTAGATAAAGTATTTCTTGGCATAGGATAGATTTGACAGGAATATGTCTCCTTTACATTCTCCAGTTCAACCACTTTCATAAATAAGCAACAATGGCTACAGAGAAAACATCCTGCTATGCAATCCAAAACGGGCAATTTCCCCACAGTAACCTATGGCCATGCAAGCATATCACATGACACAGGTCATTCCAGAACAAATGGTGTCAAGTTTAGGCATAACTCACATGGGGATCAAGAACCCCAACAGAAGATGGAAGGAATTGGTTTCAAGTACTAGAAAGCACAGTTATATTAATATTAAACATTTCTATAGTACTTTCAAGTATTGAAACCACATATCTATGCATTACCTAGTTGTAATCCTTAAGTTGTAAGGCAAGTCAGTGTTACTCATGCCCCATATTACAGATGGGGGACTGAGACTGGGAAAGAGAGGCTTGTCTAGGGGGGCCCTAGGTGGTTTATGGCAGGAGATTTGAACGAAGGGCTTCCTAATTCACGGATCAGTCTCTTAACCAATACAGCAGACTACATCAGCCTCATAGTGTTTGGAGAAGGAGTCCAGGAATTGAACAGCCACCCAATAAACTGTAAACCCACTTTCGTTGGGAAACATTCAACAAGATGAAATACATCCAGAAATAGAATGCTTCATTTATATTACAGCAGGGGTCTTCAAACTACGGCCCGCGGGCCGGATCCGGCCCGGCATGCCTTCCATCCGGCCCAGCGGCTGCCCACCGGTGTCCGCACGGGCTCTCCGCCGCCCGCACGGGCTCACAAATTAATCTTTGCTCTCCGTGGAGAGCCGGCCGCGCTGCCCGCGCTGGTCCCGTCCCTTCCGGGGCGCCGGGACCCTGCTCCGTCGCGCTGGACCCCCGCGCTCTGTTCAAAACAGCAGTGGCTCCGGCGGCGCGCAGGACCAGGTAGGCGGCGCGCAGGACCAGGTAGGAGCCGGGGGGGGGAGCCGCCGCCGGTGTTCAGTGCTCCGGGCGGGCGGCTCGTGTCCCATTTCCCGGCGCTCAGCTGCGCCTCCTCCAGTGGAGACGCTGGCCGTGACGCTGCCGCCCGCCCTGCAGGGCTCCAGGCGGGCGGGCGGCTCGTGCCCCATTTCCCGGCGCTTAGCGGCGCCGCCTCCTCCAGCGGAGACGCTGGCCGTGACGCTGCCGCCCGCCCTGCAGGGCTCCGGGCGGGCGGGCAGCTCGTGTCCCACTTCCTGGCGCTCAGCTGCGCCTCCTCCAGCGGAGACGCTGGCCGTGACGCTGCTGCCCGCCCTGCAGGGCTCCGGGCCGGTGGGCAGCTCGTGCCCCGCCGCCGGGTCAACCGCGCCTCCACCGGAGGAGACACTGGCCCAGGCGCTGCCGCCCGCCCTGCAGGGCTCTGGGCGAGCGGATGGCTCCCGCCCCACTTCCCAGCGCTCAGACATGTCTACTCAAAAGTAAGCCCTACTGAGTTCAATCGGGATTACTCCCAGGAAACAGGATTGCAGTATTAGAATATTTTTACCCCACTTTCCTTTCAAACTGAAGTTCAAGTTCAATTTTTTTAAAACCAAGATCTAAAAATAAGAATAAAAACAGAGAAGATTGGCCCCCTCTCTGAACTCTTTCAGGCAGGTGGTCAAGACATTTTTATTCTGCCAAGCTTTTGGTGTGTTTTAAACTTGACTGCTTGGCTTTGTTTTATTTGTGTTAAATGCTCTCAATTTTTTTAAAAAAATATAACAATATTTTAAATAGTAGTACATTACCTTTAGGGACCCTTTTGTGGGCCAAAAGGCAGTATAGTAATGTTTTTATAAAAAAAAATAATTGAATTAAAATCACACAATATAAATATTGTAGTTTTTTCCTGTTTTTTTTTTTGCACTACAAATAAATATGTTCAGTATGCAAATCAAGCCTTTCTATGCCTTTTTAATGTATTTCAATTTTAGACAGCAAATTAATTTATTATTAATTTATAATAACCTTCCATTTTATCAAGTAAAAAAAAAAGGACCTGAGTCCTTTTTTTTTTTACTTGATCCATTCTTCATATTTTTTTCAAACTATAGTCCGGTCCCCCAACAGTCTGAGGGACAATGAACTGGCCCCCTGTTTAAAAAGTTTGTATTACAGCTTTAGGTAGTGAGGGCCTTAAACGGGCCTTTGGGATCTTGCTCCTCAGGCCTTGAATGAGAAGTTTGGCGGAAGGCCCCAGGGCGTTGTCAGGCCCTCTCAACCCCGTCGGGGCGTTATCACCACTCCCAGTTTTACTTCGCAGTTTTACTTAGCGTGATCAAGAGAACCATAACAAATGAGGTCAGGGACAACACCACCCACTGTCCTGCGGGCGTCTCCTCCTCGCCCTCGCAAGTATTCGGGCGGAGGGGCCCGGCAGCTTGAAGCGAACAAGGGCCCCAGACAGAAACGTTGACGCCCAAGCGTAGGCTACACAAGCCCGGCGGAGCCAGGCCGCGGGCGGGGCCCTGTGCCGAGCACCTCCCCCTCCCGAGCACAGTCACTACCACGTCGGCGCAGCCAACACTGCGGAAATGGGGCAGCCGAGGCGGGGCGCTGCGCAGGCGGCTTCGCAGCGCAGGCCAGGCTCCCCATTTCCGCAGCTGCGGTCTCCCCGGGGGTCTCCTTACCTGTGTCCCCGATTATGATATACTTGAAGAGATACGCGTAGGCCATGTCCTTCCCAATCGCCGCCGCCCGCCGCCTCCTTTTCTTCTTCCTCCTTCTCTTCCTTTTAGGCTACTCGCTCCTCAGTGACGCGGCGCTGTGCCCCCCGCCCCTCGGTGTCAGGGCTCGTGGCGACGGAAGGTTCGAAACCGTTAGCGACCAACCGCCCTCTTCCTCCTGACAGTTCTAGCCGACAGCCTCCCACGCCGCCCTTTCGCGTGCGCACGGGAGGACGCCTTCCCCTTTCTGTTCCCCTCTTTTTTGCGGGGGGACGTCCGTAAAGGTACTCAAGGCGTCCTGAGGCGCGCGATGGAGGCGGCTTGAGGGAGCAGGAACAATAACAGGCGCGAGGCTCCCAAACGCTTCAGCAACGTCACGCAGCGTTCTTCGCCGACCCGGAAGTGCTCAAGCCGCCGGTGCCTTGCTTTGGCATGTGGGGTGAGGGGAGGATCCCTGGGAGTGACGATCAAGGACGGGCCTGCTGGGCGCTTGACGGCTCTTAATCTTTGGGTGGGGGCCGGCCGGTTTGCTCAAAAGAGAAGGACTTGTGTTTTTTCGCTAGGGGAGGCGTTGGCTTACTTTACTGTTTTGCTAGAGGGCTCCTAGCCTTATCGTACGGCCTTCCTTCAGTGTTGGCTCCTCGCACATCAACCCTTGAACGTTTAACTAGGGCCAGTATCGGTTGAATGAAGAGAACGTTCAGGCTCTCGTATCATGGCTGCACATCTTTACGAGCCTTTATTCCCCTTGGCAATATATGCTTGTTCCTTCGCACCAGCAGAGTTGGTACGTTCTGAACTTAGCCATGCTTCAGAAAGACTGAGTGATCCAAGATACCCTCGGTAATCGGGCATTGCATAAAAGTTCCTGGATAAGTAGTAACTATTCATATTCTGAAGTCCTCTTTTCATAAAGAAAGATAAAGAGAATTATCTGGTTTTATATTCCATCATGTCACAAGGCAGCTATACGCACATGGGGCTTTCTCACAAGTAGACATGCATAGGATTGTGTTATTAGTTATATACTGTATGTCTTTTTAAGGATTCATCGTTTGTTTAGATAGTCACATAAATAGACCTACAAGGAGAGGGAGGGGAATATAAAGAAAAGTAGAATTTGAAAATACTGAACCAGACGCACCTATTTAAAAAGTCAATGCATTAGTTCCTCCTCTGAACATGGGGGGAACAGCAAATGGTTCAGTTCTCAGCCGATCTAGGGGCAGGTTTTGATGGTGTTCACCTCCCTTCAGATTATCTCACACAGGATAGCCTTACATGATTAATAACTAAGGGGTTAGTACACCTCTTCCAGGAACAGATGTGATGTCTTCAGTAGTCAACTGAACATTAAATACAACATATACTCACAATGTAAGTAAAGACAGCTAAGAGTCTTGTGGCTTTTTAAATGCTAACAAATTCATTATGGCATAAATTTTAGGATCTTAGAATTGGAAGGGGCCTACGCCATCAAGTCCAACCCCCTGCTCAATGCAGGAAACTAGAGGAGGGGTCTCCCATCCAAATAATAACCAGGCCTGACCCTGCTTAGCTTTCCATGCTAAGCTGAGCCAGCATGAGCCAATGGTGCCCAGACCACCTCATCAGATGCATGAAGTGTTATCCTGTAACTTGCAATATATCTATATCTATATGGAGGTGGGCAGGGGGAATAGTAAACTGAAGACGGGGAAATGAAATGCAGGAAATACAGACAGCGATAATTACCTTATTAACAGTGGTCATTCACAAAATAGCTGTTGAGTGATAAGTGAGTCTCTGTATTCCTAGTTATAACTTATGAGAATCCAGGTGTTTAAATATATGACCATCCATAAGAATGTACATAAACTACATTCACAGCCTATTGGCTCTGCATGCTGCCTTAGCATGCATCCAAATAGGGAGGCAGATATGCATCCATGTACATTGTACACATCACAAGGTTAAAGCCATGGTAACTAGACTGATCTGTCCTCCATTTTAGGATCATTTATTCAAGAGAGGAGGTGATAAAAAGATTTTACATAACCTTCCCCAACCTGGCACCCTCCAGGTGTGTTGGTCTACAAATCCCGTTATCCACATTGGCTATGGATGATGGGGGTTGTAGTCCAACACATGGAAGGCACCAGGTTGGGGTAAACTGGTAGTACATTTTGATAACTGCATTTTCAAAATTGAGAAGGGTACTAGAATGTTGGACCAGAATGTCCCATTGCTTCTTTTTTCACTGCTCTAACAACCCTATAAGGTTGAATAAAAAGAAAAGTATGGTAGACTAGCTGCAAATTGTGTATGGGAATCTTTTCTCCCCCTGCTTCCACATAATATAAATTAAAATGTTTGCAGAGCATGAATACCATTAGGTTTACATCCATGCTATTACTCAACAGCCTTCTCCAACCTGGTACCTCGATCTGTTTGGCTACAACTCCCATCATCCCCAGCCAGCATCTGGAGAGCACAAGCTAGGGAAGGCTGCATTGAAAGATAATGGCTGTAAACTGTTTCCCCCCCATATTTCAGGATCATATCTAGACCCAAATAACAGATTACTTGTTGAATGTTACTAGTAGGTTTTGTTCAATTTGTTTTGTCCTGTACCCTTTTCTAGTAATTATTGCCACTGGTATGAATGGCACAGGCACAGAACTCCACTTCCGCTGACAACCATATGTGCACACAGCCCATGGGAAAAGAATGGAGGGAGATTGTGAGTGGTGTAGCGGATCTCAGGTTCCTAGAAATGTAATTAGATCTAAACAAAAGGGCAAGATTAACACAAATTTATAAAATGAAAGAAAGGGTAAATGCAGAATTCAGATTATAAAGAGAGGGAAGTCAGTACATATAACAATGATACCAGAATAAACAAATGCTTTCAGCATTTAAATAAATACAGTTTCAAGAAGCAGTAACACTTATACCACAGTGAGTCTGTTGTAGTTCTGTAGTTCTGTCTTTCCTTCCCCCAAATTTGGGAGGTGTCCCTTCAGGAAACACAACCCCCTAAAATCACCTTCAGCTTCAGTCAGGCCTGACACACAGCACAGATCTTTGGTTCTTTCAGGAGCAGATGCTTTTTCTGTTAACAATAACTGTTTCTTTCTCTGTCAGATCTTTACTCTTGGTCTGTCTCAGGAGCTTATTCTCAACTTCTTCCACTGCATTCTCCTTTGTCTCATGAAGACTTTCTTTAGCTTCCCTCTCTGTCAGACATGACTCCCACTTTCCAGCTGTTCCTTCTCTCCCCCCCTCTCCACATCAACTACCAACATTCTTTTTCTATTACCTGGACAAGTTGTCCCCTTCCCCTGCCCTCTGCTGTATCTATCTGATAATTTCAGCTCCTACAGTGGCAAGTTTCAGGCATCAATAGGAGGTTATTAGTTATTCCTAGGGAGACAGTGTTCCCAGTTTATACAATAATTTTGTGATGTGGTTGTCATTGCAGAGCATTCTCTTGTAGCTGGCTTCCTTGCCACATCTTTGGGCCCACGGATGTTAACGTATGGGTAACAGATGTCAGTAGTTTTTCAGTTCTTGGGTTCACCTTTAATCCCAATCTGCAATATGGGACCCAAATTATTTTTTTACTGTACAGGTCTACCTCTCCCCACCCTCTTTTTAAATTTTACTTCTCTTAAAATAACCCAAAGAAAGAAACTAGTTTAACGTGTTTTAGGTCAGACCCCAACCCATGTATGGGTTAGAACCCACAAGTTAAAAAACAATGGCCTACATAATACTGGGGGTATACCGTACCTATGGTATTTTAACAGTCACACATTTCACTGCATACAGGAGCATCCAAGGAGTTTGACAGCAACTGTTAAAAATAGTTTGCCTTCAGCTTTGGCTTTACTGATTGTTAATATGTTACTACCCCTTTAGTGGAAACCAAGGGGAACTCAGCGGGGGCAGAGGACACTTACATAGGAGTTGTGAATGACTGTAGCAGTACTTGTAGACCTGTGCTGAGGCTGCTTCCAGATGGTAGCTTCTAGCACTAGCCATTGCTCTTCTACTGTAAGCTACAAGGGGAATTGCAATCAACTTTCCACACTATCAGGAGTATGACACTTCTATGTCTACATCCTGCTGTGTTCCACCCACTCCAGTGAGTGTGACATAGCTGCTCTAGGTGGGGAAGAGGAGGAAGCCCCAGTTCCTCTGAGCAGCCATTTGAAGCTCAGTGCATATTTATTTATTATATTTATATCCTGCCTTTTTTCCTGCAAGGAGGCTTACATAATCCTCTCCCTTCTCTCCATTTGGTCCAAAGTCACCCAGTGAGCTTCATGGCCAAGTGGGGACTAGAACCCGGATCTCCCGAGTCCCAGGCCAACACTTTAACCACTCAATCAGTCAGTCAGGCGATCACTCGTGACCGAGTAAGATTGTCTTCCAGGATTAAAAAAAGAAAATTTACAAAAAGGAGATTTTAAAAGGAGGAAAATTCTAAAGAAAATTGTGTAGACTCTAGCGATGGGTCCGTAAGTGACTGTGGAGGCCAATTCTAGATCCACACAGCTTCCCACAGTGAGGACACAGGTTACCAGATGGAAGATGGTCTTGTAAAGGATTCATTTGACGTGCTTTTCGCTTAGCACGTTTCTCCCTTTCACCTTGCACTCGAGCTTCTTCAAAGTCCATAGAACCTTTGTGAAAGGCCAACCTCCAGTTAGATCGTTCATGGGCCAGAGCTTCCCAGTTTTTGATGTTTTATTGCATTTTTTTAGATTAGCCTTAAGAACATCTTTAAACCTCTTATATTGACCACCGATATTCCGCTTTCCATCCTTGAGTTGGGAATAAAGCACCGCATTTTTCACTCCATAAGACGCACTGGACCATAAGACGCACTTACTGTATGGTACAAAAATTTTTTTTTAAAAAAAAAAATCAGCTGAGAGGCGGGGGCTTCCCCCGCCCCACCCAGGAGTCCTCCGCTCTTCCGGACCAGCAGAGGAAAGTAAAAAAAAAAAAAAAGTTTTTGTTTTTTTTACTATATTCACTCCATAGGACGCACAGACATTTCCACCTAGTTTTTTTGGGGGGTAAAGTGTGTCTTATGGAGCGAAAAATACGGTAACTGCTTTGGGAGACGGCAGTCAGGCATTCGAACAATATGACCGGTCCACTGAAGTTGGCATTGAAGGATCATTTTTTTCAATGCTAGTAGTCTTTGCTTCTTTCAGTACACTGACATTTGTTCGCCTATCTTCCCAAGTAATTCGCAGGATTTTTCGGAGGCAACGTTGATGAAATCTTTCAAGGAGTTGGAGGTGACGTTTATAGATAGTCCATGTTTCGCAGGCATACAATAAAGTTGGTAATACAATGGCTTCATAAACCAGTGTTTTGGTCTTCTTACTAATATCCCGATCCTCGAACACTCAATGTTTCATTCGAGAAAATGCGGCACTTGCGGAGCTCAGACGATGCTGGATTTCACTGTCGATGTTAGCTGTAACAGAAAGATAGCTGCCAAGATAGAGAAAATGATCGACATTTTCCAGTATTGTCCCGCCAAGCTGGATAGATGGCATCACCAAAGGGTTAGCTTGCACTTGCTGATGAAGCACTTTGGTTTTTTTTATGTTAAGTGAGAGACCAAGTTTTCCGTATGCTTCTGCAAAAGCATTTAGGATAGTTTGGAGATCATCCTCTGAATGTGCGGAGACCACATTATCATCAGCATACTGAAGTTCCACAATGGAGGTTATAATTACCTTACTTTTTGCTTTCAGCCTGCTGAGATTAAAAAGCTTTCCATCTGTTCGATATATAATTCCCACACCAGTGGGAAGTTTCCCCTCGACAAGATGTAAAATCATGGCGATGAAAATAGCAAATAATGTTGGGGCAATAACACATCCCTGTTTAACACCTGATCCCACTTTAAATGGAGCACCATGAGAGCCGTTGTTGTCCAAGACCATAGTCGTCATGTTGTCATGGAGAAGTCGCAAGATATTCACAAATTTATTGGGGCATCCAATTTTCATAAGGATAGTCCAGAGAGCTGTTTCGTCTACAGTATCAAAGGCCTTAGCAAGATCAATAAATGCCATATAAAGGGGTTGATTTTGCTCCCGGCATTTTTCTTGGAGCTGAAATGCAGTAAAAATCATGTCTACTGTCCCTCTAGAGGGGTGGAAACCATATTGAGTTTCAGGGAGGATCTCTTCTGAAATAGAAGACGGTTTGTGAGAATCCTGGCAAATATTTTACCTGCGGTAGCTAAGAGAGAAATGCTCCGATAGTTTCCACAGTCTGTTCTATCACCTTTCTTAAAGAGGGTGATAATTATGGCATCCCTGAAGTCTTCTGGGATCTCTTCTCTTATCCAGATATTTCGATGAGTTTATGAAGATGTTGTACAAGTTCGGGGCCCCCTTCTTTAAAGATTTCAGCAGGAATCCCATCTGGTCCACTAGCTTTGTTATTCTTCATTTGATTAATGGCTTTTTTTACTTCATCCAAAGTGGGGAGTATTGCAAGTTCCTCTCTAATTTGTTTTTGCGGGATTTGCGAAAAAATCTCATTATCCACCTTAGATTTACGATTTAAAAGGTCATAATAATGCTCTTTCCAACGCAGTGCAATAGACTCTTTGTCTTTTAAGAGTTTGGTGCCATCTTTTGATTGTAAAGGGTTTGTACCATAGGTTTTTGGTCCATAAATGGTCCTTGTGACCTTAAAAAAGCCCCGTGCATCATGAGATTCTGCAAGTTGTTGAATTTCTTCAGCTTTCTTTTTCCACCAGGCGTTCTTAAGTTCTCTTGTTCTTCTTTGGACCTCAGCCTTTGCACTAGCATAGATTTTTTTCTTGGCAGCGCAGTTAATATCATTTTGCCATATTTGGAAGGCTTCCCTTTTTTGGTCAATTATATATTTAATCTCATTATCATTGTCATCAAACCAATCCTGATGTTTCTTAGTTTCGTATCCAATAGTTTGTTCACAAGCTGCAGTAATGGAGGTTTTCAGCTTAGACCAATGGTCCTCAATGTTGTCAGGAGGTTCCGTAGGTAGATGTTCCTTAAGAAGTGATTGAAGACGAGTTTGCTTAATAGGATCTTGAAGGGCGTGGATGTTCATTTTACGCCTTGGTTTCCTTCCTTGAAGCCTACGTTGGGGAGCAATGTTGATAACCATAGTTATCTCCCGAGTCCCAGGCCAACACTTTAACCACTCATCATCATCAGGCGATCACTCGTGACTAAGATTGTCTTCCGGGATAAAAGGAGGAAATTCTAAAGAAGATTGTGTAGACTCTAGCGATGGGTCCGTAAGTGACTGTGGAGGCCAATTCTAGATCCACACAGCTTCCCACAGTGAGGACACAGGTTACCAGATAGAAGATGGTCCTGTAAAGGATTCATTTGACGTGCTTTTCGCTTAGCACGTTTCTCCCTTTCACCTTGCACTCGGGCTTCTTCAAAGTCCATGGAACCTTTGTGAAAGGCCAACCTCCATTTAGATCGTTCATGGGCCAGAGCTTCCCAGTTTTCGATGTTTATATTGCATTTTTTTAGATTAGCCTTATGAACATCTTTAAACCTCTTATATTGACCACCGATATTCCGCTTTCCATCCTTGAGTTGGGAATAAAGTAACTGCTTTGGGAGACGGCAGTCAGGCATTCGAACAACATGACCGGTCCACTGAAGTTGGCGTTGAAGGATCATTTTTTCAATGCTAGTAGACTTTGCTTCTTCCAGTACACTGACATTTGTTCGCCTATCTTCCCAAGTAATTTGCAGGATTTTCCGGAGGCAACGTTGATGAAACCTTTCAAGGAGGTGGAAATGACGTTTATAGATAGTCCATGTTTCGCAGGCATACAATAAAGTTGGTAATACAATGGCTTCATAAACCAGTGTTTTGGTCTTCTTACAAATATCCCGATCCTCGAACACTCTATGTTTCATTCGAGAAAATGCGGCACTTGCGGAGCTCAGACGATGCTGGATTTCACTGTCGATGTTAGCTGTAACAGAAAGATAGCTGCCAAGATAGAGAAAATGATCGACATTTTCCAGTATTGTCCCGCCAAGCTGGATAGATGGCATCACCAAAGGATTGGCTTGCACTTGCTGATGAAGCACTTTGGTTTTTTTGATGTTAAGTGAGAGACCAAGTTTTTCGTATGCTTCTGCAAAAGCATTTAGGATAGTTTGGAGATCATCCTCTGAATGTGCGGAGACCACATTATCATCAGCATACTGAAGTTCCACAACGGAGGTTGTAATTACCGTACTTTTTGCTTTCAGCCTGCTGAGATTAAAAAGCTTTCCATCTGTTCGATATATAATTCCCACACCGGTGGGAAGTTTCCCCTTGACAAGATGTAAAACCATGGCGATGAAAATGGCAAATAATGTTGGGGTGATAACACATCCCTGTTTAACACCAGATCCCACTTTAACCACTATGCCACACTGGCTCTACCTTAGCGGTGGGTACCACTCTATGACCTTATTTGTTTGTTCTTTATTGATCTTTTAATTAGCATTAAACCACTTGTTCTGCTATATCTTTAATGAAAGAATGCTATATTTATTTATTTATTATTTATTTATTACATTTCTATACCACCTTTCTGCTAAGGCACCCAAAGTGGTTTACAATGTTTAAATATTCAAACAAACAAACGTTACTCCCCCAAAAATAGCAAATATTTTTGCTGGAGCTGCTGGTACAATCTCCCTGGCCTGGGCTTTTCTTCTGCTTTCCCTCTGTAGCCCCAGGGAAGGCAGGGGAGGGGCTGCCCCAACAGCCCTCTCAGGCCGGTGATGGTCAGGAGCTGATGGCAGGTGCTCCCTGGCCTGGGCTTCTCTTCTGCCTTCCCTCGGGGCACACAGGTCTTAAATAGCCCCAGGGAAGGCGGGGGAGGGGCTGCCCCAACAGCCCTCTCAGGCTGGTGATGGTCATTTCAGGAGCTGATGGCAGTTGCTCCCTGGCCTGGGCTTCTCTTCTGCCTTCCCTCAGGGCACACAGGTCTTAAATAGTCCCAGGGAAGGTGGGGGAGGGGCTGCCCCAACAGCCCTCTCAGGCTGATGATGGTCATTTCAGGAGCTGATGGCATTATAATGCTAATTTAAAAAGAAGATCTCAAAAGTCCTTTCTAGTGGCCACCATCAAATGGATTGGTAAAATGGTGGTGACTGGAAAGTGTTTTTAATTTTTTTAAATTAGCATTGCTCTATTATAGTACTATAACAGTTGTAAAAACAAAATAGCCACTAAAGTGTTTTAGCTAAATAAAAGATCAGTTAAAAATTAAATGTCATAAAATGGAGCCCATCACAAATATTATAGTTAATGTGTGGTAAACTGTGATAAGTTCACTTGCCTGATATATCATTGCAGAAATTGGGTAGCAGGGCATCTAGCTTTTATGGACCAGAGTGCAATGACCTGGTTCACATGACATGACAGCCCATTGTGGGTAACTAGCCATGGTGGGTTGTTGTGTCATGCAAACCCAGACCACTTCCCTCAGGGTGGCTTGTTTTTCCCCCAACAAACCACCCTGAGAACCCATGGGCTGTTGTATTGTGGTGTCTTCTGAACCTGGATGGCCAATCCCACCATGGGTCGCAGGAAGCATGAGCAAGGAGCGCTTGGTAACGTCTCCAAAAAAATGGGGAAAGGGGAAAAAGCAATGAGTGAAAAAGGGCTCATGATTGCGGAGGGGAGAAGAAGGTGGCTTTACCTGCCAAGTCCCCTGGGATACATGGTGGAGGACCGAGGGGGAAGGAGCTGGAGACAACCCACGGTGAGCCGGATCATCTGTTGGGTTAGGGTGACATGTGAATCCGCCCAGTGTCTTTTTGAGGGAAATATCTGGAGTTCATGCAGATTTTTTTCTTCTTTCCAGCAGATAGGGATCAAATAGGTTTAATTATGTTTTGCAGTAAACAGATGTTTGGCCTGATGTACCTCTTAGGCAAATTCCACAAATTCCACCTGCAAATTGTCTCCATTTTCTTTGATTAAAGGATATTTTCTTCAAAGAAAACAAACTATAGGTTATGAGAGTGGGGAAAACACTTGCTTTCAGAGGCTAACTACACAAATATGCATAAAATATCCCCAATGTTTTTTTTTAAAACTAATCACAAAGCAGCTTTGTGATTAGTCCCTCAGGCTCAAATAAAATTAATTATCTTATATATCAATATTGCTTTAAAATTGGTATTTGAAATGAATAGAGGTGAGAATATGAATATTATTATTGTAGGTGTACTTGGGTTCTCGAAGGGGGATAGGGGTGGAGAAGCAGGTAAACTATACACAAAATATATTTATGTCTGGAGAATAATAATGATTGATAAAAGACATAATAGAAGAATTCTGAGAACTAGAAGCAATAACATAAAACATGATTAAACAGCAATAATCAATGACATAAATAAACAGTAAAAGGCAACACTAAAAACAATAACAGCCAAAATAGAAAATACATTTGAGGTTTAGGCTGCAGTCCTATACACATCTAGGAGTAAGCCCCATTGAACTCAGTAGGACTTACTTCTGAGTAAACATGCATAGGATTCTGCTGTAAAAGTCTGAGAAAATAAAAAGGCCTTTGCCTGGTGCCAAAATATTAATGTAGACACCAGTGAGCAACCGGGGGGGGGGGGGGAGACTTCCACAAGTGGGGCATCACCACCACCATTAAAAAGGCCCTGTCTTCCATTGCCATCCAATTCACTCCAGATCTGGGTGGATAAAAATGAATGTTTTTTTTAAAAAACTGGATTTTAAAAAATTTACATTGTTTTTAAAAAATTTAAATCTTTATTTTTTGTAAACATAAATAAAATACTACCGTAAATGCCTAACTTAAAAAGAACATAGTTATAATTAAATTTCATCATAAAAATGCTAAATCTACACTTACAGTCTCATAAACTGTAAGTGACCGGCCAGATGGGCGATTAATAAATATAAGAAATAAATAAATAAATAAAAATGAAGTTACCTACCAATAAAAGATGGGCATTCATTTCAGTTTTTCATCTCATGAAAATGGCGCTGACCAGTTTAACTAAGAGCTCTTGCTTCTTGAAAGTTCCCGGCTTTCAGTTTCTCTGACTAAAGACACATGTGCAAAGACACAGGCTAGATAGGATTGTTGTTCTGTGGTTATGTGGTGATGGAGTTGGCCAAGCAAGGCAGAGGAGTTAGTTAAGACAGGAAGACAATGTTGCAGGGTGAATGAAGATGCTTAAAATAAATCCCCCAAAAATAGATTTAAAAAATAAAATTGGATTTTTTCAGCCCACTAACTATCAAACCTTGCTTTGACCTATCAGTCATGAGCATTTCATTTTTGTTTCCTAATTTTTTGTGTGTGAGGGCAAGGTTGGTCCAAGACAGAGTGAAGCAGGAAGGAACAACATTGGAAAGAAAAAGAAGACAAAATCGTCCAGTGCATCTTACTGTGTTCTCATACTAAGGCTGCAATCCTATACCCATGTACCTGGGGAGTAATCCCCATTGAACTCAATGGAACTTATTTCTGAGGAGACATGTATAGGATTGTGCTTTTAATGTCAAACTGTCATGGGTGCTGATCCTATATGGGAGTATTTTAAAGACATTCCCTCTATAGGTAAAAAGGAAAGCATGAAAAATATTTACAGTGAGACAAAGAGATGCAAAGCCTACTTGTAAGAATGAAACAGTGTAAATATTATTCCATTTAGTTGTAAATTAACATGGCTTAGTGGTCAGATTTGCACCATTGTTCAGGAAATATATGAAAAGGCTTCAGTGAGAAACTTTTCTAAAAAATTAATGTTTTATTATATATTTTCAACAAAACCATAAAGAAAAAATTATGAAGTGTGTGTGTATATATATGTGAAAATACAGCTTTCTAAGAAGTATACATAAACTTCAACAAAGGCAAACCAAATATTCATATATGTATCCATTCACAAGTGACGTCTATATACCACCTGTTCAAATGGACATGTACATCAGCAAATATTAAAGAATGTTCCAATATAAAGTTTATCCATATAATAACCTCCTCCCAAAAAAGGGCAACTATTGGGCATTGCCAAAACATATGATTAAAAGAATCACCTCCAGCAATTAGCCAACTTAGACAAACTCTTATTAAAGAGACGTGGCATCCAATAGATACAGAACAAGAGTGCTGAACAAGACGTAACCTGAGAATCATAGATGCTTCAGATGCAGATGCTAAAACTGCGATCCATTGATTAGGCAAAATGGGACAATCCAGTTCCGTATTCCATTCTTGCTTAAGACCCTGTGTATCGTATTTATTCACTAATAATAAGTATTTATAAATATGGGTTGTGGTTCAGTAGAACTGATCAGCTTCAATAAGTGCCGGAGAATGTGGCTTACACTGTGGCTTACGCTGGCTCAGCTTGTCTGAGTGTGGAAAGCTAAGCAGGGTCAGGCCTGGTTATTACTTGGATGGGAGACCCCTCCTCTAGTTTCCTGCATTGAGCAGGGAGTTGGACTCGATAGCCTTGTAGGCTCCTTCCAACTCTATGATCTATGAAATCTATGCTTCCAATAGCGAAGGAGACTCTGAAGCTGTAAAGCAACTGGGCCAAACCTAGATTCTAAGGCATGTTGCAATTGCAGATACTGCCATTCAGCTGTAGCAGGCAAATCGTATTTGGCATGCAAAACCGAGAATGACAAAAACTCATCATCAGCACCCACTAAATGATCCAAGGTGAAAATCAAGTTATCTGTCTGAGTCCACCACAAACACATTTTCTTGCCTATGTTTAAATCTGGATTTTCCATGGAGTCAATTTAGCATGAGAAAATGGATCAAAATATTATTATTAATTTCATTTCTATACCACCCAATAGCTAAAGCTCTCTGGGCGGTTCACAACAATTCATAAAATTACAAAGCACAAATACATATAATAAAGTACCACATAAAATGTCAATATACAAAATTTAAAACAATTTAAACAGCTAAAAATAATTTCAATAAAAATACTAGACATGTTGAAAAGACAGTGGACATAATGGGCGTGGAAAGTTAAGCAGGGTCAGGCCTCGTTATTACTTGGACGGGAGACCCCTCTAGGGGGTTGGACTCAATGGCCTTGTAGGCCCCTTCCAACTCTATGATCCTATGATATCCTATGATAAATGACCCATCGTATGGCATTAAATACCTGGAGTAGAGGGCAGTCTTAAACCTGGAGCTGAAAAGATGACAGTTGTTGTGCCTCCATTTGGGATGGAGAAGGATAAGGTGACCATTTTTTTCAAATTTAAAACCAGGACATTTATTTATTTATTTATTTATTTTCTATACTGCCCCACAGCCGAAGCTTTCTGGGCGGTACATAAAACAAACAATAAAAACATACAAAATAGTTTAAAAGATTAAAAACCAAATTAAAAAGCACAGTTTAAAATACAATCCAAAAGTTAATAAAACTAAGTCTACAGGAGACAGTCCCCCCCCCCCCCAATGCTATTTTGAGCTCTTAACTATTGAATGCCTTGGCATAGAGGGAAGTCTTAACCTGGCACCAAAAAGACAGTAAGGTTGGCGCCAGGCGGGTCTCAGTGGGGAGCTTATCCCATAATTAGGGGGCTACCACTGAGAAGGCCCTCCTCCTTGTTGCTACCAACTGAGCCTTTCTTGGAGGTGGCAGTTGGAGGAGGGCTCCAGATGTTGAGTGTAGTGTCTGGGTAGATTGCGGTTGGGAGAGACGAGACGTTCCGTCAGGTATTGTGGTCCTAAGCTGTGTAGGGGTTTATAGGTTAGAACCTTGTAGTGTCTGGGTAGATTGCGGTTGGGAGAGACGAGACGTTCCGTCAGGTATTGTGGTCCTAAGCTGTGTAGGGGTTTATAGGTTAGAACCTTGAATTCGGCTCGAAAGCATATTGGCAGCCAATGCAAACAGGCCAGAACCGGTGTAATGTGGTCGGACTTCTGGTCCCCGCAATAAGCCCGGCTGCTGCATTTTGCACAAGCAGCAGCTTCCGAACAGTCTTCAAAGGCAGACCCACATAGTGCATTGCAGTAGTCTAGTTTAGAGATCACCAGAGCATAGATTACTGAGACCAGGTTATCCCTGTCCAGATAGGGGCATAGCTGGGCCACCAGCCGGAGCTGGTAGAAGGCACTCCTTGCCACTGAGGCCACTTGAGCCTCAAGTGACAAAGATGGCTCCAGGAGCACCACCAAGCTACGAACCTTCTCCTTCAAGGGGAGTGCAACCCCATCCAGAACAGGTTGAACACCCTCCATCCGGTCAAAGGAACCACCCACTAACAGCATCTCAGTCTTGTCTGGATTGAGCCTCAGTTTGTTAGCCCTCATCCAGTCCATTGTCGCAGCCAGGCACTGGTTCAGCACATCCACAGCCTCACCTGCTGAAGAGGAAAAGGAGAAATAGAGCTGCGTGTCATCAGCGTACTGATGGCAACGCACTCCAAAACTCTGGATGACCCCACTCAGTGGTTTCATGTAGATGTTAAATAGCATGGGGGATAAGACCGAGCCCTGAGGAACCCCATATTGGAGAGTCCATGGGGCCGAGCAACATTTCCCAAGCACCACCCTCTGGAGCCGACCATCCAAGTAGGAGCGGAACCACTGCAATGCAGTGCCCCCCACCCCCAACTCAGACAGCCTCTCCAGAAGGATACCATGGTTGATGGTATCGAAAGCCGCCAAGAGATCCAGCAGTATCAACAGGGTCGCACTCCCCCTGTCTCTCTCCCGACATAGGTCATCATACAGGGCGACCAAAGCTGTTTCTGTGCCAAAACCAGGCCTGAACCCCGACTGAAATGGATCCAGAGAATCAGTCTCATCCAAGAGTGCCTGGAGCTGGTTGGCCACCACCCACTCAAGGACCTTGCCCAGGAAAGGAACATTCGCCACCGGCCTAAAGTTGTTGAGATCTTCCGGGTCCAGAGAGGGTTTCTTCAGGAGTGGTCTCACCACCACCTGTTTCAGGTGGCATGGGACCACTCCCTCTCACAAGGAGGCATTGATCACCTCACTGGCCCAGCCAGCCGTTCCCTCCCTGCTAGTTTTTATAAGCCAAGAGGGGCAAGGATCCAGAACAGACGTGATTGCACGAACCCATCCAAGCACCTTGTCAACATCCTCGAGCTGTACCAACTGAAACTCATCCAAAATAACTAGTCTAGGCTGTGCTCTGGGTACCTCTCCTGATTCTACTGCTATAACATTAGAGTCTAAGTCCCTGCGGATGCAAGAGATTTTTTCCTGGAAGTGCCTAGCGAATATATTGCAGTGGGCATCAGATGGGTCGATGATGTCCCTGGGGCCAGCGTACAACAGGCCCTAGGTGATCCTAAAGAGCTCTGCTGGGTGGCAAAGAGATGATTGGATAGAGGCAGTGAGGTGTTGTCTCTCTGCCACCCTCACTGCCTCTAGGTATACCTGGCTATAGGCATGTACCAGGGCTCGATTGCATCCACTAGGAGTTTTCTTCCACCTGCACTCAAGCCGTCTCCTGTTTTGCTTCATCACTCTCAGCTCTGGGATATACCACAGAGTCGTACGAGCTCTACCACAGAGTGGGACCTCAGGAGCGATCGTGTCAACCGCCCGGGTCATCTCTCTATCGCAGAGATCAACCAGGGATTCGACAGGACCGCCAGCCATATCAACCGGAAACCCCCCAAGGGCCCTCTGGAAACCCTCTGGATTCATCAGCCTCCGGGGGCGGACCACCTTGATAGGTCCCCCACCCTTGCAGAGGGGGAAAGCTGCCGTTAGCCTAAATCTCAGCAGGTAGTGATCTGACCATGACAAGGGGACCGATTCAAAGTCCCCCACCTTCAGATCACCATCTCCATGCTCAGCTGAAAAAACCAGGTCTAGAGTGTGCCCTGCTACGTGTTGGGCCAATGACAAGTTGGGACAGTCCCATGGTTGTCATGGAGTCCATGAATTCCTGAGCTACACCAGACAAGGTGCCCTCAGCATGGATGTTAACATCTCCCAGGACCAACAGCCTGGGGGACCTCAGCATCGCCAGCAAGACCACCTCCATCAGCTCAGCCAGGGAGTCTGTTGAGCAGTGGGGTGGGTGGTACACCAATCTGTCCTGCTGGCCCAACACAAGGTGCAAACACTCCAGACCAGTAGTCAGACAGACAGGGAGCCTGGAGAGAAAGATAGAATTCCTATAGACCATGGCAACCCCCCCTCCCTGGCCCTCAGGTCTACCCTGATGCTGCACCAAGTACCCCAGTGGGCAAAGCTGGGAGAGACTAACTCCTCCCTGTTCTCCCACCCAGGTCTCGATAATGCATGCCAGATCGGCCGCCTCATCCACTGTTAAATCATGGATGAGGGAGGTTTTATTTTGCACCAATCTGGCATTTAGAAGCAGCATCCAGAGACCTGAGGGCAGGCTGATCGGGCAACCACCAATCCTGCGGGTGTGAGGAGGACTGGAACAAGGCACAGCCATTAAGTGTCTGGGCTGTGTTCCCCTTACCTGGCTAGTCCTCCTCCCAATGCCATATCTCCCTCTACCCATCACTACACTAATTGGGGGCCCCACAGAACCCCCCCCCACTTGGCCCCATGACTCCCCTCCAAGGCACATGTTCAGGCCCTAGACAGGGAAAAACAATCTCCCCACCAAGGGCACCGAGAAACAAGTAGCAGTGTTAGGGGGGTGGCCCTTGCCCTTGTGGCACCCCCAAAGTCACAAATGCCCCCTCCCATCAGGAGATATTTGGGCCTTCAGGCTTCAACCTAACTCAAGCCTGGATAGGCCTCAATCCTTCACAGCAGTCCCAACAAGATCTGGAGGGTCATAGGTTCCCCACACTTGATCTAGCTCATTGTTGCCTACACACTGACTGGCAGTGGCTCTCCAGGGGTTTACACAGGAGTCTTTCCCAGTCTCACCTGGAGATACCAGGGATGAAACCCAGGACCTTTTGCACGCAAGATGGGTGCTCTGCCATTGAGCAATGGCCCCCTCCCCTCTGATAAAGAAGCCATGGTGTAGTGGAGTGGGAACACTGGGTCCCACAGCTCTGGCACTTTTTTCAGCTGATCCTAATAAATTAGCTAGTATGCTATGGACTGATTTTCTTTGGGGGTATCTATCTATAATGGATCAACACAGCTGCCTGCATTTTGGGTTGTCCTTGGGCTATGGTCATTGGGGCTGTAATGATGAGTGCCTGCACTTCAAAATTTAGTACTGAACTACCATTAAGTAGTACTGTACTAATAAGGAGGAAGTTATCACTGGCTACACACACAGTGCCTTTCCCTTGCCATTCTGTAACCCCACAGCTAGGCCTGCACACAGCCAGAGTGGATCATGGGGACAATGGCCTAAAGGCCATGGTGGGGACTGATGGTTATCCGCAATGACTGGGTTCAGGCAACATGATAACCCACACTCAGGGGTTGACTATTGGTTGAGTGTGGGTTGTTGCTGAAACGTGGGTTATCGTGTTGTCTGAACCCACCTGCACTAACAAGCCATGGCTTCTTAACCACAACCAACCCACAAAGAGAACCCATGGTTGTTAGTGGGCTGTGAACTGTGGGTTGTTCACCATGGTTTCTTATCTCAGCTGGGTTCAGACGACAACCCACGGTTCAACGACAACCCATATTCAACCCTGAGTGTGGGTTATCATGTTGTCTCAACCTAGTCAGTGTATTCATCCAGAAGGAAAGAGCACTCAGTGGCTTGCAGAGGGATCTGATAGGGGTTTGTACTGGAAAGTGACTCCCACTGGCTTCAATAGGGCTAACTAACTCCTTATTACAGCCTTCTCCAACCTAGTGCCCTCCAGATATGAGGGGCTACAACTCCCAGCATCCCCAGCCAGCTAGTTGGGGATGCTGGGAGTTGTAGTCCGACGCATCCAGAGGTTGAGAATGGCTGCGCTAGCGACAAGTGTGTCTTAGCTTTGCCTGCAGTCCGATGTGCCCTGAGCTCGCCTGGCCGCCTGCCACACACTGCGCCTCCTCCCTAGTGCGAGCTACACGGCTTCGCTCTCCCCGTCGTCTTCTTAGCACTTTAAGAAATGGCTGATCCTCCTAAGCCCGCCCCTAACCTCCATAGCCCGCCTCCTTCAGGTCCTATCCTAATTGGCTGACCAGGGCATGAATATGTATGCCCTGACCTGTGTGAATGAGCCGCTGTCCCCTCCCTCGCCGCCATGCAGAGGCTCAGTGTGCATGTGGGTCTCCTCTCAGTTGCCTCCACCGTCGCCACCACCGGCAGACCCCCGTCTCGCGTCCTGGCATGGTCCTGCCGCAGAGCGTGCGGGGGGGGGTCTGTGCCCAGGTCTTCATGCTCCCACCCGGCACACTGCTGCCCGGCCTGGCCCGTCTCCGCGCTGCCTCTTGTCACCCACCCATGTGTCAGCTCCACCATCTCGCCTGCTTGCCTGGGGTTCGGCGCCCGCCAGAGAAATGCAGGGCCTGTCTGGCTGGATGGTGCTGCTGGTGCTCGGCAGCTGGCTCCGGCTGCGGGCGAAGGGCACTGTGCCCCTGCCTGATTTCTACCCCTTCAGGCTTGCGCAGGGGGATGCGGCTACCCTGCAGCAAGACGACAACGGCTCCGGGCTCTGGCCCATTGCCGTGAAGTTCCCTTTCTTCGGCCTGGCTTACACGGTGCTCTAGACTACATCAGTAGTCGCCCTGTCTAAGGGCTGAGAGCACGGGAGCAGCTCCACATGGGGCTTGGCTCACCCCCCCCCAAGGTTTCTTAACACGGAGAGTCTTATGAGAAGTAAACAAGCCGCATCCAGTTTTTTTACAAAAAATTAAGAACTATATATAGTTTACTAAAAACGGGACAAAATTGACATTTACATTAAATTAAATGTCAATTATAGGAAATATGAATATATATATATATATTTATATATATATGTATGTATATTATAGGAAATATGAAAAAAAACGGGATTGTCCCTTTTAAAACGGTACGTATGGTCAGCCTAGTCCTGGCAAAGCAGCGAGGTGCGTGCGCCGTGAAAATAGCGGAGCTAAAAGCTCGAGTAACCGAGAGAGCGTGGAGCTCTGATGGCCAGTGTCACGGTCCGAAGATGCCAGATCACTGGTGCCTGTCTTGTGCTGCGGAGGGCCTTTTATAGTCCGAAGCTAACACCGAATTGGTTGATTTTGGCGGGCTCTGTGTGATGACGTCATCATCGAGTTCCCACGGTCGGGCTGTATGTACTGCGCGGGAGTATTATCGAAGAGTCGCCACGGCCACAATATAGTGAGAGTGCGTGTGCTGAATGCCGAGTATTGCCAAGATCCAACGACGAGAACCGTAGTGTAAACTAAAACTAGCATAAATTAATAAAATTGGTTTAGGCTGGTTTATCAAGGATTGATTTGATGTACTCAATCTTTTGATAAATTAATAATTTTTTATTTTGTAGTCCTAAACTGTACTGGTTACATCTCATGACTAACCAGGACAATGTCCCCCAAACCAGTACATATGGTCACCTTAGAGAAGGAGGACATAGGGCAACTGAGCCAGAGTGTGTTTGGGGAGGGGCCAGGCATATGTCATCGGCCCAGGTGTGCTGCCATGTCAATCAGCGCTTGCTTAAAAGACAGGCCCCAAACACACTTCAGATGCTGGAAGCAATTGTTGCAATTGACGCTCTTGCCAGCTCCCAGACTGAGACTTGTGAATTTTGACAACAGAACGATCTTGACTCTTCAGCCTGCTCCTAAACTGGTTTGTGTTTCTTGATTGTGGATAAATATTGTAGCTTCTAACCTTGGACTGTGATAACGACTATGGCTTATCTCTGGACAGGACTAATGTATGACAACCAGGGTGGATTTGATTTAAATCAAAGAAAAACAAGCTTTCCTGCTTTATCGGGCGGGTCCCAAACCATTTCTCAATTTAGAATAAATGAGTCCAAAGGATGAAAATATTCTTTCTATGCCAGCAGAAGCTACTGCTGTTAAAAGTGAAATCATTACTTCCAACAGTCTCTAAATCCAAATGCTTAAGTGACTTCCACCAGTTCACTGGTGTGACTTTCTTTAAAACATGATCAGCAAACATATATTTCTTGAATGGTTCCCCCTTAGCTCTGAAGTTTATTATTGCTGGCATTACAGATGGATGATTGCTGGATACCCATCTCATAGCTAACTCCTCTTCCTCAGCACTTAAGGTTTGACCCTGGTACCAGATATTGATAATATTTGCGAGAAAATGAGCTGGAGACAGTGCTTGTCCCATTCGTTTTTTTTATGCTTGTAATTTAATTCTGTTAGTGTGTAGTTCTGTTTTTAAGTGCTCACTCAGTTCCTTCCAAATTTCAATAGCATCAGCAATAAAACAGCTATTTTTCTGTATTTTGTTTAAAGCTTCAGAAATGGGTTTCAGTATCCTCAGCATATGTTCAACATTTCTCTTAAGCCCAATGTTGAGGATTTTGGCCGTGACAGTGCCATCTATTTTCTCTCGATTTTGTTCACAAACTGTCATCAGAATAGGCCAGTTCTTGATATACTGCTCAAAACAGTCCACTACAGAGTTCCATCTAACATCTTGTGGGAGCATTAGCTTGGTTCCACCCATTCTTTTCAGAGCTGCTGCTGCTGCAAAATGATTGTTATGGAAGTATTTAGCAATTTCAATGACATTAGTCTTTATTTCTGGAACACTGAAGTCTTTGGCTAGGAGGTGCAGCAAATGAGCACTGCAACCATATATTAGCTTTGTATTCGCTTCCTGTTCTTCTAAATTTCTTCTAATCTTGGATACATTTGCAGCATTGTCTGTGACCAAACGGCGTACTAGACATTTGAATTTTTGTTCACATGCTATTATAGCTTTTGCCAAGATACAAAAGCACTTTTGGAGCCAACTCCTTGTGTTTGCCTTTGTGTATTATAGCTTTTGCTGCCCCTTCTTATAAGTATTCTGCTGTGTGTGCATTTCCTGACGTATCAATTGTTTCTACAAGGAAGACATTCCCTTCTTCTGTTGTTATACAAGCACATACAACAGGATCATTGTTGACATTACTCCACCAAGACTTAGGTTAACAATTTTACCCTCTAGAGCTGTTGCACATTGCTCCATTTCTCTGTCATACACTTTATCCAGCAGTTTCCCTGCAACATCTGCTCTGCTGGGTGGACTGTATCCTGGTCTCAGTGACTGAACCATATTAATGAAGCGTAGGTTTTTAATCAGACGGAAAGAAGAGTTTGTCACGTAAACAAACTGGGCAATTTCTTCATCAATTAACTCATTTTCTAATCTGGTTTTTATCACAAACTTATCTGTGTTGGTTCCTGGATGGTCAGCTTTTTTTCTTTCTTTTAGGTCATATACTGTGGATGTGTGATGTATATGACGTGACTGAAACACTATCCTGGACAAATAACTCTGAAACTGTAGAACGGGAGGATGGAGATCTCAAAGGTGGATAGTTTCCAGAATCCTTTATGTTGATGATGGATTCCCTAAACAAATAAGTCAATGCTGTTATTTTATTATTTATACAATTTCTGCTTATTTAGTATTACTCATTGTATTCACTGCCACTCAGTACTGCTCAAAAAAGGAATATTTGCTTGTTTCAACTCTTATTTCTTCATAACAACTGTATCAAAATGACAGTAACATGCAGTAATAATAACAAATATAATTTTGCTCAAACATGACAGTTCCTCAAGAGTTACAGGCCGGCTTCTGGCGAAGAGGCGTGTAGCTGCGTCCCAAAGACCTCCGGGATTTTTCAGGTTTTAAATCTGTTTTAATTTGTTTTAAGCTCTGCCAAATTGGGCAAAGTTTTTTTCAGTTTGCTTTTTCCTGAAGAACTGGCGTTATCTTGGGGTTTTACTAACTCTACTGCTAAACAAACTTTTAACGAAGCTTAAACAAAGCTAACTGCTTGGATGCTGGGATCCTGCTAAATTAAAACGCACTGATAAGATAGTGGAGTACTGATGTGGAGTTCTGGAAAGAGCTTGCCTCTGCTGGAACCACAGTGTTAAGACGCATAGTTAGCAAGAAGCACCTTTTGCATTTTGCTTCTATGATCTTTGGAATAAAGAGTCACACAGAGTTTTAAACTTTAAAGGATCTTAACTGTTAGAACTCCTGCACGATCGTTTTGTTCAACTGCATCCTTAAAGGAGATTGCAAGAAATTACAACCAGGATAATAGCCTCCCACACTTAGGAACTATACAGCAGCTTGCAGGTGTAGATAACATTGAGAACAGAATGAAGGTAAAGAGTGAATTTTAAGAAACCTTGTTTATAAAGTATTTTAACGAAGGTAAATAGTGAATTTTAAGAAACTGTTTATAAAGTATTTTAATGTTGGGACTTATAATTATCATCATCTGATCACCAATTGATTTTTAATCGTCTGTTTTTAAATATATATCTATATATATATACCGTATTTTTCGCTCCATAAGACGCACCGGACCATAAGACGCACTTACTGTATGGTACAAAAAAAAAATTAAAAAAAAAAATCAGCTGAGAGGCGGGGGCTTCCCCCACCCCACCCAGGAGTCCTCCACTCTTCCGGACCAGCAGAGGAAAGTAAAAAAAAAAAAAAAAAAAAAAAAAAATTTTTTTACTATTCACTCCATAGGACGCACAGACATTTCCCCCTCCTTTTTGGGGGGGAAAAAGTGCGTCTTATGGTCCGAAAAATACGGTATATAAAAAAAGAAGTCCTGACTGACTGACTGACTCATCAACGCCCAGCTCAAACCATTTAATCTAGGAACGTGAAATTTTGAAGGGACATTGCTTTTATGACGTAGACACCCACTAAGGAAGGATTTCTAGAAATTCCGTCCCTAAGGGGGTGAAAAAAGGGCAAAATCGCCCCACTCTCATATCTCCTATGGGCAAAACAACAGGGCAGCAGTTATGCAAGTCGGCCTCACCTCATAATTGCTGCAGGAGCCAATAGGAGCAGTTATGCAAATAGCCCATACGACACTTAGAATGTTCGTATGAATTCCTGCAGGGGCCAATAGGGGTGGGTATGCAAATCTCCCCTAGGCCATTTAGAATGTTCTCTGAGGGGGTGAAAAGGGAGGGAAACTTTTAAAATGACTGAATGACTGCTGTGTGTGGGGCGTCGTCGCATAGGCTCTATCACGTTTTGACGGATCTACCCCAAACTTGGCACGGTCACTCTTCATCACCTGTAGACTCTCAGGATTAACCTGATTTTTCTTTAAGATCAGATATTTCTGTCAGAAAAGTTTTCTGCTGCCAGCACCCAGCCTAAACGTTACACTTTCAGTCAGAGAATGACTGTTGTGTGTGCGGCATCCCAAATCCTGTGTGTCCGTGTGTCTGTGTGTACAGGCGTTTGCATGCATCACATAGGCTCCTACATGGTTGGACGGATCTGCCCCAAACCTGGCACGCATCACCCAAGGACAAAGACTGGGAGGTTCAAATCTCCGAAAAAGCCATCACTGCGCCTGTACGGCCCAAAATAGATGATAGCCAATGGCGTCACTTGGAATGTTCACAGGGGCCATTCAGGAGCGGTTATGCAAATCACTCCAACGACATGTAAAATGTTCGTATGAACTGCCGCCACAGGGGCCCAATCAGGAGCGGATATGCAAATCTCTCCTACGTCAAAACAGAATGTTCATATGCACTGCAGCCGGGGCCTACACGGGGGTGGGGAGCTGGGATTTCATTATTGGGTAGTCCCGGGGGGGGCAAGCTGGGATTACATTGTTGGGTAGTCCCGAGGGGGAGGGGAACAGGGATTTCATTGCTGTGTAGTCCGGGGGGGGGGGCAAGCTGGGATTACATTGTGTGGTCCGGGAGGGGGGGAGCAGGGATTTCATTGTTGCGTAGTCCTGGGGGGGAGGGGGGAGCTGGGATTTCATTGTGTAGTCTTGGGGGGGAGCAGGGATTTCATTGTGCAGTCCCGGGGGGCGGACAGAGATTTGATTGTGTAGTCCTGGGGGGGAGGGAGGAAAGCAGGGATTTCACTGTACAGTCCCAGAGGGGGGAGCAGGGAATTCATTGTTGTGTAGTCCTGGGGGGGGGAGCTCGGATTTCATTGTTGTGTGGACCCCAGGGAGCTGGGATTTCACTGTTGCGTAGTGAAATCCCAGCTCCTTTTCACTCAAAGAAACACAGTTACAGGTAAGCAACCTGTCCTTCTTCATGGTCTCTGTGCATCACAAATATGGGTGATTTACTAAGCTGACTTACCGGAGGAGGGTCGGTGTCGCTAGGTTGATATCGAAGATAGCACTGCCCTGCCAAAACACAGTCAGATCTCGCCCTGACGTTGAGTCGGTAGTGCTTAACGAACGCCGACGGCGAAGACCAGGTTGTGGCTTTGCAGAGGTTGGGTAAAGGGACTCCCTTGCCAAATGCCGTCGAAACCACCATGCCCCGAGTCAAATGAGCCTTTATTGCTCCTTGGAGGGGTAGACTGCTGAGCTCACATGCCAGTCGTATTGTCTGTACAATCCAATTGGAGAACCTCTGAGGAGAGACCGGCAGACCTACTTGCCGACCACCATAGCAGAGGAAAAGCCGTTGTGAACGACAGGCAGACTCAGTCCTTGCTTTGTAGAAAGCAAGCACTCTCCTGACATCAGGCGTGTGCAGCGTCCTTTCTAATGGCATTGATGGGGATGAAAAGTAAGCTGGAAGAACAATGTCCCAAGTGGAACTCCGTGACCACCTTCGGGAGGAAGGCAATATCTGGGCGAAGAACTACCTAATCCTGATGGAAAATAAGATAAGGAGTATTGACATGGAGTGCACAGAGTTCACTTGATCGACGAGCTGTTTCATTTGGGCCACCAGGCCTTGCATTTCTTTGTTGTCATGTTTGCATTTTGCACGCATGCCTGCCTTACCCATAGGTGGAGGAACTTCATTAAAATATTCCCAAACGGGTCTCTTTTATGGCCTGCTGCCATTATAGGATTTCTCTCCAGGGAAAGAATAATATGATAACCCTCAGGCTATACAGACAAAGATCCAAAGACTTGTGGAGTAATCTGCTCAAAAGGTTTCACTTTCATTTTTACTGCTTGCCCCTCCCTCCTCACACTTAGCTTCTTGTGCAGATCTATTCCACTCTTCTATTCATTGAATTTTTGAAACCCCATCATTGACGGGGCTGGATGTGACACGACGGGACTGCAGGCGGTGCAGGCGCCGCTTGCGACGGTAGAAAGCAGCTGGAGCGGCTCCACGCTAGCAAAGCACCCCGTGGAGGTGAAGCGAAGGAGCCCTGGCCGTCGTTCGCTCTTCATGCGCCTCGCGCTGCTGCTTTGCCTGCTCCTGCTTGGGAGCCGGCAAAGCGGCAGCGCGAGGCACGCAGAGCGAGAGGGAGCCGGCAAAGCGGCACGAGGCACCCGCACAGCGAGCGGCCTCACCTCCATGGGGCTCCCAGGCAGGGAGCCGGCGCAGCAGTGGCAAGGCGCCCGCAGCAGTGAGCAGCTGCGCCTCGCCTGTATGGGGCTCCCTGCCAGCTAGGCAAAGCCAGGGAGCTGGCACTTTAAGTGCTTGTCGCGGCCACAGCGTGTGGGCTCGTGTTGCGAAACTTGCTCGTCCTCCGAACGTTAATAAATGATAAAATTTTGCTCGTTTTACGAGTAGCTCGCATACCAAGTACTCGTAATCCTGTACTTGTTCTAGCCTTGAAAGCCCTACATGGCTTAGGGCAGGTTAATTTAGGGACTGCTTTCTCCCCTATAGGCTTGCCCAGGAACTAGGATGTCAGCGACCTTATTCTCCATGTCATCTCAGAAGATTTGACAAACGAAACACAGGAGATGGTGGTGGTGCAGTGACACTAGAATGCCCTCCTTTATTTCAACAGTCTTTAATGTGTAAGGCTAGTTTTATTGCTGCCAATTTTAATATGCAACACCTTGGGCAGCCCCATCCTATGTG
>CM037880.1:171225162-171335368 GCA_021292165.1 Shinisaurus crocodilurus | reverse complement strand
CCGCCCGCGCACTCTCCGAGGCGCACGACCCGGCAGGCGTGGTGGCGGCGGCAGCAGCAGCGAGGGGGGGCGGCGGCTGATCCGCTCCTTTCTCCAAGGGCAGCCGCCTCTCGGGGGGGGAGCAGGAGGAGGAAGAGCTGGGGCAGAGAGCTGCGAGTGCGAGCGCGCCCCCCCAGATGTTGCGCCCAGGTGCGGCCGGCCCCCCCTGCACCCCCCACGCTACGCCTCTGACACTCAGAGCAGCTACACAGAGTAACCTCAGGTCCTTCTTCTGCCTCTCCCAAGTACGCAACACATCAATCAAAATAAATCTTGACACACTGTTGGGGCTGCACTCCTGGTAGCCGTCCATAGTGGCCGAGCAGTGGCACACCTCGCTTCCATGCGCTCTTCGCTGGCAATCACGCTCCTCTCCACTTCTTCTGGCACAGCCTAGGGATGTTGAAGAGTCCTTGGTCTCGAGGCCCGAGTCGAGTCTCGAGTCCCATTAAAAATATTGGGACTCGAGTCTGAGTCGAGTCAGAGGGGGGACTCAGTCCGACTCACGAGTCGAGTCCTCGAGTCCGAGTCCCCATCCCTGCTCTGCTCATGAAAGGTACCTCCACCCAAATTTTGGGGGATCCCCCTTCCCCCACACCACAGCTCACCCCATTCAACAGGGACTCATTACTCTCTGTGTAGCATTTTCAGGGGGCTGGAGGGGTGGCCGTGGAAAGGAGAGGGTGGGAAGTCCACTTCCACAAGCACAATTGATTCAAGATAAATCTGGATCCAACCCTCAGAGAGAAGTGACAACTGGGATGCTGTAGGTTTCTGTCCTGGGCCAACTGTCATCTTTATAAATGACTTGGACATTTATAGCTTCTAGCTTCAGAGTGAAACTGAGTATGCCCAATAAAACTTGGCCAGCAGTTGCTTCCATAGGCTTTCATGAGGCAGAAAAATCTTAATAACATTTGAACTGCTCCTCAGAACTACATCTTAACTAATGTGCCCCTTTAATTTCCAGCATTGGCAGAAGGTTGGACTAAATGACCTTTGAGGTGCCCTCCATTCTAGGATTCTATTCCATGGCTTCAGACAGGAAGCTTTCCCAGCCCTGACTGGAGATGTCAGGAACTGAATATGGGGCCTTTTACCTGTGGAGCATGTGCTCTGCCGCTGAGCTACAGCCCGTCCCTTCTTTCACATTTTGAGGCCTTATTCTGTCTAGTTCTGTGGCATTGTTTTAGTCTCGTAGATGAAACTAGAAGCTGAATTTTAATGAAAGCTGAATCACAGAACTGTAGATTTAAAAGAAAAATTGAGTTTGTTATCGCCATCCAAATGAACTGAGACAAAACTTGCTTAATCTGCAATGGATCCTCACAAATACTTGTCCCAACTCCAGAAGATGGAAAACCTGTGTTATGATTAACAACATCACGTTTGTGATTAGGCATTTCCCCATATATTTGAACTAGGACAGTGTATGGCAACTAGGATTTATACCCAGATCATTATTCATATTATACATTTCTATTTGTATTTTGTTATTAACAGTGTATTAGATTTTTTTTTTTCATTTTTCAATGCAATACAATACAAATACTTCCCCATCCTTCCCCCCCATGTCCCCATTCCGTCCCCTTTAGGTTTCCCTTTCCCCTCTTCATATCATCCTGTATTTAAAGAGTAAAGCTTTCATGTATGCAAGTAAAATCATTGAGCAAAAATTGGATCAATAGTTACACATAAATAAATAAATAAATAAATAAATAAATAAATAAATCTATATATATAAAAGAAGTCCTGACTGACTGATTGACTGACTCATCAACACCCAACTAAAACCATTTAATCTAGGAACGTGAAATTTTGAAGGAACATTGCTTTTATGATGTAGACACCCACTAAGGACGGATTTTTGGAAATTCTGTCCCTAAGGGGGTGAAAAAAGGGGGCAAAATTGCCCCACTCTCATATCTCCTATGGGCAAAACAACAGGGGAGCAGTTATGCAAATCGGCCTCACCTCATAATTGCTGCAGGAGCCAATAAGAGCAGTTATGCAAATAGCCCATAGGACACTTAGAATGTTCGTATGAATTCCTGCAAGAGCCAATAGGGGTGGGTATGCAAATATCCCCTCAGCCATTTAGAATGTTCTCTGAGGGGGTGAAAAGGTAGGGAAAGTTTTTAAATGGCTGACTGACTGTTGTGTGTGGGGCATCATCACATAGGCTCCATCACATTTTGATGGATCTACCCCAAACTTGGCACAGTCACTTTTCATCACCTGTAGACTCTCAGGATTAACCTGATTTTTTTTTTTAAGATCAGATATTTCTGTCAGAAAAGTTTTCTGCTGCCAGCACCAACATTACACTTTCAGTCAGAGACACTGTATCTTTTCCATTGTACCAAATCCTAAAATCCACGCTGAGCGCAGTCACGGGCAACAGCTAGTAAATATATAAATAATAGAAAATAAAAGAGTTCAGTGTCATCATGCATGCCTCTTTCTGGGACTTCAGTGGTTTTGCAGTGGATCACATTGCCCCATATTAATTGGAATTTAATTTTAGCAACTTGGTGCAATATACCTTTTCATGGGTGGCTAAGGTCAACAGATCCTGAATCCAACAGTGAATCTTTGGGGTTTTATTTGCTACCCAGTGTTGTAGAATAATATGCTTAGCTGTTAGTGTGGCCTTACTAAACCATGCAATATGCTCCTCTGCCAAGTCCCATTGGCCTGGAATGTATCCCACTAAGGCATGGGCATCTTTTACATGAAGTGAGGCTTCCAGGACCATCACTATCGGGCAACTCAATAACATATGCACTAGATTAGCCTGTGGACTGTTACACCTCCAATTCTTATCCTGTGAGATGCCCAGACATTTGATTCATTCTCATGTCCAATGTGCCCTGTATAAAGTCTTTTGCTGTGTAAGCTGCAGCCTGGGGTCTATGTTAGATGGTTTGACAGATTTCAAGGCTACTTTCCAACGGGAGGGCTTCAGTTTAGTTTAATTCTTGGGCAGGGGTGTTGGGGGGGCACATCCAAGTCCAGAACAAGGGTATCTCAAATCAAACCATTCAGTTCATCTTAGTTAACTGTGTCACAGCCTGTCAGTCAGTCAGGCGATCACTCGTGACCGAGTAAGATTGTCTTCCAGGATAAAAAAAAAAGAAAAGAAAATTTACAAAAAGGAGATTTTAAAAGGAGGAAAATTCTAAAGAAAATTGTGTAGACTCTAGTGATGGGTCCGTAAGTGACTGTGGAGGCCAATTCTAGATCCACACAGCTTCCCACAGTGAGGACACAGGTTACCAGATGGAAGATGGTCTTGTAAAGGATTCATTTGACGTGCTTTTCGCTTAGCACGTTTCTCCCTTTCACCTTGCACTCGAGCTTCTTCAAAGTCCATGGAACCTTTGTGAAAGGCCAACCTCCAGTTAGATCGTTCATGGGCCAGAGCTTCCCAGTTTTTGATGTTTATATTGCATTTTTTTAGATTAGCCTTAAGAACCTCTTTAAACCTCTTATATTGACCACCGGTATTCCGCTTTCCATCCTTGAGTTGGGAATAAAGTAACTGCTTTGGGAGACGGCAGTCAGGCATTCGAACAACATGACCGGTCCACTGAAGTTGGCGTTGAAGGATCATTTTTTCAACGCTAGTAGTCTTTGCTTCTTCCAGTACACTGACATTTGTTCGCCTATCTTCCCAAGTAATTCGCAGGATTTTCCAGAGGCAACGTTGATGAAATCTTTCAAGGAGGTGGAAGTGATGTTTATAGATAGTCCATGTTTCGCAGGCATACAATAAAGTTGGTAATACAATGGCTTCATAAACCAGTGTTTTGGTCTTCTTACAAATATCCCAATCATCGAACACTCTATGTTTCATTCGAGAAAACGCAGCACTTGCGGAGCTCAGACGATGCTGGATTTCACTGTCGATGTTAGCTGTAACAGAAAGATAGCTGCCAAGATAGAGAAAATGATCGACATTTTCCAGTATTGTCCCGCCAAGCTGGATAGATGGCATCACCAAAGGGTTAGCTTGCACTTGCTGATGAAGCACTTTGGTTTTTTTGATGTTAAGTGAGAGACCAAGTTTTCCGTATGCTTCTGCAAAAGCATTTAGGATAGTTTGGAGATCATCCTCTGAATGTGCGGAGACCACATTATCATCAGCATACTGAAGTTCCACAACGGAGGTTGTAATTACCTTACTTTTTGCTTTCAGCCTGCTGAGATTAAAAAGCTTTCCATCTGTTCGATATATAATTCCCACACCAGTGGGAAGTTTCCCCTCGACAAGATGTAAAATCATGGTGATGAAAATAGCAAATAATGTTGGGGCAAAAACACATCTCTGTTTAACACCTGATCCCACTTTAAATGGAGCACCATGAGAGCCGTTGTTGTCCAAGACCGTAGCCGTCATGTTGTCATGGAGAAGTCACAAGATATTCACAAATTTATTGGGGCATCCAATTTTCATAAGGATAGTCCAGAGAGCTGTTCAATCTACAGTATCAAAGGCCTTAGCCAGATCAATAAATGCCATATAAAGGGGTTGATTTTGCTCCTGGCATTTTTTTTGGAGCTGATGTGCAGTAAAAATCATGTCTACTGTCCCTCTAGAGGGGCGGAAACCATATTGAGTTTCAGGGAGGATCTCTTCTGAAATAGATAGAAGACGGTTTGCGAGAATCCTGGCAAATATTTTACCTGCGGTAGCTAAGAGAGAAATGCCCCGATAGTTTCCACAGTCTGTTCTATCACCTTTCTTAAAGAGGGTGATAATTATGGCATCCCTGAAGTCTTCTGGGATCTCTTCTCTTACCCAGATTTTTTCGATGAGTTTATGAAGATGTTGTACAAGTTCGGGGCCCCCTTCTTTAAAGATTTCAGCAGGAATCCCATCTGGTCCACTAGCTTTGTTATTCTTCATTTGATTAATGGCTTTTTTTACTTCATCCAAAGTGGGGAGTATTGCAAGTTCCTCTCTAATTTGTTTTTGCGGGAACCCTGCTAAATTACAGACAAATAGGTACAGGGTTTCTGTGCTATGTGCATTTATAGTTTGAGGCTTTTAACACAGAGGATGCCTATAACTTTTTTTTATTTCTTCGCAAACTGGACAAAATTTGCAGGCATAGTAGCCACTTCTGAGGGGATGAAGTGGACAAATTTCAAATAGGTATGTGCAGGGAGAGGGTACATTTTTTGTGGGGGGGGGATTCACTCCTCCACCTTGTGTTTTTTGGCCAATTTGTATGAAAACAGAATACATTATAGAGGTGCCCCTATAACCTGCAGAATTTCCAAAGGATAGGCGCAGGGGTTAGGGAGTTCTGATGAATGGGAAACAGTTCGACAACTCATAAATTCCTTCTGCATCCCGTTCAAAAGTACTGTGTCTGGAAGGTTTTTTTGTGTTTTTTTTTAAAGAGCATTGGTAAAGTTATTTCCTGATTGGAAACTAGAGTTGTTAGTCACAAAACTACACCCCCTGCTCTCCCTCCCACCCTTCTTGGAATTTTCCTTTTATGGAGAGCTTGTTGAGGAATGCGTCAATTTTAAATTGATTTGTCCGGAACGCCTGTTTACTGCTGAATCAATGAAGTAGGCCCCAAGGCTTCCGAAGCAGCCTGAATCACCCCCAAAATTGCCCCCTTTGTTTCTGGATTCGGTCTTTGGCTGAAGCGGATACACAGCTCTAATGAAAACTGTCCAAATCCAATCTGAAGCATAACACAATAGGAAGGTTCTAAACTATATATATAAAAGAAGGTGTCCTGACTGACTGACTGACTGACCCATCAACGCCCAGCTCAAACCGTTTAATCTAGGAACGTAAAATTTTGAAGGGGCATTGCTTTTATGACGTAGACCCCCACTAAGGAAGGATTTTGGGAAATTCCATCCCTAAGGGGGTGAAAAAAGGGGGCAAAATTGCCCCACTCTCATATCTGCAGCTCTGCAAATAGGTCTCACCTCATAATTGCTGCAGGAGCCAACTTGCTGCAGGAGCCAATAGCAGCAGTTATGCAAATAGCCCATAGAATGTTCGTATGAATTCCTGCAAGGCCAATAGGGCTGGGTATGCAAATCTCTCCTAGGCCGTTTAGAATGTTCTCTGAGGGGGTGAAAAGTTTACATGGTGGGGTGAAAATGGAGGGAAACTTTTTAAATGACTGACTGACTGTTGTGTGTGGGGCATCATCTCGTAGGCTCCATCATGTTTAGACGGATCTACCCCAAACTTGGCATGCTCACTCTTCATCACCTGTAGACTCTCAGGATTAACCTGATTTTTCTTTAAGAACAGATATTTCTGTCACAAAAGATTTCTGCTGCGAGCACCAACATTACACTTTCAGTCAGAGACACTGCATCTTTTCCATACATGTTTCTTTTAAAAACAATTATACCAAATCCTAAAATCCACACGAGCGCAGCCACAGGCAACAGCTAGTTGCTTATAAAATGAGGACCCTTTGTCCAGTCTTTCTGGAACTTGGCACGTCTTGCACCTTCTGTGAGTGGTACAGCAGCTGGAAATCTCTTGCCATGTGAAAGGAAAACCTCAAAGTTATGTGGGTGTCAGAAAGACTGGATCTTCATTGTAATCAATGTAGAAACAAATGAGAAACAAGAAGATGTATGAAACAATAATGAAAGAGAATCAAAATGAATGAGACCGAGCTAATAATGAATGGAAAATCAAACTGGTTCTAGAATTTCTGGTTCGACTCTACCAACATTCTAGCAAAATTAGTAGTTTAGTACAGAAATAAAGGTAATTTTCAATACTTTAGAGTAGCTTAAATTGACTAACTTCTGTAAAGATCACATTCCCTTTCCGTGTCTTCTGTATGTCCAATGTCTTTTACTGCTTTCAACATATAGATATACCAGGTTCAATCCACTTGTTCATAAACAAACATGCCACTGCAGCCTTCATCTTCATTTGCTTGGCTTGTACACTAATCCTAAAAATAATAAATCTTGTAAATCCTACTGATATCAAAGTTATCTACTTCTTTTTAACAGTGCAATCCTATGTGCATCTACTCTGAAATAAGTCCCATTGAGTTCAATGGGGCTTACTCCCAGATAAATGGGTATAGGATTGTAGTGCTAATCATAAATTGGAGCACTATAGTTTAGGATAGCCTTCCCCAACCTGGTGCACCACAGACCTGGCTGGGGATGCTGGGAGTTGTAGTTCAACATCTCTGGAGGGCACCAGGTTGGTGAAGGCTTATTTAGGAGCTCCATCCCCACCTATCAAACAAGAGCTTAATGTCCCCCAATCATTTCTTTGCTGAAGTGGAAAGGAAGAGGGAGGGGAACCCATGCAACTTCTTGAGTGCTTGCTAGAGGCTGGGCTGGATTTTGGCCAGTATGCTTTCACAGGCTTTCCAAACTGTGATCCCAAGTCCATCAGCTTGAAGGTAGGTGTCACTGAAAGCTTACTTCTAAGGAAATGTGTGTGGGATTGTGTTGTTAGTATGCCAGCATGAATCAAGTCTAGACAATTTAGCTCAAATGTAATTTTCTTTTAAATGTTGCATCATATGAATCTATGTTATTGTCCTCTGTGATTTCATTCCTCATACTTTTTTATTGTTGCTTATTTTACCCTTTAACTCATGTTTCTTTTTTGCCTTTTTAATTTTTCCCTGTCTAACATCCCTTTTTCATAAAAAAATTTAAAAAAATAAAATTGCAAGTCACAGTGATCCGAGACAAACAAGCTGCTGTGCTGTAAAATAAATAGCCTTGAAATTCTACAAAGTAAATCAATTCCCTTCAAGATTAAGCTGAAATGTTTGCTTGAGCTTCATGTCTCAACATCTCAGCACTTAACCAGATGACAGCAGAGTTTTTTTTGCCAGCAAAACATATCTTTACTAAACCAGGGCCATCTTTCAATGAGAAGAGAGCAAAATGCTGCCCTCTGCCATCAAAACATGCCTCTAGCCCTATTTATTTATGAGAAGCTTTGTACTGGATACAAACTGATATGTATGTTATCCAGCTTTATGCAAGACATCACATGGTATTAGTAATCTGATATAGGGTTTTAAAAGGATAGCAGCACTGCCAGTTTTAAGTGCCAGCAGTTTTCTTCCCTTGCTATAAATGTAAGCCTAAGAAATACTCTAACCTTCAAGGATAGCTCTGTCTTCAAAGATAATTCCAATGTGTATATTACTTAAAATATTTTCATATTATTGACATGCTTGAAGCCAAACATATTCCAGGTTTTTAGAAAAAGAAGTAGTATACTTCACAGAAGTAGGCAAATCATTACTGATAAATATTTAAATGATCCTGTATTGTCAGATATATTATTCCACAATTGCATACTTGATGCAAAGTTACAACCATGAACTTCCCAACTCTTGTTGTGTTCAAGTATCAAAACACTGAAAGCGCAGGAAGGAAGCACTATTCCCACCCCCTTTGCATCACATTGCTTAGAATTTGTATCTTCTTTCCCAAAGAGGATTGTGCCACCTCAAACCCTTCACAATTCTTACTGTGATGTGCAGACTACTTGGGGCTGTGCCGAGATGCTGCAAGGCTTCAGGGGCATTGGATCAGGAATGAGCTTCCAGAAAGCATCAGAACTCTTAAAAGAAAATATAATGGGCATTTATGTCAACTGAAGAGACTCTGGAATATAGAAAATCAGAAATATGAGTATATTCATTGTACCACAAACATAGACAAAGGATAGAAGGGACATGAGAGCCAGTGTGGCATAGTGGTGAGAGTGTTGGACTGGGACTCGTGAGATCCGGGTTCATGAAGCTCACTGGGTGACTTTGGGCCAGTCACTGACTCTCAACCTAACCTACCTCACAGGGTTGTTGTGAGGATGAAATGGGGAGGAGGAAGATCATGTAAGCCACCTTGGGTTTCTTGCAAGAGGAAAAAAGGAAGGATATAAATGTAAAAATAATAATAGGAAAATGATCCCAATTCTGTGCACTGAAATCCAAAGTCCCCTAACTAATTCACTTTAATAATCCAGGTTATAATATGTCACAGGCAGAGAACAGTGTGAATTTGCCAGTGTGCCATTAAGATCCAGAAGATCTTAGCTTATTATTTTAACTTGATACCACATTGTAACATTTTGTTCTGTAGTCCAGTAACTTCTCATGAGTTTTTTAAAGTGCACAACAAAATGTACTTCCCCCATTGATTAAAGCAAGAAACTGCATATTTATTTCAAATGCACATTTTAAAAGGGCATATTTTTCTGACGAATGCATTTTCTGAATGCAATATGCAAGCTTTGTTCAAAAAAATGCATTCATGTGTGAGAATATAGAAAGTTCTGATGTTAAACAAACTGAAATGATATTCTTGTACATTCCTAGATATGAGTTTTGTATTTGTTAAACTGTTCTTTCACACTAACTATTTCAGCTCGCAACTCTGACAAGGAGAAGATCTATTTTTATGAGAGAGGTCTTATATACTTTCTGGAAAGACCCATAGACAAATAGTATATTTAGCTTCATTTGCTATAATAATAATAATAATAATAATAATAATAATAATTATTATTATTATTATTATTATCAGGGCCGGCGCTACCGCTAGGCAGACCCAGGTGGCTGCCTAGGGCATGTGGCGGAAGAGGGCGCAGAAACGCTGTGCTCCTTCCTTGCCGCCGGCGCGCTCCTGCCCCGCCTGCCGCCTCCCCGCCCGCCCGCCCACCGCCGCCGCCGCACCTCCCCCCCGCTGCCACCGCTGCCGCTGCACCTCCCCCCGCACGCGCCCGCCCGCCACCTACCTTTGCGTCGTTTCCGGAGCCCCGCCGGCGTTGTTTTGGAGGGAGGAACCAGAGCAACAGGGCTTAAACAGCCCTGTTGCCCTGGTTTCCCCGGCAAAAAAAAAAAAGTGCGGGGGTCCCGTCGCGTTACTTTCTCCTCAGAGGAGGAGGAGGCGGCAGCAGCCAGCAGTGGGGGGGGTTAGGTAGGTGGTGATGGCGGTGGCGGCGGCGGCGCAGGGGGGGTTGCAGAGCAGGGCTGCTTTGCTCCGGAGCCCCCCCACGGCACGAGAGGGGGGCGCGCTAAATATAATTACCCGCCTCTCCATCTAGATCGAGGTGGGGAACAACAGAAAATATAAAATACATAAACTAAAACAATACAATACATACTATTAAAACATCTTAAAACATCCTTAAAACATCTTTAAAACATCTTTAAAACATCTTAAAAGCGTCCTAAAATTCCGCCGGATAGGCCTGCCGGAAGAGTTCAGTCTTTACGGCTTTTTTAAATTCCAAAAGACTGACAAGTTGACGAATCTCGTCCGGCAGGCCATTCCATAATCTGGGAGCAGCAGAAGAGAAGGTCCTCTGCTCTGGGTAATGCTTGTCAGCCTAGTTTTGGCTGACTGAAGCAGATTCTTCCCAGAGGACCTAAGTGTGCGGGGTGGATTGTACGGGAGAAGGCGATCCCGTAGGTAGCCTGGACCCAAACTATGTAGGGCTTTAAAGGTAATAACCAACACTTTATACTTCGCCTGGAAACTGATTGGCAGCCAGTGGAGTGCTTTTAAAACTGGTGTGATATGGGCACCCCTAGGTGTACCAGCAACCAGTTTGGCTGCCATATTTTGCACTAATTGAAGTTTCTGGACTAGGTATAAAGGTAGCCCTATGTACAGCGCATTACAGAAGTCAAGCCTCGAAGTTACCAGTGCGTGCACTACCGTCTTTAGGTCTTCCAACTCTAGGAAGGGGTACAGCTGGCGTATCAGCCGAAGCTGATAATAGGCACTCCTAGCCGTCGCATCTATCTGGGATGTCATTTGGAGCGACGGATCCAGGAGCACCCCTAAGCTGCGAACACAGTCTTTCAGGGGGAGTGTAACCCCATCCAGAACTGGCTGACATACCTCCAAACCCAGGTTGTGGCCTTTGACAGCAAGCACCTCCGTCTTGTCTGGATTCAATTTCAGTTTATTTTCCCTCATCCAGCCCATTACTGCCTTCAGGCATTTATTCAGAGGAGACACACTATCCTTAGCTGATGCTGTTGATGAAGGCATAGAGAAATATATTTGGGTGTCATCAGCATACTGATAGCACCCTGCCCCATGCCTCCGGATGATCTCTCCCAGCGGTTTCATGTAGATATTAAATAGCATTGGGGAAAGAATAGCTCCTTGTGGCACGCCACATAGCAGCTCCTTTTTGGAGGAGCAGCTATCCCCAAGCATCACCATCTGGAACCTACCCGAGAGGTAGGACCGGAACCACTGAAGCACAGTGCCCCCGATTCCCAGTCCCCTCAGGCGTTCCAGAAGGATACCATGGTCGATGGTATCGAAAGCCGCTGAGAGGTCCAGAAGCACCAACAGGGACACACTCCCCCTGTCGGTACTCAGGCACAGATCATCTACTAAGGCGACCATAGCAGTCTCAACTCCATATCCTGCTCTGAAGCCAGTTTGAAATGGGTCTAGAAAATCGGTGTCATCCAAAACTCCTTGGAGTTGGAAGGCAACCGCCCTCTCGATGACCTTGCCCAAAAATGGAAGATTGGACACTGGTCTATAATTGTTAAGGTCCAAGGGATCCAGGGAGGGCTTTTTTAGAAGCGGCCGCACCACCGCTTCTTTCAAACATGATGGAAAATTCCCTCCCTGGAGAGATGCATTAACAATACGCTGTACTTGTAGTCCAACTGCATCTCCTCCTTGGACAACCAACCAGGAAGGACAGGGATTGAGAGGGCAGGTAGTCCTCTTCACTCAGCCAAGCAGCTTGTCCACGTCCTCAGTACTCACCAACTGAAACTGATCCAGTGTAATCCTACTTGCGGAGTTGCTGGACACTCCATTGTCTGTTGCGAGTGTATGGGTGAGATAAAGAAGAGTCAGACACAGAGTATATGGTTTCAAATCAGGGCCACATTTATTGAATTGAAGATCTGTGAAGGGCGAAGGGCGGTACTAACCTAGCCCAGCCATTGGCCGGGAAAAAACCAATATTTGGGCGAATACATCCTAACCGCACCGGAGGTGGGTTGGTCCGCCCCCGGCCAGTTGCCCTCCATGTGGAGCTGGAGGGCTTTACCATCGTCGCCTTACTTTGACGCCTCCAGGCACCCAATGTAGGCGAGAAAGGCAAAACCCCAAAGACGTCCCAATCTCCCTCCTGGCAAGCCTCAGGGCATTAGCGAGGGCAGCCTTGGGTAAACGTCAGTCACCTTGAAAGGTGCCACTGGATGATCACCATAAGCTTAAGCCATACAGCAAAAGAGACCGTGGGCGGGAACCCAGGTGCCTAAATAAGCCCTTTCCTGTGTCCCCGCCCTAGTTGAGCCATTGGCTCAGTACCTGTGATCAACCTGACCTGTTACCTAACTCCTCTCTCCTCCCCCACTCGCAAATCTTCTCCCTGGCCCCAGATGAGGGGCCAGTGGAAGTCTGCTTCTGCTACAATGAGGGCATCTAAGTCGGCTCTTATCCGAGAGATTTTATCTGTGAAATGATTGTTAAAGGCATCACAGCGAGCAACCGTAGGCTCTAAAATCGGTGTCTGCGTTAGACCCCTCACCACCCTGAACAGTTCTGCTGGACGCGAATTCGCAGACGCAATGCGTGCAGAGAAGAAAACTTTCTTCGCTGCACGTATTGCCACCCCATAGGAGCGAAGATGCTCTCTATGACTGTGTCTTATCGGATATGAGTCTAGTTTTTCGCCATCAGCACTCCAGTCGTCGTCCTTTCCGCTTCAGCTCCCTGAGATCTTCTGTAAACCAGGGTGCCCGGTTAGAAGCGGGCCGGAGAGGACGTTTGGGGGCGATCATGTCGATAGCCCTGGTTAGATCTTGATTCCATCTGTCAACCAGGGCTTCAACAGGTTCGTCGACGGTACCAGCTATAGACCCCTCCAAGGCTCTCTGGAATCCAAGAGGATCCATTAGCCTTCGAGGGCGGACCATCTTAATAGGTCCGCCACCCCTGCAGGGGTGGATAGTAGCTGCGATACTAACCCTAACCAGAAAATGATCTGTCCATGACAATGCAGAGGTATTGATGACCTCTGCCCACAGATCTGTCTGTTCAGAACTGAAAACAGCATCAAGGGTGTGACCTGCTGAATGGGTGGGTCCAGAGACCAATTGGGATAGGCCCATGTTTGTCATGGATGCCATGAACTCCCGAGCTGCACCTGACAAACTGGTCCCAAATGGGATGTTGAAGTCGCCCAGGACCAAGAGCCTGGGCGAGTCCAACACCAGCTCCGAGACCAGTTCCGTGAGCTTGGCCAGGGAGTCTGTTAGGCAGCGGGGTGGCCGGTACACCAACAGAATCCCTTGGTCTTCAGACTCAGGTATACACACTCAATGTGATTCAATTCCTGAACAGGAAGTCTGGTCAGGTTGAGATTATCTTTATAAACCACAGCTACTCCACCCCCCCCACCCACTTTCCCTCACCTGCTCACTAACACAGTACCCAGCTGGGAGGGCCTGGACCCATGTCGGGCCACTGTCATCTCCCAGCCAGGTCTCTGTGAAGCATGCCAGGTCTGCCTCCTCATCCAAAAGGAGGTCATAGATTATATTTGTTTTGTTTTTAACTGACCTGGCATTGCATAGGAGCAAGGAGAGGTTCTGTGGGTGGTCTGGTTCATTCTCCAAGTTCCCCAGGTTGGCAGGGCGATCGGAAGGTAAGATGGGTATTATATATCTATCTCTCCTTCCCCTGTAATGGCATTTCGCCCTGCCATCGCCATATCTCCCTCTGCCCCGCACAACACATATTTCTGCTCCCACACACATTATGCCCTGCTGGCAGTAGGTTGCCTTCAGGTCTCTCAGAGGGCGGGGTGGAGGTGGTGTTCAGGCGGCTGCCTTTTCCTTGATGTTTGAGTTTTAGAATGTATATTAGAATCTTCAGTCTTAATAAAATTGACCCAAAAAATTATGTGAACATACCACACACTTGATAGTTCTGATAAAATATTTCAGAAAAATGATCATCTTGGAGTGGAGGCTGAATATATCAAAAATATTCTCTTAAAAAGATTTAGGATGGGCTCCAAGATCATATACTCAGGGGTCTGTTTCTTGATCAGTAGCTGACATAAAAACTGAGGAGACTTTTAAAAAAAAAAAAAAAAGTGGCCCAATGAATTGTCAAGGAGGACCTCTAGCACTAGAATGTGTAACCTGGTGGGGAGGACACCTAAATGTCTAAAACAGTTTGTTTTTTAATCTTCATGAATTTTGTATTTGTTATACTGTTCTTTCACAGAGTTTCAGCTTGCAAGTGCCTCCTGCAAACCAAAACAGTATTGTCATCCTTGGGAACAAACTACCTAGTCAGTAAAATTCTAGAAACTCAGGGCAATATCCAGTGCCCTAACTGAGTATCCAATGATAGCAGGAATGACTGCTAGCACAACAGGAAGCTAGTGCTGGGCAGGGCAGCACAACCAGAGAATCTAGCTGAAACCGGGGCCGGTGCTACCATTAGGCCAACTAGGCAGCTGCCTAGGGCGCAGGGCTAAAGGGGGCACCAGACAGAAATGCCTTGAAAAAAAATACAACGCTCTCAAGTGGGAAGGGGGCGCGCTAAATATCTGATCTTGCCTAGGACACGAAACTGCCTTGCACCGGTCCTGGCTGAAACTGCTGCTTCTGGAATGGGACAAGTCAGTGGAGTTTGCAGAAGGCAGTTCTGCTGACCTGTCCTGTTCTGGAAGTGGTAGTTTCAGCTAGTTTCCTGGGTTGTTCTAGCAAGCACTAGTTTCCTGTTGCGCTAGTGGTTGTTCACACTAGCACAACATGTTTAGAACTGGCAGATTGACAGCACTGGACACAGCCCTCCGTTTTTCAGACATAGTGTAGATGGCCTATTCCTTTTACAATGCATTGTCTTATAGTTTATTTTATAGCACATTTCATATGTTTACCAAACCAGCATCTTCAAGTTAATACACAGCACACTGCCTGAGAAATTAACCAGGGCACTCCCATTAGCATTAATGGGGTTAATTTACTGTGGATCAGGTTTCAATTGTACCCCACCACCTTCCCCAGAATAAGCACAAAGCACCGTTGGGGAGTCACTTTCACTTATTCAAATATCTGCGAAGCCTGTGCCCCACTTTTAGTTCCTGGGGTAGCCATTTTTAATTTTTATGCACATGAATGAATATGTTGCATTATTCTCCCTCCACCTCTGAGCAGTGGAACTGTTCCATTGGTAGATGGGGCCTTGAACAGAGAGCAATCCGACAGCACTTGGGCGCAGGTGGCAGCTTGTTCTTGAGCATCAGATAAGGAACAGCAACAGCAGCTCTTTGTGGTTATTGCAGATCGCTGGATTTATCAGAAACCTGTATTTCTTTCCTCATAGGGGGGTAACGCATTTGACTTCTAGAAAGCCAGTCTTTAAGGGGCACAATCTCTTGCATGTTTTGAGAGGAAACAGTTCTACGACTCCCAGCATTCCACAGCCAGCCAGCGATCACTGGTTGAAAACCATGAAGTAACAGTTATATACAGAGATTTATTTATTTTTTGGAAGGCATATCATTTGTTATTTTCTAGAAAACAATAAGTACGTCTTCTTATTTATTTATACAGCCAATGTACCTACGCTTACCTTCTTTTATTAATAAGGATCTGCATTCTGTTTTGGAAGAACAGAAAATGTGTGGAACATCAGTTTCATTCTCAGCTTGTTAAACTGTTAAAATAGTACAAGTAAAGAAAATGCACGTAGCTGTAATGTGAGCTAATATAGATTACGCATTGATGCTGCATAGCGTCGATGATCAAAGAAATATCATGCCACAAGGGCTTTTATATTTGTTACAAATAACCCTAGTCATACAAATTCTAATCCTTTCAACAGGACAGAATATAAATGTGGTGCTCTGGGCCATGCTAAGAAAGAATTGAGCTTCCACCTGTATGCTGTGAAATCTTCTTCTGCTTATATTTTGAACTTCAGCTAATTGATAGGCCAAGCAATACACCAGTTAGGACTGAGAGTAACTGACCAATAGGACCGTTCTTGCCTTTTGTTATCTTCATCACTGGTACTCACATTCTCAATCAGTTCACATCATCTTTATTTGTTCAATTAATTGATTGTAAATATTTATAAGCTTATCTTATTTCCCCCCGAAAAGAAACTTAGCTATCTATTATATGTGCACACGTGTGTGCGTAGACACACACACATGAGATTCACACAATGCATTAAACAACCACCAGAAAATACCAATGTCATAAAAGCAAAACCAGCAACTCATAAAATCCCTAAAAACCAAAGTGGAGACACAGGGAAAGGAAAACATCCTTGACATATTCATAACAAGGAGAGAAAGGTTTTTGAGCTGAAGGCCTTCCTAAACTATCAGGTTTTGGCCAAATGTCTAAGGCCATAAAATATTAATATATCATAGAGCACTAGCACAAAGTTTCTATGTGAGTATCCATCAAGCATCATTAACACAAAGCTCTTCCTGTACAGTGTTTCCAGCAGCCACCCCCCTCTGCCAGCTGCCACGACCAACAACCCCCAGGCAACAGAAACAGACAGCCGACCTGAAGGAAACTCCAATCCTTGAGGCAACTTCTCTTTGCCACTGCCATTCCCCAAACCAGTCAGGCTGCTAATTTTCCAGCTGGTTAGCAATTCTCAGTTAGAAATAGGATTCTCTTGAATAGAGGCCAATGGCTAAAGGAGATCTGCCTCTCCCTTTGTACATTTCTGTCCCCCTTTCTGAAATTATTTTAAAAAGATGTTATCCTTCACTGTCTTTCACATGTGACTGTGGTTCTACTAATCACAGGTAGCTATAGTCATGCAAACAACAGTTGTGTCACAGCAGCTACTGTAGCTGCCTTCTTCAAGTAGCAGGAACGGGCAGTTGGTCGAACAGAAGAGTAAAGGTCCCTCTAGTCCAGCATCCTGTCTTCCACAATGACCAGTCAGATGCTTTTAGGCAGTGGAGGTTGGTGGCTCCAATGTTAGCAGGGCTGTGTATCCACTTCAGACTTTACTCTGAACTTTTAAGGAGCTATCTGTGGTGCCGAACCATAGCCCGAAACGAGGTTCTGCACCATGGATAGCTTCTTAAAAGTTCAGAGTAAAATCTGGAGTGGATCTGGAGCCACCAGCCTCCACTGCTTTTAGGAAGCCCACAAGCAGGACACGAAAGCAATAACCCTTTCTCATTACCACTTCCCAGGAGCTCAGGTTCAGTGGCCTCATTTCTGGTGTCTAGGTAGGGTTCCTAAACAACCTCATCTGAAATCCTGGAAAACTGCTGCCAGTAGATGAGGGATGTTGAATCTCAGGCTCATGACCAAATACAGTCTGCCTGGGGTCCCAATCTGGCCCTTCTGAGTTCCCCAGATGGCCATGCCTCTTTCACATGACTGCTGATCATTTGGTGGTTCCCTGACTTTTGTGCAGCTTTTCCCATTCTAAAATGTAGACATGCCTCTCCTAAGGCTTAAAAGTCAGAGCTTTGACTTAAAATATACAGGCACCTGTTGTGCTTTGGGCCCACTCCTTTTGCCTTTGGCCTCTCTTGGAATGTGGCCTCCAAGAGCTTTTTCCCAAAATTGATTCAGCCCTCAGACCAAAAGTGGTTCAGTGCTCCCGGTTAAAAGAATATTGAGCTAGACGGACCAATGGCCTGACTCCGTATAAGGCCAGCTTCCTATTTCAATTAATGGAGGACTGGCACTGCCTCCCTGTCAGGCAAACCCTCACTGGAATTCTTTCTTTCCCATTGAGGCCACCAAAGGTCCCACCACCCTCTTCAGTGAACCCAAAAGGAGGAGGAAAGAACCATGCAGCATAAACCTAAGCACATTTATTCAGAAGGGATGTACTCCCAAGTTAATGTGCATAAGGATGTTTTAATTGCTTCAGGATAACATCAAAAGTTCTGACAATTTAAATTGATTTTGTGCTTCATTATTAATAATTGTGTAGCTATTATATAGCTATTAATGGTGATACAACCATTATAATTATGGCTATTATAATAAAAAGAGAAATGATTTGACTGGTTAAAGCAGAAACATTATCATCTACATAAAACAGCATTTTTTTCCTCCTGCAAATATTTGACATGTTGTCTTCTTTCTCTTTTTCTATAGAAGTCCTTGTTGGCTTCAACCTATAGGTAATGTCAAATCATTTCAGTATACATGAACTGCTGTAACTTGTCTTCATTTCCTGTTTAATTGGATAGCTGTATTTGGGGAGGGGAAGGATTCACATATTTCTGTGTCCCTGCTTATAATAGTCAGCTTGTGCTTTGTCTCTATGTGCTGGGACAAGGCCTTTCAGCTCCATCACTGGACTTAGAGATAACACAACTTTTGTTGTCGTTGTTGCTAGAATATTAACAGTAAAAGAAGCCAGAAATTGAAAATAAAAGAATACTCCTGAAATGAATAAATGGCTGTAGCATTTATTTATTGATGTATGACATACATCAAACATGATGAAAATATAAGAAGTACAAAAATGATAGGTGCCTTTGAAATAAATTAGTCTATTTATAAACTACTGGGACCATATATGGTGTGTGCGTATAAACATAACAATCATATATATATAAATCATATATGCCATATACATGAGAGCCAGTGTGGCATAGTGGTTAGAATGTTGAACTGGGATCCGGGTTCTAGTCCCCACTCAGCCATAAAGCTCACTGGGTGACTTTGGGCCAGTCACAGACTCTCAGCCTAACCTACCTCACAGGGTTGTTGTGAGGATAAAATGGAGAGGATGATGATGATTATGTAAGCCGCCTTGGGTTCCTTGCAGGAAAAAAGGTGGGATATAAATTTAATTAATTAAGTAAGTAATAGGTTGCACTGTCCACAAGATTTGACCCGAACACTGATTCAGCACTTTGGAAAATAGCCTGCTTTTGCTTGAACCAATTTGGAGGCTGTCCGCTTCAATTCTGGTACTGAGCCTGAGTTGAGGTTTTGAAATCTGAGACTTTGTGCCTCCCACTTACTATCACTGGAAATTAAAAAAAATGTCTATAATAACCTTGTTTCTGTTTGTCAGAAGTGGATGAAATTTGCATGCATAGCAGCCACTTAGGAGGAGACTATACCTGCCAAATGTCAGAAAAATAGGTGTAGTGTTTTCTCTCTCTCCATGCTATGGGCCTATATATAATTTATTATTATTATTTCTTGGCAGAATTGGATGAAATTTGTGGGGCTGTTGAGTGATCCACTTCCCCTCCCCTCCCCTCTGTGTTCTTTTCTGGGCAATTTGTATGAGAATGGCACACATAATAGAGGTGTCCCCAGGCAAGAAACTGGCAAAGTTTCAGAAGGATAGGTTCAGGCATTAGGAGGTATGATGACTAAAAAAACAAATAAATAGTTTAAGGGTATTTTTTTTTCATAGTGAAAAAATGACCATCTCATGGTCCCTTGCCTTGCCTACTACCCCCGAAGCACAGTGATTGGAGTGCCCCTGGTAAAACATGTACTATGATTAGAAGGGGGACCTGTCAGTCAATCAACCCCACTTCCCACCCCATCAGCATTTAGAGAAAGAAAGCAAAAGACACTCATTGTAGAGACCTGCTGTCTCCCTTTCTAAAACCCAAAATCAGAACAAAGCCTGGTCCAGCTTTCATTCTGGTCGCTTCTAATTTTCTGCATGCTTTCTATTGTTGATACTAAACTCAAACTCATAATTATTAGCTATAGACCAACATGATTCAGGTGCTGTTAATTATTTCCCACCTATTCTCTCTCTCTCTCTCTCTCTCTGTGGGCCGGTTCGCACGACCCAGGCTGCGAGCGGGGGAGGCACCACGGGGCCATCCGCGGGGTCCGGCAGGGCGCCGAAGACAACCTCTGCCCCGTGCGTGTGGGCGGACCCCACAGTCCCCTACAGGCCGGAGCAGCCGCAGCTCTGGCCACTCTGGGCTGCCGCCTCTGTGCGGTCCCCACGGGATGGCTGCCCACTGTTCGTACGGCAGGGTGGCCACACGCAGTAGGGGCTTACCCCTCTACCACCCATGGTCACTTTGTGTGCGTTCTGCGCGCGGCTGTCCCGTGTGTGTGTGTGTGTGTGTGTGTGTAAGTATTAATGTATCCATTAGAGAGTACTTTTGAGGTTTAGTTGGGTGCACTCTCTTGAGTTTAAATAACTACATGCTATCAATGGTTAATATAATACAACTATATATGCACTGTTCAAGTATTAGATGTGTGTCCAGGAACTGAAGATGGGTCAGACATGCCTTTTCCTTCTGCTGTGGGGAAGAAGATATCTAAAGTCATGATCGCTTAGGTATACTATTGTGAAATTATGTTCCACCAAAGTCAGCAGAGCTTACCTTCAGTCACATGTTTTGCAGGCCTGTGTGCATCCATGAGAGCCATCCAAGTAATGTGTGAAGCAAGAACATGTTGTTTTCACTGATAGATCTATGGTCTACATCAAGGATGTTGGACCGCTTTCAGCCAGACGGCCAAATTCAATTTCAGAGAAGCTCTCAGGGGCCACATTCCAGTGGTGGGCAGCACCGAAGGCAAAAGGGGCAGGGCCAAAATACTTCAAATACCAGCATATTTTATCTTAAAGCTCTTACTGCCATTAACTAAGCCTTAGGAGAGGCATTTCAAAGTTTTAGAATGGGAAAACCCCACCTGGAGAACCACAGAGGGCAAGATTGGTACCCTCAGTGGGCCAGAGTTCGCCCATAAGCCTGCTGTTCAGCACCCTTATTCTACATCATTCCAGAACATTTCAGCTTGCAGATGTGTTTGTGGGTGGGATCCACAAGTTCCCTCCTCTCACAATAGTTCTAGGAAAATGCAGGAGTGACTCCAGAATCTGCCCCTATATAGTAAGTGAGTGGGCCCTTCTACTGAAGCCAATGTTCTTAAGAGACCTTTTGCCTTTTAGAATGGGTGGGCTGCTGCCAGTGCTTAATGGAAGTTCTATAAAGCTGGATTGGTCCCTATCTATCAGATCTTGGGGGAGAGTTTTATAATCAAGGTTTAACGACATAAATGTCTACGGTTAGTACAGTCAAGGACATCTTTCCCAGGTTTGTGAATAAAAGATATTATCACCTCATATAAAGGAGGGAGAGATGAGGTGCACAAGCCTGAACTGTGCATTTGGGACTAGTTTAAGGCATAGTGCTTTGTAAAATCTGATAGTAAAACCAGACTTCCCTGAAGCTTTATTTGGCAGTTTAGAAATACCCTGCTTTATTTTTGAATATAATAGATCCCTGCCTCGTGCACATCTCAAGGCCTGGTTCAGGTGCTAAGGCTGAGTTTGTTGAGGACATTTAAAAATTCTTACTATACCTTTAACTTTAAATGAATATGGATGTTGGCATGCAGTTCACATCGATGTAACCAAAGGAAGCAGCTCTGTGTATTCAGTGGAGGCTGTGTCAGCGGGGCTGTGTATCTGCTCCGGATTTCACCCCAAACTTTTAAGGAGCTGTCCATGGTGCTGAAACATATCCCCAAATTAGATTTGGCACCATGGATAGCTCCTTAAAAGTTTGGAGTGAAATCCGGAGCAGATACACAGCCCTGCTGACATTGGAGCCCCCAGCCTCCACTGGTGATAACTCCCCTATTGTCTATTACATTCATTAACAGCCATCTCAAGATCATCTGTTTCTTTCCAAAACCAATTTAAAAAAATATATCAGCATATTGATGATATAGCGCATATATGCAATTATATTTGTTGTACTTCAATATTAAAAATGAAGAAGTGGAGACCCATGAAAATTAACAGCATTTCTGGAAAAACCCTGTTGTTTTTTCATCCCACCTTGCTCACTGCTCACTCTTACACTAACACTTCATGCCCACAATTTTCACTCCATTCACCTACAAACCACTCTACCAATTCACTGAGGTCCCACTCACTCATAATGTTAGGCACTTTCTAAATCAAATATGATAATGATGGGTGGGGAGTGGGATTGCAGCACCATATCCACACCCATAGCAGGAAACATCAGCAACATTCTTCCATTCTAATAGATGACAGAGCAGATGGTCAGCATGCAGGAATTGGGAACCGCCAGAGGGCGGGCCAAATCCAGACCACAGGGCTTCCCATCTGGCCTGCCAGCTTCTTGCCCAGGTCCAGCCCCTTCCCTACAAAGCCCCGCCTCTACCGGGGTTTCCCCAGCTCGGCGGCACTACAGAAAGGGTTGTCTTTCTGTGGTGTACTTTTCACAATAGCTTTTGCAATGAAGTTCAAGCTGAATGTCTGTATGGGGATAGTACTGTTAACCTTTTGAGTTAACTGAGGTAGGAATCCTGTGCACACTTACCTGGGAGTCTTACCTATTGAACACAGTGGAACTTACTGCCAAGTAAACCTAGATAGGATTGGTCTGCATACCAGCTAGACATTTCAGGGATTTGGGTGATAGGGAAAGGAGTAAGGTACATTGTAAAATTAGCAAATATCTTCATGATGAAACATGTTGTACTGTACTTTAATACCAATGATCATTGGAGATTATTATAAGGAAACTGGCATGTTCTGAACAGAGTTAAGCTAAACTCATCAGCCATATGTGAGAATAACACATCAAATGTAGGATAGTTTCTACTAGGCTGGATCCAGAGTCCTCCCACCCCAAACCAGAAAGGCTCCTCCCATTCATGGAATGGACTGTGATTCAGTGGAGGTTCCTGCTGGAGTGGTGGTGGGAGGTAATTTTCAACTAACACCCCTGCACCTGCACGCACGCATGCACGCACACATGCAAGCAACTTCCGCACACTGTTCTGGAGGGTTGTCCAGCCCTCTGGTGTGATTTCCAGGGCTTACAGGGGGCTGTAGGGAAAAGTGAGCATTGGCAAAAATAGTCTACTTCCTCTAGCGGGTGTGTCCCATAAACAGAAGGAATGCTGGATCCAACCCCACCCTTTACTTCAATGCCTTCATATCCCAATATATAACTGAAAAAGACATAACAATCACATATATTCATTACCTACAAATGCAAAATAATTTTACAAGAGATTTGAGAATATTAAGCATATTACATAAAAAGGAACATTTTACATTCCCCCCCCCCCCTGGAGTGTTGGAGTAATCTTTTAAAAATGTAATTTAACTTTAAGCAGAGTTTCACCATAGTCATCATTGGAAAGTGCAGATTGAAATTCAGACATTTTTGAAGTGCTATTTTGATACAATGTAAATGGAGTTTTCTTGTATCTGTGAGAGCCTAACAGTAGTTTAATGTGGAAATTGTATATTGTGAATAATATTGGTACAAAGGTTCATAGATTCATAGATCATAGTGTTGGAAGGAGCCTACAAGGCCATCGAGTCCAACCCCCTGCTCAATGCAGGAAACTAGCGGAGGGGTCTCCCATCCAAGTAATAACCAGGCCTGACCCTGCTTAGCTTTCCACGCTCAAACAAGCTGAGGTAGCGTGAGCCACAGGCCTGGTGATGTACTATCCCGTGAAGAGTTTATATGCATTATAACAATGTTGGGAAAACATTGCAGATGAGGTTCAATACATTTACGCTGTGTCATATCTAAAGAGCAACTTCTTACTTATGATAGTACCTTAAAATGTACCAAAATTCTAACAATGGTTGTTTCCACACTAGCCAGGCTCTTGGGTATTTCCCTCTGTTGTTCACTCACTTTTTACAGAGCATCCACATGATGCTGTCGAATTGTTGCAGTTCTGTCTTCTCTGTGTTGTCCTCTCCTGCTTCCTCTTCCTCCCCACCTGATCCATGGTGATTTCCCCACCCCCACCCTAATAAAATTCAATTGCACTACTAACCTTTCCAGCGAGGACATAAAAAGGCTTTTCAGGATTCCTGTACCTAAAAATAATATATGTTTCCTGTTTACATATTCTGCTCATGGGGCAAACCTGTGTGCATACAACTGGTATGCACTTCAGCTCTGCTAAGAAATTCAGATGAATGCATGGAAGTCTGGAGTGAAGGCAGTGGGTGCGATCCTGATTTCCATTTTCTCTCCCCTCCATATATTCACTGAACATCTGGAAAGGGCTACCATCACTTGTAAAAAACACCACTATGTTCATCAGTCATCTGGAACTATTAGTTCTGCTGGTAATATTATGTGGAACATCAGTATCTGATTGTGGCATATTGTGGCCTGGAATATGTCATCTGTAGGGAACTGAAGGCAACCATTGCCAGATTTTCAGCCAGCCACTGTAGCTATGCTTTTAAGAACAACGTCATGTGCAGACATTTGCGGGTTATTATTACATTTATTTCCATGCTGTGAAAATTTCAGCTGCTGATTTCTGCACATCAAGCTGCTCTTAAAAACACAGGGAAAAGCCAGGCCAGGTTTAGTTGGCTGTAGATGCTGTAGCAGGATATCACACAAGATGGCTTCTTGTTCTGTTTTAATTCAGCAGTTCTTTCATATATTGGAAAGGTAGATCTTTTGTAGTAATGCCTTTTTGACAGATAGAAATATAAAATAATTTCAGCTTGGAATATTCTGAGGTTATAATAAAGATGACTTAAAAGTACATAAAGAGTGCCTTTCCCTCAGCACTGAGTAACCACAACTAGCTTCAATGTGTCTAGGACTAAAGAGAGGTCACAGGAATTTCTTATATTGAAAAGGAAGCTCTGATATACAAAGTATCAGGCAGTGGTGTTGTTGAAAAGTTGAAGTGCAGGAGCTTGTCATGACAGTCCCCAGAGGCAAGCTCCCAAGGAGAGTCCGAACAATTCAGGCAGCTGTGTTATATAATATACCTCTCCCACCAAACAGCAGCACTACACAGCATACTACCTGATTTGTTAGGATCAGCACGACCGCAATCCTATACATAGTTACCTGGAGTAAGCTCCATTGAACACAGTGGTGCTTACTTCTGACTGCACAGGTTCAACTTATAAAACATAGCTCTGTATGTTAGCAAAAAATCCTCACATAGCTGAAATAGCTGCTCATTAGAAATGTAAACAATCTTGCAAAGTGTTGCTGTTGAAACTGCTAGCATGAAGTAGGAACTCCATCAAAGAAAAGGAATCCAGGCTCAGCTTGATTGTTTTCTTCATTCTCTGACTTCCTCTATGCCAGGGATAGGCAACCTGGTGTCCTCCAGAGGTTTTGGGCTACTGCTCGCATCAGCCCCAGCCAGCATGGTCAGTGGTCAGGAGTTGGAGTCCAAAGCATCTTGAGGCACCTGGTTGCTTACTCCTGCTCAGTTCTAACCTGTCATAAACTACAGTAAAACTTGAAAGCCTCATTATAACCTCAAACACTTGCCTTTCTCTGGTGGCAGCAGTGGTTCTGATTTCGGTGGCCACGGCTCAGTGGATGCCATTTTATTTTTTACTTGCCAGAGCAAGTAGGGCCTGTCAATTATGTCAGTGTTCATGCAGATGATGTCATCGCTCCTGCTCTGAAAAAAGTCCTGGACCTCCATTCCCTCTTCTCTGCACTGCTCCTAGCAGAGCATAGTCCAAAGGCATAGCTTCTAATTTGTATTGAGCTTTAACACCTCTCTTTTCATTACAAATCAAGCAGTGGCCTTCTGGACATTTCATGCCATTTATATTTGTAGGTATGTGGCTCTCAAATGTTGCTGGCCATTTCAGAGGGCATTGTGAGCAAATTACAGTATAAAAAACCCGAACTTATAAATAAGGTTTGCACAGGGGAAGAGTCTGTGTCTGAAATCCTGAAACAATTATCTGCAATAATCGCTAATAAATTCAGTTGCTTTGGGAGACTGTGTTTCCTTTGGGAATATGTGGTTTCAGCACTTACAGCTTATATTTCTTCTCTTCATTTCTAAAATTGAATATTCTTTCCAAGCCTTTCAGCCCATTAATTTAGCAAAGGCTAAAAGTTAGAAACAAACCCAGTATTTTTTGTATCATTTCTCTGCTCTGAGCATCTCTTTGCCCTGTAAAACACATTTAGTCCTCCATCCAGTGACTATAAAACTTCTAACTGAAGACTAACTATATATGTTTTGCTTCCCCAGTACATGTGCTTGGTACATTACATACTGATTTAAAAGATGACCATTCATTTCAGAGAAAATCTAGATTGCTTCATTAGCCTTATTATGCAATATTTAGAAGTGGGTCAAGGAAAAAAGCATTTGATACCAAAATCTTGTATCTTGTAGTGAGAGTTCCTACTTTAAACTGTACTATGTTGTTGTTGTTGTTGTTGTTGTTGTTGTTGTTTTATGTTTTGTATAGCAACTGTAATAATTTCAATATCTCTCTTGCTTTTAATGGAGCTATGTTTGTTGTAAGGGTCCACCTCCTACACTATTTAACTTACAGCAAATGCTAATTTTGTTTGCCATCTCTAGTTTATTCATAACAAATATTACTAAGAAACAAGAAACATGTAAGTGCATAATAGCTTAATTTTCAAACTATAAAGGCTTACAGTCAACAGGGTTTGTTTCCACTAAACTATTTATGTGCATGTTTGGAACATGACAGCTGACCCTTCATGATGTGATTAAGCATGTTGCCTTCATTTTCATTTCAAACAGAATGCATGGTTTTCTTGGTCCCATTGTAAAAGCAGAAAAACAATTATTTTATGCATGACTGATGATAGTGATGGAGACTCAGTAGGGGACGCAGCAGGAAGCTCCGGAATGCCCAGTGCTTCAAAACAGCACATTCAAATGTCAACATGTGTAAATTTGGTTTGAACTTGATTTTATATTATATTTTATATTATATTTTCTCATTTTCAATGTAAACAATGTAATTTAATCTTAAACTGCCCATTCAACAATGTCTTTGAAAGCCATCTCGTTTTCAAAGAGGTTAGACTATGTCCAAGACAAAGCTTTTAAAAAAATAAATAATTTAAAAATCAGTTGTTCAAAGTTAATTGAGTTTGACTAGTAAGTCCATTTATTGGCACGATTCTGCAAGCTTTTGCAGAACTGACTGCTTTACAATAATATGCATTATGTGTATGCGTTATGTGATGCTTGAGAGCAAGTACTTGATGTCTCTATAATCAATTCAAGATTATAAAAACCACACATTTAAAATGTATATTTTTCTTCTGAAATAGAAATAGATTTCCTTGATAAAAATGTACCATAAAGTTTTCTTAATCTGAGGATTGATTTTTCCAGAATATTTTAAGAACGGTCAGTTTTGTTTGAATGAAACACTCTCTAGATTTTGAATGCAGAACATGCTATTGTTTTATTAATAACCCTCTTTTGTCTGAAATGCACTTCTGTATCTCCTTTAAGTCTTCCATAATTCATGCTATTTTGAATACAGCTGCTATTATTATTATTATTATTATTATTATTATTATTATTATTACTACTACTACTATTATTTATATCACACCCACAAATAGGAAATTTACAGTGGGGAGGGATCATGAGTGATGGCATATGCTTACGGTATAATCTGAAATACATGATACATGTAGGGAGAAGGGTTCAGGGAGGGGTTGGATGTTAAAAGAAAACAGAAGTGTTACAGTTTTTAAAAAATCATTTTGAGAAAGTCTGTGGAAAATCTATTATTTGAATATACCAAAACAATAGTAGGAAGGCAATTCCAAGGATAATTACTAATAATGGAGAAGTTCCAGAGAGTAGAAGTGAGGTATTTGTATTTTTAAAAAATACATTTATACCCTGCCTTTTCTCCAAAATGGCATCCACAATCCCCCCTTTTATCATCATAACACCTCTGTGAAGTAGGTTAGGCTCAGGGCCAGCTCCAAGTCTGAGGGGGCCTTGGCCAAGTTAGTCATCGACTAACTTACCACCCCTTCTCGTGGGCTTACCAGACACTGATGGGTGAGAGTGATGGGGGAGGAGTGTCATCTGTGCTACTCTGGGCCCTGCTGTGGCACCTTTCAATTGTTTTTCTTTCCCAGCACTCCATTCTTTCCCTCCACCTGTCTTGCACTTCCATGGAAGCAACAGTAGGCAACCAGCAATGGAGGTGAAGCACCACTGTCTGCGCTACATTTCTGCCATTGCCACCGGCCCAGGGTAGCAGAGGTAGAGGCACTTCTCCTCCCTTGCTGGCCTGGCAGGCACAGCATTGTTGATGCACCATCTTCGTTTTCTTCAGTGTCTCTGGACCCTGCCACCATGCACATGAGGGGCAGGGTTCAGGGACATTAGAAAGAAGGAAGACAAGGGTTGTTCTTGTGCCTGCAGCAGCTGCCTTGCCCAGTGCTTCCCTACAATGCTGAGCTATTATGATGATTATGATTATGGTTATTATTTATTTTTTATAGAGGAGGCTGCCATTGGTTCTGGTGGGCTCCTTGGGCCCCAGGGGCCCTAGCATTTACCTGACTATGCCAGGTGAGGCTGAGAGATGGTGACTGGTCCAAGGTCATCCAGTGAGCTTCATGGCCAAGATGAGATTTGAACTTCAGTATTCCTAGACCTGACACACTAACCATTACACTACACACTGGCTTTCAAAATATGGCTTAAAAAAGAGATGTACAAGAAGAGCATGAAGTTGAAGAAGAGATGAAGTATATGGAGGAACAAGTTAAGTGATGATAAAATTAGGGCGTTTTAAATTTCATATGGTAGATGAAAGGCAACTGGAGAATATAGTTCCCAAGCTAGACACTAATTTGTGAAATGCTTTGATATAAGAATGACTTTACTGACATGAAGGTGAAAAGTTGTGTGACACCTTTGAGTGCTTTACTGTGCTGCATGCTTTTGAAAGCAGTAGCTTACATCCCTGCGAGTAGACATGTAGAAGGTGAACATGCCTAAGATGGACAAGTTGCACATGGGTAGGTTTTTATATAGACTTTGAGATGAACATGGAAAAGCTGGGGGGGGGGGCAGACTTGCCCTCCATGCATTCATCGTATCTTGTCTGTTGTCTGAATAGGGTTTACTTCATCATATACATCAGGTGAACCAGCAGTGTCAGACTGATCCAAAATGATTTCAGTCAGTTAATAATTCATTTAAATAATGCTGGCTCAGCTTGTCTGAGCATGGAAAGCTAAGCAGGGTCAGGCCTGGTTATTACTTGGGTGGGAGATCCCCTCCTCTAGTTTCCTGCATTGAGCAGGGGGTTGGACTCGGTAGCCTTGTAGGCTCCTTCCAACTCTATGATCTATGAAATCAATGAAATCTAATTATCTACCTGAGCACCATTTTTGGCAGAAAGGTGGGATACAAATTAAATAAATAAATAGTCTTGCATTGCCTTGATTAAGTTCATTTTTCAGGGAAGGCATTATTGCTACTGATAGTTCTCAGTTCTAACACAGGGCAAGTGTGGGGAGTATATTTTCCATGCTGGGGTGGAGTGGGGTGGGTTGAGTTGGGTTAAATGTCCAGACACAAAACTATATACTTTTATTCTTGATTAATGGATCTAGAATAATGTTCATCCCTTGGTTTTATACAATTGTAAGCACAGTTTAGAATTTCCATTCCAATATTAAACATGTAACTATCTGGGATACATCCTGCCTGCACCGTATAAAGTGTTTGCACCCTAAAGGCGCAATCCTATGCAAGTTTAGACAGAAAAAAGGCCAACAACTCCCAGCATGCCCCAGCCAGGATAGCTGGGAGTTATAGGCTTTTTTTCTGACCAGACTTGCATAGGATTGTGCCCTAAAACATTTTTTGTTTTGTTTAGGTAGGAGTTCAAATTGGCTGATTGTTTTGTGTATCCGTTAGACAGTCCTTCTGCTGCCGCTGTCTTTTTAATTGTCTCCTTTTGACTATGTTTAGATTATGCTGTTTAAGTGTTGGTTTGTTTTCATTTGTGTTTAATGTTTTCTCTTTATCACCTTAGGTGCCATATGGCAGAAAGGCAGCATATAAATTTTCTTAATTAAAAAAAATGTATTGAAGGGAGAGGATTTCATGGCCTAATCATGAAATCAAAAGTGTTCTTAAGAATATAAAAAGGGGGTATGTCATCTCTGTTAGCTGATCTTACATATTCGTCTTTACAGCAGGGATGAGGAACCTGTGGCCCTGCCAAAGTAGTTGGCCTACAACTCTCATCATCCCTGACCATTGACGATGCTGGATGGAGCTGATGGGAGTTGGAGTCCGACAATATCTTCAGGGACATGGGCTCCCCAGCCGTGCCTTAGAATCCACTGGAATGCAAGAGAGCAAAGTTGGCTGAGGAGTTTCACAACCCCAACTCTCAAGCCTATATTATGGAGAGTGGATTGCGGTAACCACCACCCCTACTAAATCTAACTGTGGGCCGGTTCGCACGACCTAGGCTGCGGGCGTGGGAGGCACCACGGGGCGATCCGCGGGGTCCAGTGGGACGCTGCAGATGACCTGCACCCTGCACGTGTGGGTGGACCCCGGTGGAGCCGGCAGTCCCTGCACCGCAGTCCGGGCCTCCCAGCGCTAGGGGGCGGGGCCCGGGATGCCCAGAGGGGCCGTTTGCCCCTACAGGATGGAGTGGTGGCAGCTCCAGCCGCTCTGGGCTGCCGCCTCTGTGTGGCCCCCGTGGGATGGCCACCCACTGTTCGCACGGCAGGGTGGCCACGCATGGTAGGGGCTTACCCCTCTACCGACCATGGTCATTTTGCGTGCGTCCCGTGTGCGGCCATCCCGCGGGGGCACCCCCCGGTCGGCATTTGCATGACACAGGAACCGCGGGGGACTTCTGCTCCCCCACGGTTCCCGTGTCGTGCGAACACGCCCTGTATGTGTTGACTCATCCACATATATGGACATTTAAGAAAATGCAGGTAGCACCTCTAGCTTTGTTCCATGAAGTTAGTAATGATCATAGAATCATAGAATCATAGAATCATAGAAAAGTAGAGTTGGAAGGGGCCTACAAGGTCCAACCCCCTGCTCAATGCAGGAATCTAGGTCAAAGCATCTCTGACAGATGTCTGTCCAGCTGCACCTTGAATGCCTCCAGAGTGGGAGAGCCCACAACCTCCCTAGGTAGTTGATTCCATTGTCTTATTGCTCTGACAGTCAGGAAATTTTTCCTGATGTTTAGGTGGAATCTAGGTTCCTGTAACTTGAGCCCATTATTCCATGTCCTGCAAACTGGGATGATCGAGAAGAGATCTTTGCCCTCCTCTGTGTGACATCCCTTCAAATACTGGAAGAGTGCGATCATATCTCCCCTCAGTCTCCTCTTCTGAAGGCTAAACATGCCCAGTTCTTTCAGTCTCTCCTCATAGGGCCTTGTTTCCAGTCCCTTTATCATCCTTGTTGCCCTCCTCTGAACCCTCTCCAGTTTGTCTATGTCCTTCTTAAAGTGAGGTGCCCAGAACTGGACGCAGTACTCAAGATGAGGCCTAACCAGTGCCGAGTAAAGGGGAATTATCACTTCCCGCGATTTGGAAGCTGTACTTCTATTAATACAGCCCAAAATTGCATTTGCCTTCTTTGCAGCCACATCGCATTGCTGGCTCATATTCAGTTTGTGATCTACCACAATTCCAAGATCCTTCTCACTTGTAGTATTGTTGAGCCAAGTGTCCCCCATTCTGTAACTCTGCATTTGGTTTCCTCTCCCTAGGTGCAGCACTTGGCATTTATCCCTATTACATTTCATTCTGTTGTTTTCGGCCCAGCGCTCCAGCCTATCGAGGTCACTTTGAATTTTGTTTCTGTCTTCCAGAGTATTAGCTGTTCCACCCAACTTTGTGTCATCTGCAAATTTGATAAGCATTCCCTGTACCTCCTGATCCAAGTCATTAATAAAAATGTTAAAGAGCACCGGGCCCAGGACCGAGCCCTGTGGTACCCCGCTCGTTACCTCTCCCCAGTTTGAGAAGGAACCATTGATAAGCACTCTTTGAGTCCGATTCTGTAGCCAATTGTGGATCCACCTGATAGTTGTTCCATCTAGCCCACTCTTAGCTAGCTTACTACTCAGGATATCATGAGGCACTTTGTCGAAAGCTTTGCTGAAGTCCAGATATATAATGTCCACAGCATTCCCACAGTCCACAAGGGAGGTTACCCGATCAAAAAATGAGATCAGATTAGTCTTGACAAATCCATGCTGGCTTCTAGTAATCACTGCATTGTTTTCAAGGTGCTTGCAGACTGACTTCTTTATAATCTGCTCAAAAATCTTCCCGGGGATTGATGTCAGACTGACTGGCCTATAGTTCCCAGGTTCCTCCTTCTTGCCCTTTTTGAAGATGGGAACAACATTTGCCCTCCTCCAGTCGTCTGGCACTTCACCTGTCCTCCATGATTTCTCAAAGATAATAGACAGTGGTTCTGAGAGTTCTTCTGCCAGTTCCTTTATTACTCTAGGATGCAGCTCATCAGGCCCTGGAGATTTAAACTCGTTCAGAGTAATCAGGTGCTCCTTGACCATTTGCCTATCAATCTCAAGCTGCAATTCTGCCCCTTCAGTCTGCACTTCAGGTTTGCCAGGGGGGTCATAGACCCTCTTTTGGGAGAAGACTGAGCCGAAGTAGGAATTGAACACTTCTGCCTTTTCTTTGTCTTCTGTTATCAATTTGCCATCCTCATTGCGTAGTTGAACCACCAGTGTGGTTCCTATACGTGTCCTTTTTTGTTTTCAGGTCATCTTTGAGTTTATTGTGAAGCCACATTGGCTTCTTCTGTTGCCCTCTGCCTTTTTTCCTTTTGGGAATTGTTTGCAATTGTGCCTTTAACATTTCCTTTTTTAAAAACTCCCACCCCTCCTGGGCTCCCTTTCTCGTGAGAGTCACTTGCCATGGGATCTTACTAATCATTGTTCATTGATCAAACATATAGGATTATTGTAGCTGCATGCAGATTTCAGAAAGTTTTCATATTTCTTATACTCCTGCTTGGATTAAATTTGTGGTGAATATGTGACTGCTATGATGAGTGCGGAAGAGGAATCCTGCTTTGTGGGTCCCATGGAATTTTGAGCTGTGTGACCCCTCCTTTATTCTCAATAGAGGTCTTTAACTGCTTCAAAAAAGGCCATGCTGGGAGCACTATATTGTGACCATCAAAATATATAATAGATCTGCAGCCTTTCAACAGAGAAAGGTACTCTGTGTTCTACAGCATTTATATTTTTAAACAGCATTAGCAATACTATTTAGGGGTAAGGCATTTCCCTGACAGAGCCAATGTGGTGTAGTGGTGAGAGTGTTGGACTGGGAATCGGGAGATCTGGGTTCTAGTCCCTGCTCGGCCATGAAACTCACTGGGTGACTTTGGGCCAGTCACTGACTCTCAGCCTAAGCTACCTCACAGGGTTGTTGTGAGGATAAAATGGAGAGGAGGAGGAGGATTATGTAAGCCGCCTTGGGTTCCTTGCAGGAAAAAAGCCAGGGTATAAATATAAATAAATAAATAAACAAATAAATAAATAATTTAAAATAAGGCATAGGAAGGGACAGGGTTGAAACTCTACTAGATATGAGGCAGTGATGACATAGTGCCTTCGGAGGGGCTTAATGCCCAAGGTGGTTCATTGGGCCATGACTAGCCTGTCACACAAGCCGTGTGAGTTGTAAGCAATTGATGTATCTGCATGTACACTGTATTCAGCCTTATTAGTTTAGTATCTCTCTCTCTCTCTCTCTCTCTCTCTCTCTCTTTCGCACTCTTTCTCAACAGTGCAACCATATCTAATGTCAACAAATTAATGCCAATAAGCTGATTTTGGAGCAGATTTAGTAAAATTAAACCACCCTGTCTTTTGGATATGCATTGGGGGGGGGTGTCCCAGTGCAGGGAATGAATCAATATAGATCCATTGTGTATACCAAGAGTACTGTTGCGATATGAAACCATGCTGGTTAACTGGCTGGTTAACTGGTTGACTGGTTAACTCTTCTGGCAAAGTCCCAAGAGGTAAGGGAACTCCTGATAATCTCCTGTCTTTCTGGCTCAGCTTTCTGATTATCAGTTAATTTGTACAGAGGTGGTAAACTTCTGTCTGGGCTCAACTACTTCAGACTGGATGATATGACTGAATGGTCCTCTAACCAAAAAAAATAAATACATAAAATTGGTTCAACATTGAAACAAGGTGTCAAAGAGAAGAGATCTAGTCTAGATTTCTCCATGACATGTTAGCTTGCTATGTGGAGAACGTTGAGTATTTTTAATTTAGAGGTGGGGTGGCAGAGAGAGAAGCATTCAGTCATATAAGCCCCACTGAAGTCTGAAGTGGTACAGCCTAGACACAGCTTTACCACCTCGGTGAGAACTAGAACTAAGTGAAACTAATGGGTGGAAACCAACTAGTCTCCCTTTACTGAGAGAAGGCTTCCATGGTGTGTGCAATTTTCAGCAATTTTCCCTCCTCTCTGCAGCCCCCATGTCCCACCAAATCTGTTCTGGAGGGTCGGGGGACCCATTATATGCAATACATGTGTGCAAAAAAATATGTATGTAATGAATTTGCTTAATTACAATACAAAACAGGCAAGTTGCCCGGACTAAACAGCAGATGGGAGATCTGAATGTTTATCATACAATTTTATAATACAAGTTGCTGTGTCATTGGTTCCCTGAGTCACCTGTCAAAGTACTGAGTCAGCAGTTTTAAGGATGGCTGAGCTGCAGCTCCCACTTCCAGCCAGCTTTCTTTCGAAGAGTGACAGACAGGTGGGCAGACAGTCAGTGTGGTTCACTATTATGCCTTGAAGGTGTCTCAGAGAGTAAGAACCTAGAGTTCGACTGCCACAGCCCCCTTGGCTTGACACTTCACAGCATCTTATTAGCAAAGATACATAGTAAGATTGCTAATAGCATAGTAAGATTGCTATCGCTAAGAAACGCTTTTGCGAATAGTATAGTGAACAGATGCTGCAAGAGGTGTAGCTGTAGCTGTTCTCTAGAATCTTCCTTCCTGAGGTATAAAGTGAAGGCAGCATCTTAAGGGTGCACAGTCTACATTTTCAGATATGCTGCATGTTTCCACTGATCTGTGGAAAAAACACATTTTCTGGGACCAGTGTGGCGTAGTGGTTAGAGTGTTGGACTGGGACTTGGGAGATCCGGGTTCTAGTCCCCGGCCGCTCGGCCATGAAACTCACTGGATGACTTTGGGCCAGTCACTGACTCTCAGCCTAACCTACCTCACAGGGTTGTTGTGAGGATAAAATGGAGAGGAGGAGGAGGAGGAGGATTATGTAAGCCGCCTTGGGTTCCTTACAGGAAAAAAGGCGGGGTATAAATATAATAAATAAATAAACAAACAAACCTAAAACTATATTTCGTACTCTATTATCTTTTATAGACAGAAATTAACTATGGATGTCCAGCCCACCTTAATTCTTCTCTTGGGTCTTCCACATATTTGAGGACAGATTTGTGTTTTATATCTGGTGTTGGTAGTTTGCTTTTCCTTGAAGTAAATATGCAGGATCAGAATTATATTACTGTTTCACTACCATTGTTGTGGACTTGCCTAACAACGTGCATTTCTTGTTCCTTTCCTATCATTGATTTCTATAGACAAGTTTTGGGCGTGCTGTGCCCCCCCCCCCCGAACTCTCTTAAATACAAGTACTAACATTTTAACCAATTTTTGTCCTATGGATTTAATAAATCAGCTTGAATCCAAATAGTTCGACTGGACTGGGCTGCAATTCTGGTCTGTAAATCACTCACTTCCCCTGCCTCATGAATTACATCCCTTTATTATGCCAGCTGCTACTGCATCTATCTCCTGCCCTGCTTCCTTTTCTGTTTAACATAAATGTTCTTGCTTATTCCACTCCAAAACAGAAGGTCAGTGAAAGACCATATTGTACACATTTAGGTGAAAGTCTGGTTTCACCTGTATTGGGGCCATTTATACTGAGACTGTTGTGCTGATGTAGAGCCTGTTGTTCATTTTCTATCTGAGCTAAACATCAGCCATTTACATGGCCAGTCTCTGGCATGAGCACAGGCCACAATGTTGTGGAGCACTGTCTAGGGCAAATTCCCCCAGCCATGGCCAAAACTGGGCTTGGAACAAACCAAAATATTTCAGTAAAAATCCAGAAAATGACTTGTTTTATTCCATGTCCAATTCTGAGTCCAAATGGAGCCCAATGCACCTCAGTGATGTCATCAGCAATGCAATGGAGTCCTAAATCCTCCCCTACACTCCAGTGAGCCTCCAAACCCCTCCCTCCCACCCACCCACCTACCTACTTGCCCATGTCCGTCAATGCACCCACATACCTGGCTTGACACTCTGTCAGTGGCAGGAGAGTTGAGGAAGGCAAGGCAATCTTCCTTCCCTTTCTGGTGCCTGGCAAGTTGCTACAGCTATGAGCCAAACAGCAACAATGCTAGGAAATGTCATTTCCCAAAGGATAATGGCTGACGTGAGTGGAATTCCCAGTACGGCTGGCCCTATCATTAGGTAGAGTGAGGGAGCTGCCCTCTGGTAAAGTAGAGGATGCTGTCCCGTCCCATGTATTGAACTAAGATTCTGCTGCTGATTTCTGTGTGTGGAATGGTGGGAGGGCACCACCTTGTCATTTGCCCCGGGCAGCAAAATGTCTCGGGCCAGCGGTGTTTCCCAATCCTCCTGGTGCCTGGCTCATAGCAGTTGCAGCATGCCAGCACCGGAGGTGGAGAGAGAGGGGCAACCCATCCTTCCTCTGTTCTATTGCCACTGCCAGAGCAGTGAGCCAAAGGAAAGGGTGGGAGGAAGGGGATTTGGAGATGGGCAGGTAGGCGGGAAGGAAGGAGGACCTGTCCTTCTCTGGCTCCGATTTTAAACCAAGCTGGAGAAGAGCAGCTCTGTAATGGTTGTCTTGTATTGGAGTGACATCACTTCCTATCTCAGGAAAATGGCATGTCTGGGACCCTGAATCTCTCACACAACTGGTTCACCGCAAGCCCCTTTCTAACTGGGGCTGGAAACAATGCATAGGTCTTTTGAATGGATTCTATCACTGTGATTATAGATGTTGTCACAATTTTTGCCTGCTGTGGGAATTAGCAAAATTCCTCAGGGATGCCATTTTGATTGTTTATTGGCTTGGTTTCACATCCTTATCTGAATCAAACTCTGAGACACATTTAGAAGGACCTGTCAAAAAGCAAATCTGTTAGAATTTGGTTAAGATAGTTTCAGTAAGATTAGTGAAATTTCTCCAGGCCAGTACAACACTTTCCCAGTTGATTGCAAATGACGGCAATAAAGTGACTTAGGACACAATCCTATGCAAGTTTTCCCGGGGGGGGGGGAAGGCCTACAACTCCCAGCATGCCCCAGCCTGCATAGCTGGCTGGGGCATGCTGTGAATTGTAGGCCTTTTTTTCTGTCTAAACTTGCATAGGATTGCACCTTTAGAGTGCAATGCTATCAGATAGACACTCATAGGATTGAGGGCTCTGATCTCAGAGCCCTCCACTAATCCTAAACCCTGGCGGCATGAACCCAGCAGGGCGGAAGGAATGGTGGGGGCTTTTTTTGCCTCCTGTTCCTTAAAGATGCATAACGTCTTTAAGGAACATGCATCACGTCTTTGATCTCAGAGCCCTCCACTAATCCTAAACTCTGCCAGCATGAACCCACCAGGGCGGAAGGAATGGTGGGGGCTTTTTTTGCCTCCTGTTCCTTAAAGATGCATAACGTCTTTAAGGAACATGCATCACGTCTTTGATCTCAGAGCCCTCCACTAAACTCTGCCAGCATGAACCCAGCAGGGCGGAAGGAATGGTGGAGGCTTTTTTTGCCTCCTGTTCCTTAAAGATGCATAACGTTAGATGGGCCTCTGAGCCCATCCCACTCAGCTACCTTGCTGGGAGTGGTTGCTGATAGACCTTTGGATTCAACAGATCCATGGCCTCTCCTCTCCCCTCCCTGCCCCACCCTGTCCCTTCCTCTCCTTCCCCTTCCTGAAGTCGGAGCTCAGTCCTCGGGAGATGGAACTGCCACAGAGCTTTGTGTGGTGGCTGGAAAGGTGGGGGTGGGGGTGGGGAATCCCTGCTCCAATTTCCTCCTCCAAGGTTGTAGCTCAGAGGGAGAATCCTCAGTATCCTATGGCCCCTGAGACACTTTCCAGGGGGCGTAGGATTGGTCTTTTACTCTTCAAACTTATTAGCAATTTTCCATTGAATCTAGGGTGGCAGTAGCAAGGGCTATACGTGAACATTGACAACATATTTGATTCTGACCAGGGATTCAATGTACAACAGTGATTTCTTAGCACAGGTTGTTGTTATGGTGCATGATATGATAGTTTTATGAAAAGGAATGAAATGATATTATAAACTACAGTTATGCAAGATGAATATTTTGAGATCAGAGCAGTTTAATACTCCAGCATAAACTGATCAATTATAAAAATCAAGGAGAGTGTTGCTATGTATTAGCAAAAGTGTTAAGACAAAGTGCTCTAGCGTTCACTAGTAAAATTATAGGAACCTCTGACCTCTTTTTGCTGCATCAGATTATACTGGCCAGTGTGGAAAGTAGGTTATTAAGAGACAAAATCAATACGCAACCTACACATGTGGAAACTAATATATTTGCAGAAGTTTAGGGCTTCTGGCAGAAAATAATGTTCTAGATGGCCCCCCTAAGGAATCCCATGGATGCTCTAGGAACCTCTTACATTTTTTTTCCTCATGTGCCAAAGCAGTTATTCTGGAATGAACGAACTAATTCCCAGCAACCTGCCTGAATTCTTCTACATCATTTAAAATCTTAATGACTTGGTCAAATAACTTTTGAAAAAAGAATCTGCATATTAAATAACCATAACTAGGAAACCCAGCCTTAAACCCATCTGTTATGTGAAGATTAGAAATTTCCATTCTTTAGATTTGTGTGAATTGTCATAAACACAATAAACACACCTGGCACAATTCCATATTATTAATGACTCATTTATCACCCCAAGGTGCAACTTGCTCAATTTAGGGTTGACCAGAAGTGAAACAAAAACAAGGAGCTTACGGTGATGTATACAAAGCCATTTCCAAACAGTGAATCCTACAGAAATAAAAAAAACATATCTTAAATATCATCCTTCTATATTTCCAACTCATTGTGTTAATAATAAATCCATATATTGGAGGTCATCCTGTGCCTGTGAGGAATAAAACATAGCTAACAGAGGTTAGTGGAAGTCAGTCTAATGAAGAAACCACCTACAGGAGGATGAGCAAGACATGCATGTATAATCTCATATGTTTTCTTTTTCTCATTCAGCAGGATGACTAATTATTCCTTTGAGATGGGACAATGACTTCAATAAGCTTCCCTGTGTTGTCGAAAAAGACTATACAGAAAAATAATCTATTATGTATAATTGAAACTGTATCCTCTGACTGAAAGAAGTATGGAAAACAACAGTTATTTGGTGGGGCAGATGAAGTTGTGAAAGAAAAGATGCAGGAGTTGTCTGTATGTCACAACCCATGACCTAGAAGCCCACCACATAAATCCAGATATATCCATGTGTCCATGTTGGCTTTGGTAATTAGTAGTGAGAGAGATGCATTCTCTTGTGTTATTCCATTACTTATTTGTGGGTTGAGCCTTGGCGCCTGACAATAGATTCCAAGGCAGAGGGGGTAACTCACAGTGTGGCATGGAGGATATAAAAATTGAATTACGTGAGCACAATACCTTGTTCACGTATACATAGATCATGTTTTAGACGTAAAACCAGTGATTTCAGTTGAATTAAGCCTGGATACCAGTTGATTTTTCAGCAATAAACTAGCAAACTACATTAGGAAAGCTAGATGTGTGTTCAACTGCTTACACATGGGAGTCTTACAGTATGGCATTTCAGTGGTCAGTAGTATCATTGAGCATGTTTCCTAATAAGCAATACATGTTTACCAATAAAAAGTAATATGAATGTAAGCCAGGCTGTGGATTTTTGTATATAGAATCATAGAGCTGGAAGAGGCCACAGAGGTCATAAAGTCCAACACCCTGTTCAGTGCAGGATCTTCAATGCAAGATGAAACTACAGCATCCCTGACAAATGGCTGTCCAGATTTTGCTTAAATACATTCAGTGAAGGAGAGCCCACTACCTCCCAAGGCAGTGAGTTCCACTGTTGAACAGCTCTTACTCCTATAAGTTTCTCCTAATGGTCTGTGTGACTGTGTTTATCTATTAGTCTGTTCCATTTCTGCATTAATCTGCAATTTTATAAAAATCCACAGGAAAAATCACATTTAAAGATAGACTTCCATGAGTACCTTTAAATATATATTTCTCTCAAAATAGGCATTTCCAAATACATTTTCTCTCAAAATACACATTTAAACATTTCTGATTTATTTTTGAGCTGAGAAACTGTGTCACAAAGTGCAAAAGCTAGTGGACAGCTAAGGTCAGATCTGTACGTTCATCCAGGAGGTATGGATCAGGTGAGTTTGTACTGGAATTTGCAAAGATAAAATGCTTTAAATAAACCTAATGCAGTTGAACACACATTGGCCACAGCATACAAAGATTAAAAGGTTACTATGAAATAATGAATCAGTAAGATTATTTTGGATGCAGTTCCTGGATTTTAAGGTCCTCAGAAAGAGGCAAATCTAAAGAATGGGAGCAATTGCTTAAAAGGTACAAAGTTAGTTGTACATTAGACCAATTTAATGGATTTATTTAGAGATGCACTAATCCATTTCGCTTTCTGTAACGTTTGCAATTTTTCACACACAAGTTTGTTCTGACCCATTTCCACATTAGTGTGTGATTTTAAAAAAACTATCAAAATTTTCACACCTTTTTGTACAAAATTTCCTCTAATATATGCACAATTTCCTCTAATATATGCACAATTTCCTCTAATATATGCACAATTTCCCCTAATATTTGTGAGCACTTTCAGCTAAAATATGCCTTTTGTATGCTTTTTTTCTTAATGTACCGTATTTTTCCATCTATAAGACGCCCCCATGTATAAGACGCCCCCCACTGGGCAGTTTTGCAACCGTGCGGTTCTCTCCTCGGCTTACTTCCGTGTATAAGACGACCCTCAATTTTTAGTCTAACAATTTTAGGAAAAAGTATAGTCTTATACATGGAAAAATACTGTATGTCTCTTTGTATCAATTGTCCCTAATATATGCTTCTTCTTCTGTTTAATCAGAGAACTGCATCACAAAATTTGGAGAAGTGCAAAAGCCCAGTGATAATTGTATTTTGATTTGCATATTAATTCAGGAAGTGCAAAGCAAACAGATTTCTCCCCCATAACTAGATTTATTCAGGCAAATTTAAATAATACTTAGGAAACAACTAAGTCCTTATGCTTTAAGTTTTATAAGGGGACATTTCACTTTGCATTTAAATAAAATAAAATAATTTATGAGAGAACTTGGATTTAGAGTTCTATGGCCTATTTTATTTTGAAATAAAATGTCAAGAAAATAATGTAAGGAAAACCTAGAGCTGAACTTAGCCAGAGTGAGTTCCAGCAAGCCTGCAGTATTGTCCTAATCTTGAGTTACACAAGAAAAATAAACAAATTTGATACCAAAGATACACAAGAAAGAAGAAGAGTTTTGGATGCTGTTGAACAGAAAAAAGGAAATTTCAGATGTATGTGTATGTATATATTTGAGGAAAAGTGAACATACTGGCTTCTCTTAGGATCCAAGCAGGGACAAGAAACTTTCCTTCTGTGATCTTCTTTAACTTATTTTAGGATGTAAACCTGATTTTGAGAGATTCCTCCCCTACCAGACCCTGCACCTCATTCCACATTGTTCAAGAGGGCCTCCCAACCTGCCAGAGAGGCTTTTAGGGAAGGGCATGCAGGTGGCTGCAGGGGGGAAGGAAAATTTTATTCTATGAATTTTCTTAAGTTACCTGTGATCTTAGGATCCAAGGCAATGATTCCATGCTTACGAACATAACTTAAGAGAAGGAAAAGAAGTAGGGAAGTGTTTGAAAGGTTGCATTTGTAAGTAAATTCATACTGGAGATTGCAGTACCATAATAAACGTATTTCATTATTTCATATTGAGGCAATCATGACTACAGTTGCCATAGTATTTATCTTATTTCATTAGGAAAATTGCCCTGGTTTCAAATTGCCCTTTAAAAATTAGAAAAGAAAAGCATCCAGGTCTCCTGTTATATAATGTTATGTATCTCCAGATTAGACTTCTTAAAATGACCCATTCTTTCAAAGCGGCCTAAAGTAGATGTGCAATAAAGTGTTATCTGTATTTACCAAGTCCTTCAGCCTGGATTCTTTAAAATTAAATCCATCAAGCTGGGATGTGGATAAGGCCTGAAGGTAAAAACAAGTCCTGACCTTGTATGATGCTCAGATGCCATCATCTCACTATGTCCGCTGTCAGTTGTTGTAAGACAAAAGTAAGATATGTCAGAAATTAATGCATTTATTTTCTTCAGATGGAGGACTACAAGGTATTACAAGGTTTCTGATCACTCAGCAGAGCTTCCCAATGTGACCATTTCCATTTGTGGGAGGGCTTCTAATTTATTTATTGAAATATTATTTCTAACCTGCCCCATATCAATGGATCTCAGAGTAGGATACAATAAATAATAACAATTCAACAACAACAACAACAACAACAATAACAATACACATCAAACAATAATAATCCACAACCCAGCATATAAAATCAGTAATTGTAACTCAGAACTGAATAATGACCAATGAAATGCAAAAGTTTGATTAAATAGCCAGGTCTTTACTCAGCACTGGAATGAAGCCAACATTGGTTTCAGCTGGGCCGGCAGTGGGAGAATATTTCATAACCAGGGTACCACAGCTGAGAAGGCCCTCCCTTGCATCTCCATATAATGTACAGCTCTGAAAGGCAGGACACAGAGGATCGACCACTCAGCAGATCTTAATACCTGGGCAGACACGCACTCCCTCAAACATCTAGGTCCCAAGCCAGTTAGGGCCTTGAATGTCATCACCTTGTTTGGATGGGAAGCGTATTGGCAGCCAGGGCAGTACCTTTAAAACTGTTGTTACGTGGTTTCTATATGTTGTTCCCGACAGCAATCTAGTCGCTGCATTCTGCACTAGCTGCAGCTTCTGTGTTGCCATCAAGGGCAGCCCAAGACTGAGTACAGAGACACCAAGGGTGGAAAACTTGACAGAGTAAGTCAAACAGACCTGGTAAGAGTATATACTGATGATTGTTTCTGTCCACCCAAGCCCCCAAAATTACTGGAGCCTCCCCATCCCTTGAACTATTGAACTATTGTCATGGGGCAAGGTTGGTGCATGCACTCTGTTCTCTGCTACCAGAAAAAAAATCACTGTCAGAAGAGAGCAGCAGTCAGATGCAGCACTTGGATGTAGACCACCAGGGCTCAAACATCAGGTGGACAAAAAGAAGCAAGCGGACAGTAGAAACACAAGATGAATGTGTTCATCTCCTGAGCCTAAGTCAAGCCCCACTTTGGACTCAGAAGGGGGAGCAAGCTCCCTCCCCACTATTCAGCTTAGAACTGTAAAGAGGGCAAAGAGAGTAGCATCTGAGGGAGTCCAGTGCCATGTCCTTGGAGTTTTAAGGATGGCGATGCCTGCCTCCCCAGGGCATCACTTTGCCCCACTCGGAAAGGGAGTGGGAGTGGGAAATCTTCATAACTCTCTGCCCAACCTCCCCTCCCCTCAACCCATCCCCAGTGAGTTTTTGGTGGACTACTCATTTACTACTACTCATTTTGTAGCATCTGATCTGATTGCACCCTCTAGAAACAGTGGTTGCTTTCTTCAAAAAATTAAATTAAAAAAATATATATTTTAGGGCTCAGAAGTGTCTGGAAACCACTCCTTCTGATTTTTTTTTTAAAAAGTGGGGAAATTTCCCCACTTCTTAAATGTGTGCTGGAGTGCAGCAATACAGATGACCATGGCCACCTTTGTCTTATTATGTGGTTGCTATTGCTCCACCTACAATTGCTGACTTGTTCTGTTGTTATGGAATGGGGGGGGGGAGGAAACTGTCCTTTTGTGCATTGGCAGTGCCTTGTAACTCCATCCTGGTTTTTTGTTTAGGGAAGTAGAATATGTTCTTAAAGTCTAAAAGTTTGTACTTACTGATAATAATTGTGTTGTTTTACCCAAAGAGCCCAATCTGACATTTCTTCCTCTTTAAAGTTGTTCTTTTTCTCTTCAGAAAAATGTCTGCTTTTTTTTTTTTTTAAAGAAAGCTTGTGTTGATTTCAAGTCTGTGAAGCTATCTGTTGAGTGTCCTTTTAAATGATCCACAGGTGCTTTCGGTGCGCATGGTTAATTTTTAAAATTGTGACATGCACGGAAGGAAATGAGGTCTTAGTCAGAATTAATTATCCTAACAATTATCAGGGTATTGCAGTCACACTTTTTGAGGGCTGGTCCCCTTAATCCATATTTTGCACCCTTCTTATGGCCAATGATTATTATTATTATTTGTTGTTGTTGTTGTTGTTGTTGTTATTATTATTATTATTATTATTATTATTATTATTATTATTATTATTATTTCAATACCACCCAATAGCCAAAGCTCTTTGGGTGATTTACAACAATATTAATGGTGTCCACATGTGTCATTCCTGTCATGATACACACATAATGACAGGATACAGGAGTGACAACATTAATACCCCCCAAAATGTAAACTTTTCATCTTGAAAACGCTACCTAGCCCCCTCAGCCCACAAGCACACAGAGAACTGTAACTCCAGAGATACAATTGTGGTTTCTTGCAAAGAAAAGTCTCAGCAAACATATTAAAGCATCAGGGAGTATTTTAAAAAATATTTTAATTAGTTTTTTAAATGTGAAATACACCAAAACAAAGAAACTCCATAGAAAGGGGGGGGGGGAATAAGGAAAGAAAAAATATATAGAATTGTTGACTAGTTCTAAATTCTGGTCTTTTCCACCTAGATTACATTATCCACCTTGGTCAGTTTTGGAATCCTTATGTCTGCATCCTCTCTCCAAATGGATGGCATTAGGGTCTCGCTATACTAAAACAGACAGGGTGCCTCCTACACTGAGCCAGTGTGGCGTAGTGGTGAGAGTGTTGGACTGGGACTCGGGAGATCTGGGTTCTAGTCCCCGCTTGGCCATGAAACTCACTGGGTGACTTTGGGCCAGTCACTGACTCTCAGCCTAACCTACCTCACAGGGTTGTTGTGAGGATAAAATGGAGAGCAGGAGGAGGATTATGTAAGCCACCTTGGGTTCCTTGCAGGAAAAAAGGTGGGGTATAAATGTAATAAATAAATAAATAAATAAAAATCATGGCAGTTAGAGAGGTATGGTGTATTATATCTCATCAGTTACAGTTTCACCCATTTTCTCATGCTAAACTTACTGTATGGGGTAATCTGGATTTTAAAATTGGTAAGAAAACGTTCCTGTGGCGGACTTGGGCAGACAGGCTGATTTTTACTTTGGATCAATTAGTGAGTGTTGATGATGAGTTTTTTCATTTTCATCTTTGCGAACTAAATATAACTTGCCTGCTTCAGCTGGATGGCAATACTTGCAATTGCAACATTTGTTAGAATCTAGGTTTGGTCCGGCTGCTTTTTCAGCTTCACGCACGGCCTCCTTCACTATTGGATGCATTGATTGATGCTGAGCAGTTATATTGACCTATGATTCATGTTCATAAATACTTATTATCTTTTTTTTTTTTTTAAATATTTTTTATTCTTTTTTTTAAAAAAACAATACAAAGAAAATAACATACACACATAACTAATATTGTGCTCCCATCACCATGGGACCAAACAATCCAATAACTCTATAATTGTTCATTATTCCAAAAATACAATATATCTTGACAGGGTAAACTCCCTTTCCCCCTTTTAAACACATATTCCAAAAATAAACCCCAAATATCCTTAAAATTATTTTTCTTTAATTGACCCCTTTTGCATTTAATATTACAAGTCAACATATCATTCAAAGCCATATCCCATACTTCCTTATACCATTCAGTAATAGTGAAAACTTGCTGGATTTTCCATTTCCTTGCTATCATTAGTCTACCTGCCGTTAACAAATTTATGATTAATTCTTTAACATTTTGTGAACCGATCACCTTTTCCGTTATTGTTAGCAAAGCTAGTTTAGGGCATACCTCTAAATCAACTCCAACAATTTCTGATATTTCCTCAAAAATCATTTTCCAAAAATCCATTACATTTTTACAACTCCACCACATATGAGCATATGTACCCAATTCCTGACATCCTCGCCAACACATTGGAGAACATTTATTATCTATTCTATTTAATCTCACTGGGGTCAAATACCATCTCCAAATCAGCTTATAAAAATTCTCTTTAATTCTTACAGACATATTTTTCAATATTCGCCTATCCCAAATCTTATTCCACTCATCCTTTGATATTTCCTCTTCAAACTCTGTATCCCAAACTATTTTAAGATTTTCTGCTTGCTCTTCTGATTTCTGCAACATTTTATATAACATCTTTGTAAGACCCCTAGCTGATGCATTTCCTTCTACAAGTTCTCTAGACATAACCACCTGCTCAAATGCAGTGAAATCCCTTTCATGCTCATGTCTTCTCTTCCATTTCTTACCCCATTGTACTAATTGAATTAAATTTAACCAAGAAATTCTTCCTGCCCCAACCCTATCAATTATTTGCTGTCTTGTCTCCATTTTTTCCAGCCAATCCATTAAAGTTATCACCTTTTTCTCTCTAAAAATTCGTTCTAAATGTCTAACATTCTCGGGAAAATCTTCCATAACCACCACTGGAGTAAGCGGGGATATACCTGGTAAAAATATTTCCTTATTTCTACCCCAAATTTCTAACATATTTTTTAAAAAGGGATTTTCTAATCTTTTTGTCATAATATGTCCTTGTTTTGTAAATAAGAATTTATCCACCCTATTACCCAATTCAAATGCTTCTATTTCCCACCACATAAATTCTTTTCTAACAATAATATCCATGATATATCTAAGTTGATTAGCTATATAATACCATTTTAAATTAGGGAGACCAAGTCCCCCTATTTTTTGAGCTTTATACCATCTATTCTTAGTAATCCTTGATTTTTTCCCCCCATTACAATAGCTATTTAACATTACTTGCCACTCTTTAATTTCTTTCTCTGATATCTTATATGGTATCATTCTAAATAAAAAATTAAACTTCGGTAAAATCTTCATTTTAATCAAAGCTATCCTACCAAACCACGATAATCCCAATTTTTTATAATCCTCTATTTGATTTTTAACTTCATCTTTTAGTTTTTTTAAAATTACATTCCCCTATTTTATCCAAATCTTTTAATATATCAATACCTAAATATTTAATTATATTTTTTATCTTTATATCCACTCCCCTTTGTTTAAATCCCCTTTCCTCCAGTTTACTATAATTAAATGTCATTATCTCCGATTTATCCCAATTAACTTTTAACCCTGTTACTTCTCTAAATTCATCTAAATGTTTCTCTATCCAATCCCAATTTTCTATAGGCCGTTCTAATGTTAACAAGATATCATCTGCAAAAAGGTTTATCTTACATTTGGTCTCTATTCCTATCCCCAATAATTTCTTCTCCTGTCTTATCGAATTCGCTAACAATTCCATAACTAACACAAATAATACTGGGGAAAGGGGACAACCCTGTCTAGTTCCCCGGCCTAGGCTAATAGTTTCTGTTATTCCATCGTTTACAATTACCGACGTGACATTATGAGTATATAATTGGTTAGTAATACCTATAAATTTTTCTCCAAACCCCATAGTTTTTATTAACATCTTTAATGCAGGCCATTCCACACAATCAAAGGCTTTAAAAATATCCAATGCAAGAACCCCCGCTTTCAAATTATTTTTCTTTATTAAATAAATTATATTCAGAACCCTTCTTGTTAAATCTGCCATTTGTCTTCCTTGAATAAACCCACATTGATCTATCCCTATATACTTATTTAGAAAACTATTCATTCTTCTAGCTAAAATTGCTGTCAATAGTTTAGCATCTTGATTAATTAATGATATTGGTCTATAAGAACCTGGTTCTGCTAAATCCTTCCTTGGTTTCGGGATTAAAATGGTCAAGGACTGTTTCCATGACGGGGGGATCTCTCCCCCCTGTAAAATATCATTAAACAACCGTTTTAACTTCGGAATTAACATTTTTTTAAAGACTTTATAATATTCCGCCCCCAGACCATCCAGTCCTGGCGTTTTCCCCTGTTTTAATTTATTCATAGCACTTTCTATTTCAATTTCTGTGAATGGTTGCTCCATTTTCTCTCTATCTTCATCCTGGATTTTTATTTTTAAATTTTTCTCGATATATCTTCTACTCTCAGCTTCCGACCATTTTCCTGCCTTATATAACTCTGTGTAATATTCATGAAAAATTTTCAATTTATCCTTTACTAGATTATATTCTTTACCCCTCTTATCCTTAATCATCCCCACTAAGCTTTTTTCTTTTTTTTTTTGTGCTAATCTAGCCAACATTTTAGAGTTTTTATTACTATTCTCAAAATACTCCCTTTTTGTGTAAATCAAATTCCTTTGTACCCTGTCCAGTTCTTTATTCTCCAATTCTTTCCTTTTACCCTGTAATTCTGCAAAAATCTTTTTATCCCTCTTCTCTAAATACTTCTTTTCCAAATCCCTAATCTCCCCCTCTAGCTTTTGATAAAAAACTTCTTGTTGTTTCCTCAAATTTATTGCCTCTCTCAATCCTATTCCTCTCATTACACTCTTCATTGTATCCCATATTATCGCTTCAGTACATTCTTCTGTTTGATTAAATTCCCAAATTTCCCTCAATTCCTTCTCTATTTTCTCTGTTAAATGTTTATAACGAAAAATATTACAATTCAATCTCCATCTTTTCGCTTCTCTATAATCCTTATGTATCTTCAAATCCATGTTAACCAAAGCATGATCTGTAACTTTTATCACTCCTATCTCTGTGCCCAGGACCCTTGAAAACAGTGTCCTGGACACAAAAATAAAATCTATCCTAGAATAATTCTTATTTGCTGATGAGTAAAATGTATATCTTTCCTCATTCCCCTTGACCCCTCTCCAAACATCTAGCAACCCTTCCTTACTAATTAACTTATTCAAGATCGTTAGATTATTTCTCTGATCTTCTCTCGTCGGATTGGATTTGTCTTTTCTTCTATCCAATACCATGTTAAAGTCCCCAGCCATAATAACCCTTTGATTTTGAAAATTACCCATTTCTTTAAACACATGTTGATAAAATTCTCCTTGATTTTGATTGGGAGCATAAACATTAACAATAACATATTCTTCCCCTCCCAAGGTCCCATACATTATAATATATCTACCTGTATCATCCTTTTTCACCTTTAGAACATTAAAACCACAATTCTTTGAAATTATAATTGCTACTCCTCGCGATTTAGATGATCCACATGCTATCTCATATATTCTAGACCACCTCAATTTCAATTCATTGACTCCTTTCCTTGCCTGGTGCGTTTCTTGCAAGAATATAATATCTGCCTTATCCTTTTTAAGAAGTGCTTCTATTCGCCTTCTCTTAGTAACTGACCCTAGCCCCTTAACATTTAAAGTTGAAATTCTTAACTTATAATCCATCTATTAACAACATTTTTTCTTTTTTGGTCCCCAAAAGTGAAAATAATACACAATAACATACCCCTTAACCCACCCCCACATTCATCTAAACTATCCCCCCTGCTTAGCCAGGGCAACTTGCCCCACCCTAAACCTACCCACCTATCCCAGGGGGGGGGGGGAAAGGACCCATCACCAGCCCGAACAGCAGCCCCTCATTCCCTCCCGGATAACTTCTTTATAAAACATTTTCTATTTCTTTTTTCTTCTCGTGTTGAAACGACCTCTTATACAATTCCTCCACTGGCTCCTTCTTCTTCCAGTTGACCCATCGATTCTGGACCCTCCGCATCATCATGAAGCCCCAACTCTCCCAGCAGGCCCATGCCTTGATCACATGATGAAATCTTGTATCTCTTACTGTTCCACACAAAAGTAAGAAAAACTGGGTAACCCCAATTGTATTGTAATCCCTTTCTGATCAAGATTGCTGTACACGGTTTAACACTTCGCCTCCACTTTATTGTTTGCTGACAAAGATCATTGTAGATTTGCAAAGTAGCCCCCTTGAAAGCTACTTGACCTTTCTTTCTAATCTCTTTCATGAAGACATCCTTCTTGTATAAATTTGCAAATTTCAGTACAACATCTCTGGATGTCATACCACGCCTTAATGCTCCCACTCTATGCACAATCTCAATGTCCATATCATCCCAAAAAATTGTTTCTCCAGAGACAGCTTCATTCATCCATTCCAAAATACTGCCTCTTAACTTATATCCAGTCTCCCCCATCTCCATGGGGAAGCCTCTGATCCGAATGTTGGAACGACGTTGCCTGTCTTGCATGTTAATCATCTGTATTTCCATCTCATTAAATTTCATTTCATACTTTTCAAAACTTTTTTCATCCTTCACCTGGAGTTTTTCCACCTTATCCACTCTAGCTTGCAGCTCTTTAACTTGAACCCCTAATTGATCTATGGAATTTCGCATTTGCTTCATATCCTCTTGATGCAGATTTTGAAATTTCTCAATTGCTTCTATTTGTTTCTGCTGGCCTGCTTCCATAGAGCTTTGAAACTGTGATAGAATTTTCTCCCAATCTGGTGCTGCCCCTTTAAGCTTGGCTGGAGATATTGACTTTGGCTTGGCACCAGCAGGGAATTTGCCAGCTGAATCCGCCATTTTTCCGCCCTTCCCCCTCGCTGTCTCGAAACTTTCACTACCTCGTGGCTTCTTATCAGGACCCTGTTGCACAGTTTGATAAGAACATTCACTATCTTTAGTGTCAAGGATCCTAATTAGCCTTTTCAAACTGTTATCCGAGGGATGCGCCCGATCGCGTTTCCAAAGAGGGGGTAGGGACTTTTTCACCCGTCTGGAGCTCATAAACAATCAGGAGCGAAGCACATCAAAAGAAAGCTATTCTTGTTATTTCTTTATTAGCTCTATATCTGCATACTTTCCAGAAAGCAAACAGCAAAGGAATTTAAACTCACGCTTTGTCTCTCCTGTGTATTTGCAGATGTTTTCAAATCATTCCGGGAGCTCGGCAGAAAAGCTACTGCTCCATAGCCAGCGCAGGCTCCTCCCCCATAAATACTTATTATCAATGAATAAGTATGATACACAGAGTCTTAAAGATGAATGGAATAGGGAATTAGATGGTCTTATGTTGCCTAATCAATGGAATATTGTTTTTGCATCTGTGTCAGAAGGGTCTATGGATCTTAGGCTACGTCTTACACAGCAAAAACTTTTGTTTTGTGTTTATTGGACACCACAGCGTCTTTTTAATAAGGGTTTGTCTAAGTCAGCTAACTGTTGGAGGTGTAATACTGTGAATGCTTCGTTTACACATATGTTTTGGCAATGCCCAGTGGTTGCTTCTTTTTGGGTTGAGGTTATAGTATGGATAAATCTAGTATTAGAATGCTCTTTAATAGTTACTGATGCACATTTTCTTTTAAATTATATACAAACATGTGTTGTCCTTGTGATAAATTCCATACAGCAGGTATATCATAGAATCATAGAAAAGTAGAGTTGGAAGGGGCCTACAAGGCCATCGAGTCCAACCCCCTGCTCAATGCAGGAATCTAGGTCAAAGCATCTCTGACAGATGTCTGTCCAGCTGAGATGCTTTGACCTAGATTCCTGCATTGAGCAGGGGGTTGGACTCGATGGCCTTGTAGGCCCCTTCCAACTCTACTTTTCTATGATTCTATGATATACCTGCTGTATGGAATTTATCACAAGGACAACACATGTGGATTTTCCATGCCCTCTTGACAGCCAAAAGACTGATTTTACAGCACTGGAAAGATAAACACTCACCTCCCATAACACAATGGATTGAGGACCTAATAACGCTTTCAACATTTGAGCCGGTGGTATTTAGACGCCACCTGCAGATGGATAAATACATGGATATTTGGTCTGCTTTTTCTGATCTTTATGCATAACTATTTTTTATTGATAATTGTATTACTATATACTTTTTGAAACTTATGGATATATATTTCATACATATTTACTGTAATGGATCCATTTAAATCACTGTAAGGAAAGCATCAGGGAGTATTAAAAATACGACATGCTATCTGCAAGTGTGTGTGTGTGTCATAACTGCAAATATGTATTGGTTACATATATTTGTGTCCGTGCATATCCCTCACACTGCCTAATGGTAGGTCTGGCCCTACAGCATTGTTCTTATTGCAACTGCAATTTTGTCTTGAAACTGGAAAACTGAGCTGCTATCAGTTTGTTGCTTCCTGAATTCACACCCACACTGGTTCTTTTTATAGCGTAACCCTATGCACATTTATTCAAAGGTAAATCCCAGCATAGGCTTATTTCCAAGTAAGTGTGAATAGGATTGCATCCTTAAAGACCATTCCCTCTTTCCCTTTTGTCAAAATTTTCCTCCTTCTCCCAGCATTGGAGTGGGCTGAGTCAGATAGCTAGGTGGCCAGTATTGTTGTAGCTCTGAGCAGGAGCATGTGTGTATGTGTATACACACACAGATTGTCATAACTGCAAATATGTATATGGGCTGTGTGTGTGTGTGTGTGTGTCTATACACACACCACTTCTGGAAGAGAAATCTTAAACTTAAATGTAAAAACAGTTCGGAAGCTACAGCTGGTACAGAACGCGGCGGCTCGCCTGGTTAAAGGCTGCCGCCGGCGGGATCACATCACACCAGTGCTCAAGGAGCTGCACTGGCTACCAATTGCTTGCCGAGCCAAATTCAAGGTGTTGGTTTTGACCTTTAAAACCCTATACGGCTCCAGTCCAGTTTATCTCAAGGAGCATCTCCAGCAACACCAAGTAGGCCGCTCAATGAGATCTGCCACAGACAGCCTTCTCCTTGTCCCTTCAGCCAGAGCAGCTAGACTGGTGGGGACGAGGAAGAGGGCCTTTTCTGTGGCGGCCCCCATACTGTGGAACTCCCTCCCTAGTGACATCCGCCATGCCCCCTCTCTGTTGAGCTTCCGCCGCTCACTAAAAACATGGTTATTCAGGCGGGAATATGGGGTGGGTTAAGATTTTAAAAGTTATACTGTTTTATATTGTTTTCAATGTATTTTATATCATGTATTTTAAATGTATTTTATTATGTTGTACATCGCCCAGAGTGGCCAGTTTGCCGGCCAGATGGGCGATTCAGAAATACAACAAATAAATAAATAAATAAATAAATAAACTCACGTTACCAGCCACATATACATTGCATGAGAGCTTATTTTGGAAACTTCACAATTGCTTCATGCAAGGGAGAATTTAGGGCAATAACCCCATGTTGAAATATGAGTTCAGAATTAATGCTAGCAATGGTCATTTGGACAAATATTAAGACTTTTCTTTGTGGACACAGGCATGACTTTCAAACACTCTTGGTTAAATTAAGACTGACAATGCAACCCTATGCACTGTATACATGGAATTCAATGGGACTTACTCCCATGTAGGTGTGCATAAGATTACAGCCTTAGTAATACTCAGAGCAGACCCACTGAAATTGATGGAATTTTATTAGTCATGACTAACTTAAATTCCATTAATTTCAGTGGGTCTAATCACCAAGCCTTGATTAACCTAATCCACAAACAAGGAAGCAACATCACAATAAAACCAGATATGCTCTAATAGAATTTAGATTTTACACATTCTAACAAAGTTAGCAATGCCTTCAGGGGCGCATGTCTGACTATGCACAAATGTGATCTGTTTTATAATGCTCCCCAGTGATGCAAGGAATAGCTAATAATTGTGAAAGAAGAAAGTGCTTGCTTATTAGACACAGCTGCAATGGGCAACATAGCTTACAAAGCATGTTTTCCAGGAACAACCAACAACACAGAAGGGTTGCAGATGTCCATGCTTGGAGATGCAGAGGTGTGCTGGGGCAGTTACAGCTTAAATAGCAATGCCATTGTGTGTAGGGGAGGTGGCTATTATATGAATAGATGATTCTATGACAGAAGCTGTCAAGTAGTATTTTCTTATTTGCTATTAGTCCAGGTGTTAAAACATGGCAATGAAGCATGAACAGTGTATGGGGACAGCAAATCAACAATGAAGCATAAAAGACAGTGACATCTTGTGGCATTGTCTTTTCTTAGTGATGGAACTATCTAGCCCCAGAACATCTAATACAAATTGAATGAGTAAGACCAGATTCGAAAGGACTGGCCTCACACTATCAATCTCCCACAGTAATGAAAAACCCAGAGCAGTGGTAAACCACAAGCAAAACTTTTCAAATCTCAGCATTATTTTATTCTACAATAAAAGATAATATTGAGCAATAAAGGATAATTGATGAAAGATAATCACACATAACACTAACCTATGGTTTATTTAACCCATGGTTTGTTACCCTCCCCAGGGTTTGTCTGTTAGACGAAATACATGGTTTGTTTTCTTAATCCCTGGGTTGTTTATTTCCCTCCTCCACCTGCTCCCTTCCTGTATCCCAAATGCCTTTGTGGCTCTGTATTACTGGCATATAGAGCAGAATTTTTTTTTTTAAATGCTCTTGCCCACTGCTGCTGTAGCCTAGCGAAACAACCCATAGACAACCTATGGTTCTGGGTTCATACATAATAACAATCCATGGTTTAAACAACCCAGAGTTCACAACCCAACAACAAACTAGGGGTTCTCTTTCTGGAGTGTTTGTGGTTAATAAACCATGGTTTGTTAGCACAGCTGGGTTGTCACATCGTGACAACCCAGAATTGAACAATCCATCCTATTGGTTAATGTTATGTGCAAACTCAGCCAATACACATCCGTAATACAATGACTGTTCTTGAGTACAGAAAAACTCACATCTGCCTGACCATTTTACTAAAACAGACACATTAGATAGGGCTGCTTCTAATGTGGCATGCTACTTAATTATATTACTCATTCAGGTGAAAATGCATTTTTAAATGGGGCCTATATTGTGTTTCCTTATAAAATATACCTTGGGTGAATTCTTGTGAAGAAATGCTATGTATATAACTGTTGTTGTTCTGTAAATACTCAGTGTGGCTTCTGAGAGGCTATGTGTCTGTATAGGCCTGAGGCCGAGTGTTGTTACCGTGTTGAAGGCCTGTTTTAGTAGTAGGTGCTTGGTGATGTTCTGAAGGCGGCAAGAGGGACTATCACTTTGTATATTTATAGATGCGGTCTAGATGAGGTAAATTTGATTCTGATTGGGTGGGGGTTCTAGCTAGGTGCAAAAGAGCAGCAGGAAAATGACAGTTGACAGTGAAGGAGGTGGCAGTTAGGGACAGAACCTGTGGGTAGTTAGAGAGGGAGGTCTGCTGGTTGGTGTGTGGTGTTATAGAAGGGCTAGCAGAAAGCTGATGAGCAAGTGAATAGCTAAGGCCTGAATATTAAGCTATTCCTTTTCTGTGGGATAAACATACATCATGCTTAGTGAAGATCAGAAATAGGGAACAGGTGGCTGTGTTATGCTAGGAGGCTGCCCTAAGATCTTGCCAGAAGAAGGTTACACAAGCAGGCATTAAAACCCAGATAAATGGCCCTAGCAGCCAAAAATACAACAGAAGGAACTTTGGGACTCAGAGGAAGACTATACCCACGAGCTGGACCTGGTTGTGAGTGTATTTGGCTGGGTTGGAGGTTTAGTGAAGTCATTAAAGGCTTGTATTAGCAACAGTGTCTCTCAAGTCCTTAAGAAGTGTCAGCATTCTTTTGAAAACCCCAAAGTAAATATTTATCTCCCTTATGTACAAAATATCCCTTTAATAAATTAACTTGTTTAACAGTTCATCTGGTCCATGATGTTGGTGCCCATCGTGAGAGGCCCACCTAAGCCTCTTATATCTGCTACTAGGAGGTTTTAAACTATTCTTACAGAATCGATGGCAGCAGAAAAGGGTCAGCTTGTGGAATTCTGAGTTATAGTGGCAGAGAGTTCCTCAAGCCCTGAAATATAAGCATTTGCTATAAATAAGAAACCCCATAGATGGGATTGCCCAGTGAAAGAGCAGTTTCCCCTAAAGGTGGTAGCAGTGCAGGAGAAAAAAATTCCCCATAGTTCCCAAAAACAATTTCAGTGATAGTCAATTTGCTAGTTAAATTGTTATAGGCTTAGCCTTTCTCAGCTTGGCTCAGATGGTTGCATAGTAGCCTAAGATGATAAACTGTCATGGATCATTGTCTCTTATTGTAATGATTGATTGTAATAGTTGATGCCTGCAACTATTGCTAGCATAATGTAAGGTGTAATTCCAGTTTCGGGGTATATGATATTTTGGTCTCAGTACTTCTAGGTGCATTGGGGTAAAATAAAATGCAGGGTCTTATTGTCAGTAGGGAGAATGGGGGAGAATTTTGTTCCATTTGTATATTGATTTGGTCTTACTGAATTCGCCCTTGCCAAATTAATATATGAATCAGAATGTAGTTGTCTGTAGGTATTCACCTTTCTCTGGATTTTGTGATACAGTTCTCCAAACCAAAACTACACAAAAAAATGCATATATAAGGAAAATGTGCACAAAAAAGGGGAATATTAAAGAATAGTATAAAAAAATCATTATATGAGGGGAAATGTCTTGCAAAAATGTGTATAAGGCAAAAGTTCATACAAAAATGCATGTATTTGGAGAAATGTGTACAAAAATCCATACAAATTTCTGTCTGCTCTGTTTTTGTTTTTTAATGATCTCAACCTTATGAGGAAATGGGATAGAATGAATTAAAGGCTGAAAAAATGAGAAACTGAGGGAAACCAAAACTGACACATTTTCCCTTCTAAAAACATTCAGTGGTATTTGGAAAATAATCTGCTCTTATTGACTAATATGGAATTCGATTTCATGTCCAGAAACAATTGGACAGGCACGTTCATAAATAAATCTAGCAAACCCTTGTCTAGTGCTAGTATGCTGCTTCTGCCCAAGTGTGGAAGAGCAAAAAACACCATGACTATGCTGGAAGTATTTCTAACTTTATACTATATTGGATGGGCAGCGCTGGCCCACTTTTATCATCCTTTCTCTGTATGCAAGTATTGTTCCAATTGATCATGATCACTTGACTCTTGAAAAAGATTAGTGACATAACCATGGAAGCACTAACATCATGGAAAGCAAGACTTGGAAGTCAAAGAAGAAATTCCAGTTCTGTGTTAGAGATCCTTTTTGGTATGGCCCTGCCTACAAAACATAATGTCTCTTCTGCAACTTCATAAGAAATACATGTCCTGATATAGCATTCTACTCAAAGGAGAGCAGACAGTGTCTAAATGCAGCAAAATCATGTGTCTATATATTGCCGACCCAAATCTGCATTTTATAGGGAAGAGTGCATGTCAAACTGGGGAAATTACATTGTCCCAAATTTTCTCCAACAAGACATCACAGTTGATTATCTGACTGCCACTACTCATCATGCTGCAGCTGCTACTGAGCTCTGTTTGTCAGAACCAGCTCCCTACAACTCTGCTTAAGTCAAACGGGATGTAGACCATGCTGTGAGGTAGGTTGGATTATAGCGATAATAAGGAGGCAGACTGAGCAGCCAGTGAAGAGTTAGACATGACTGGTGGTGCAAATCCATCTTTACAAGGTCTTTTGTTTGCTTTGTGGTACAAGAGCTGCGTGGGGTTTATCCTTCTAAGCAGTGGGAGAGAAAATGCATTGATGTTTTTGACCTCAACATTATCCCTTTGGTTTGTTTTTGACCTCCTAATTTTATGCCAAAAGGATGCAGTCTTGCTGAAACATGTCTAGAATAAAAGATGAAGGGAATATAGGAAGGAAATTCTGAGGCAAAGTGGGTTGGAGCTGTATCTCAGGTGAAGCACTTTGGTCCTTCAGATACTTCCAAAGTCTTCATAATTCTGCAGCTATATACAAATGATGCATTTGTTAATCTGAATTCCTAGGGTCATTAAAATATCTCTCTCTCTCTCTCTCTCTCTCTCTCTCTCTCTCTTACACACACACACACACACACACACACACACGTCACAGTAGTTAATTACAGAGAGAGAGAGAAAGAGAGAGAGAGATCAGTTTAAAACCAGGTATGGAAGAAAGCTGACAAAAACATAAATTAGAGGAAGAACTTAATTTAAAAAGTGTCAAAAAGGATAGATAGTCTTACTTCAATAATAAAGCCTGGTTCAGAAGCCTTCTATCTTTAAATAAAGCATTCACGCACTCGATTACCTGTATACAACCAATCTTTGATTTCCAATCTAGGTCTATTTGCTTTTTGTGTGATTAGCATACAAATGCCAAAAAGACGGAAGAGGAGACTACATGGGTGACGATTAGGACATGCCCATGACTTTCATGTAAATAGGTTGTCAGTTTGGAAGGAAAGCTTAGTAAAACTGTTAAGAGATGTAAATGTTGTTGCTGTTGTTTTTAAATTACAGCCTGAGATCAGTATAGCTGAACACTGTTAAGTTATTTTATACATTGCCCAATTGCGGAGGAAGAAAGGGAATGGAACATAAGATAATTTGCCAGAACAAGTAGGAGAGTGCAATAATTTCTTGAGCTCATGTGCTCAACAGTTCTTCTGCCCAAGGTGACACCAGGAAAACGTTTATTTTCCCTTAAGGTGTCCATCATGTTCCCCAGAGCTCTCTGTTTGAGATCAGTGTTTTGGCTTCTGCAAACCAAAACTCTGGACACCAGCATTTATAGGATGCAAAGTGTCAAATGTATGATCAGTACTGATGTTAGGATTCTGCCTTCAAGAGTACAAACCCTGCCAATTAGGCTAATTGTTCATCAATCCTATTACCCTAACCTCAACAGTAGTCAGAGCCACTGTAAAGCAGGGGAGGCTGGTGGTGACTCCTACCCTAGTGCAATGGAAAAGGAGCCCCACTGAAAGAGGAGTCACCACCAGGGATGTTGAAGAGTCCTTGGTCTCGAGTCACGAGTCGAGTCACACGAGTCTTTGGACCCGAGTCTCGAGTCTGAGTCCGAGTCCTTGGTCCAAAATAGTGACTCACGAGTCACGAGTCACTCCCAAAGCTGACTCCACGAGTCCCTATTAAAATCAATGGTTTTTTTCCCCAACAAAATAAGGCTACTTCAGATGTGTGGTTTAAATAAATTCTAGGCACAAGTGTGCCTTTTTATTTCAAAACTCTGCAACTGATTTTGGCAAGAACAGACCAGGCAGAAAAACCCAATATAACCAGGCAGGCAGAGGAGGCAGGGAACCCCAAAGCAGGCAGGCAGAGGCCTTTGTCTTGGACAATTCAACTGTTGAACTGGTCAAGAAGAGACCAGGCAGGCAGAGGAGGTAGGGAACCCCAGACAGGCAGGCAGAGGCAGCCAAACCCAAAATGTCTGAAAGGTTGCATTTTAGAAAAATGATTTTAAAAAATAAACTTGCTGTACTTCCTAAAACTTATCCATGTTGCATTTGAGGAACATGGTTTTTTCTAAATGTTTGGGCCCCATTCTGGAACAGTGAGATCTCATCACAATTCCACCCTCACTGAACACCCGCTCCACTGGTGATGAACTTGCTGGAACCAGAACCACACTCAGAGCAGCCACACAGAGTAATCTCAGGTCCTTCTTCTGCCTCTCCCAAGTACGCAACACATCAATCAAAATAAATCTTGACACACTGTTGGGACTGCACTCCTGGTAGCCGTCCATAGTGGCCGAGCAGCGGCACATCTTGCTTCCATGCGCTCTTCGCCGGCAATCACGCTCCTCTCCACTCCTTCTGGCACAGCCCAGGGATGTTGAAGAGTCCTTGGTCTCGAGTCCCGAGTCGAGTCTCGAGTCCCATTAAAAATATTGGGACTCGAGTCCAAGTCGAGTCAGAGGGGGGACTCAGTCCGACTCACGAGTCGAGTCCTCGAGTCCGAGTCCCCATCCCTGCCACCAGCCTCCCCTGCTGTAAAGAATAGCATTGGAAGCTGATAACAGTGCAGTGTAAGTGGGTGGTCAACCTTTGAGCTGGAGGTGTTCTCTCCTCACTACCCCTGCCCCCCTGAATAAATTAGAAGGTCCCCATTGGGCTGCATTGGAGTAAAAATGATAACAGAATGAATTACATATCTCCCACATTTCATATTGTTTCAGCATTTTCCAAAAGGAATTTTCACTGGTGGGGAATGAACTTGAAAAGGTACCTAACTATGCAAAGAGCACTTAACTATGGACATTTAACTTTTGTAAAAATACAAATTACATTATAAAGCAATACTATAATAAATCTATTATACATTAAATATGATTTAAATAAATTTGGTACTTATATTTTAACTAAAAATGCCCAGATTTCTGCAAGTATCATGAGATACACACACACACACACACACACACACACACCATATGCTAAAGTTACCATGAATTTGACATTTTTTTGCATCCTGTGCTTTAATATTTTCAGTCATGGATGCTTATCAATGCCTTTCTCCTACAGTAATTACATTATCTGCTGAACTTTCACAGCTTTATGAAGTCCAAATTTAAGGTAATGGGCAGAGCAATCCTATGCCCCTAGACAGAGTATAGCAGACCCATAGGATTCTTTGGATTCCAGCTCCAAGGTCGGGAAACAGCTCTGACCTCGGATCCCCCTCCCCCACCTCACAGCCAGAAAGAACTGCACTGGCTGCTTCTCCAAGGTCACAAAGGCAACTTTGGAGCAGGGCTTTAGAGGGCTTTCTGGGGGTGGGGGTGGGGTGGGGAGGAGACTGGCACTGCCAAGATACAATGTATTTGTTGTGACATGTAACAAAACAACAGCTGTGAACACATTGTTTATATTTGGAAAAGTACAGAATGGATGAAAAACAAGTCATGTTATGTCTGCTACTTCCTGTCCTGTTCTCATGGGAAAAGTAGGTGTGAAAGAAATACGAGCTGGTCACATGGTTTGTATGTTCTGGTGACGTAGAATTGATTTTGTTAGCTTTCGTTCTGTAAACATTTTTAGGAGAGAGATGGATTGCTTCTTTGTTCTCTCTGATGCTCTGACAAAGTGCTTGCTGGACTTTATTGCAATCATGTAGAGGTGGAGTGAAAACTTGCTCCACTGGACTAATGCGTGCTATGCATTGTAATCTGCATATGTAACTAAGGGATGTATACTCTGATGTAGTAATAAACAGGTAGCAATTAAACCTGTGGAGTCTACAGAGTTATTTCCTTATTACTGGAAGCTGCAGAGGAGGAGGCTGGGCTGGCTATAATCCGAGATGCTTGGAATGCTGCTGATGGCAAGGAAAGGTCTGCAGTTCTGTGTGTAACTAAATGGGCCGTCGCACACAGAAACAGGATCTTAAATCTTCCATCTCACGCTCTGCTTTTCCACGAGGCCGGCGGGCCTACCGGGTGGATTGGTTGTAAAACCTTTAGGGCTGTGTCATCGCCCTTTCAGTATTCTGGCGACGCCTCAGCCTCCTTCCCTCCCCCCCTGAAGCATCCGCCAAAATGATCTTCTCATCAGCTTTTACACCACTAGCACTAGTCCCATTCTTGGAATACCTTTTTGCTTCCTCTATATACCTTTGACACCATTCACAGGCAACATGTACATCTGTTTTCCCACTCTTATAGCCTTAGATAATTCCAGTTCTGGATTATTATTGTTGTTGATAATAATAATAATAATAATAATAATAATAATAATAATAATAATAATAATAATAATATAAACCTCTCACCTAACATTATGCTTTGATAGTAATTGACTTCCTTTTCATTGATTGCCTCTTTTATACAGCACTGCTGGTCAGTTTCGGTATATCTTCTGATGCTATGATGCTGTGATTCTAATTCTTGTTGTGTGCAGGCGGGAGTGGTTTGTCCTCATTTTGATCAGATATTCATGCCTTACTTGAGGTGTATCACCCCTCTCTTTTAACTCCAAAATGTCTTTCCTTGTTCAGAGCACCACAAAATGTCCTACAACAATAATTGTTGGAGCAGTAGCTGAAGAGTGCTTGGCAAAACTACTTGTTATATTAAGACATTTTGCAGCTTCATGTTGCATTTCTATATGTTTCCTTTTGCATTCCTTTTAGTGCTTGGCACTGTGCATGCCACACATCTCATTGAGCCCCCTAGGCTGCTTACCTGCAGCACAGACTGAATCTTTCAACTCTGACCCAGGCTAGGCCTCTCACATACAGGAAAAATGAGCATAGAACTGCTTGCTTCCATTCTGGTTGGCTCTTGCATCCCAATAAATCCTTCCCTAGTGGCTTTTAGGGATGCCTGTTTATTAAGGGAGTTTGGGCAAGACCAGCTTGCAGGGAGATGGAGTGTTACTGGACCACTCCATAATCTTTAGGCTAGGAAAAGGGGGCGGGTGGGGGACAAAATATTCAAGGGAAACAATATATAAGAATCTCCAAGTTGCTGAAAACTCATCAAGTTTTCATCACACGTGACATTTAACATTCAAGAATCAAGATGGGCAGAGGAGCAAAGGGACCCTGCTCAGAGGCAGGGCCGGTGCTACCATTAGGCCAACTAGGCAGCTGCCTAGGGCGCAGGGCTAAAGGGGGCGCCAGAAATAGCGAGGGAGGGCTCAAGTGGGAAGGGGGGCGCGCTAAATATCTGATCTTGCCTAGGGCATCAAACTGCACCAAACTGCCTTGCATCGGCCCTGCTCAGAGGTAATAAAGCGAGGAATAGTTGCTTTATTGCTAGCTACTGCTATCACAGGCCTGCCTGTGTGGTACTCTGAACAATACATTTTGGAAGGGTCAGTGTAAAAAGGACAGTTGAGGGGGGAGGAGAGTAGGTTTACATTTACTGAGAAGGGGCAAAGGAACAAAGGGACCCATGTCCTCAGGTTGAAGAAAGAGGCCATGTTAGCTGAAAAATGCCCAGTCTTATTTAGATTATACCTCAAAGGATTCATATGAGTTCAAATTAAACTATATTATATATTCTGATGCAATCAACGTGCTATATAAACTTCCAGGTACCTGCAGAAAGAGAGCTTGTCTGCTGAAACGGGAGCTTATAGTTTTTAAAGCTTGTTATAGGGCGGCCACTTGTGAATGCATCACCAATAAAGAAGACAAAAAAGGGCACCAATTTGCACATGCTAATTCATATGCATATTTGCAAATGTATAAATAATTATACACACACAGAGAGAGTACATCTCACTATAGTGTGGAAGACTTTGACCAGGTGTCTTGTGTGTCTTGCTCAGTCTGCTGTCCAGATGCTATTGATGGGCAATTTCAAGGCCCAGCTCTTCCTTCTGATTGTTCTTTATACTAAACTTGTCTTGGATTGGACAGCAAGTAGTTAATGCATATGAAGCAGGGAGGTGGTTGGATCACTGGACGATAATGGAGTTAAAGGAGTCCTGCAGGAGGATAAGGATATCACAGAGAAGCTGAATGAATTCCTTTCATCCGTCTTCACTGAAGATACATGACAGATACCTGTGCCTGAACCGATGTTTTCAGGAAGGGAGTCTGAGGAATTGATGCAAACAGGCCCAGATGGTATCCATCCTAGAGTTCTTAAAGAACTTAAATATGAAATTGCTGATCTTCTAACAAAAATATGTAACATGCCCCTAAGATCAGCCTCTGTACCAGAGGACTGGAGAATGACCAATGTAACACCAATTTTTAAAAAGGGATCAGGAGGGATCAGGGAAATTACAGGCTGGTTAGCTTAATGCCTGTTCTGGGTAAATTTGTTGAAAACAGTATTAAAGATAAAATTAGTAAGCATATAGAAGGACAAGCCTTGCTGAGAAAGAATCAACATGGTTTCCACAAAGGTAAGTCCTGTATCACTAACCTTTTAGAGTTCTTTCAGAGTGTCAATACACATATGGACAGGGGTGATCCAGTAGACATTGTTTACTTGGACTTCCAAAAGGCTTTTGACAAAGTCCCTCACCAAAGACTCCTGAGCAAACTCAGCAGTAACGGAATAAGAGGGGAGGTCCTCTTATGGATCAGTAACTGGTTAAAGAACAGGAAGCAGAGGGTAGGAATAAATGGTAAATTCTCCCAATGGAGGGATGTAAACAGTAGGGTTCCACAGGTATCTGTACTGGGACCAGTGCTTTTCAACTTATTCATAAATGATCTGAAATTAGGAGTGAGCAGTGAAGTGACCAAGTTTGCTGATGACAGCACATTATTTAGGGTGGTTAAAACAAAAAGGGATTGTGAGGAACTCCAAAAGGATATCTCCAAACTGGGAGAATGGGCAGCAAAATGGCAAAAGCGGTTCAATGTAAGCAAGTGTAAAGTAATGCATGTTGGGGCAAAAAAATCCCAGCTTCAAGTATAAACTGATGGGATCTGAGCTAGCAGGGACTGACCAAGAAAGAGATCTTGGGGTTGTGGTGGACAGCTCAATGAAAATGTCAACTCAGTGTGCAGCTGCTGTGAAAAAGGCAAATTCCATGTTAGGCATAATCAGGAAAGGAATTGAAAATAAAACTGCCAAGATCATACTCCCCTGGTACAAATCTATGGTGCGACCGCAATTAGAATACTGTGTACAGTTCTGGTCACCGCACCTAAAAAAGGATATTGAAGAGTTGGAAAAAGTGCAGAAAAGGGCAACTAAAATGATCAAGAGGCTGAAGCAACTCCCAAACGAGGAAAGGTTACAGCAATTGAGATTGTTTAGCTTCAAAAAAAAAAAAAAAAAAGGCAAGTAAGGGGAGACATGATAGAAGTGTACAAAATTATGCATGGTGTGGAGGAAATGGACAGGGAGACATTTTTCTCCCTCTCTCATAATACTGGAACCCGGGGTCATCCCATGATGCTGATTGGTGTGAGAGATTCAGGACAGATAAATGGAAGTACTTCCTCATACAGCACATAAACCATGGAATTCACTTCCACAAATGGTAGTGGTGGCCACCAATTTGGATGGCTTTAAAAGTGGATTGGACAAATTCATGGAGGAGAAGGCTATCGATGGCTTCTAGTCTTGTTTGGCTATATGCTACCTCCAATATCAGAGGCAGTATGCCTATGCACACCAGTTGCCAAGGAACATGGGTGGGTGGGTGCTGTTTCACTTATATCCTGCTTGTTGGATCTCATGGGCAGCTGATTGGGCGCTGTGTGAACAGAATGCTGGACTAGATGGACCCATGGTCTGATCCAGCATGGCTCTTCTTATGTTCTTATGAATAGTCAAAAGTGCTTTTCAAATGCTAAATATTGTCATTGCTGTTACCTAAGCACAGAATGTAGTATCTGTTTCCCACATGTGCTATCATTTTCTCTGCCCATGACTACTTTTCTGACCTTATAGTATGAAGTAGTAATAATTCATTTCCAAATACAAGTATACCTTAGAACACATCTTAAATATAAGTTTCGTATTTCTTATTTCTTAAAAATATGTTTCTTAGGCTGCAATCCTATGACCACTAGACAGAGTCTAGGAGGCCATAGGAGAATTCGGAGTCCCAGCCCCAACCACGGAAACATGCTCCGAGATCAGAGCTGGGACTCCAAACTCGGGGTGCCCTCCCTCCGCCCTTGCAGCTGGCACAGAAAGAACCATGCTGGCTGTGGCTCCAGGTCAGAAGAGCGACCTTGGAGATGGCATTTTGTGGGTGGGGAAGGGAGGGGAGCATACATAGGTCAGACCTGGCAGCACCTCAGCCTCCCTTCCTTGCGCTCCGGGGTAAAACCCTTAGAGGGCTGAAATCAGCCTTGCGAGTGTATGGGTGAGATAAAGAAGAGTCAGACACAGAGTATATGGTTTCAAATCAGGGCCACATTTATTGAATTGAAGATCTGTGAAGGGCGAAGTGCGGTACTAACCTAGCCCGGCCATTGGCCGGGAAAAAACCAATATTTGGGCGAATACATCCTAACCGCACAGGAGGCGGGTTGGTCCGCCCCCAGCCAGTTGCCCTCCATGTGGAGCTGGAGGGCTTTACCATCGTCGCCTTACTTTGACGCCTCCAGGCACCCAATGTAGGCGAGAAAGGCAAAACCCCAAAGACGTCCCAATCTCCCTCCTGGCAAGCCTCAGGGCATTAGCGAGGGCAGCCTTGGGTAAACGTCAGTCACCTTGAAAGGTGCCACTGGATGATCACCATAAGCTTAAGCCATACTGCCTAATCCCGCACTTCCCGCAAATGCGACCAATTTAGCTATGATCCCCCTGGTGGGATCAAGATCGAATTCAAAAATTTCCCTACCCTGATTCACAGTGTAGAGTAGGCGAAACCCGCCCATTGCCCCGGCCAATTGAGACAATGAGCCAAAATTCCTACTCGGCCCCCGTTAATGGGCGACCAGAGGAGCCTACACTGCTAACAGGGCGGGATGGGAGGGAGCCGGAAAACAGCAGCCAAAGAGGCCGTGGGCGGGAACCCAGGTGCCTAAATAAGCCCTTTCCTGTGTCCCCGCCCTAGTTGAGCCATTGGCTCAGTACCTGTGACCAACCTGACCTGTTACCTGACTCCTCTCTCCTCCCCCACCCGCAAATCTTCTCCCCGGCCCCAGGTGAGGGGCCAGTGGAAGTCTGTTGCGAGTGTATGGGTGAGATAAAGAAGAGTCAGACACAGAGTATATGGTTTCAAATCAGGGCCACATTTATTGAATTGAAGATCTGTGAAGGGCGAAGTGCGGTACTAACCTAGCCCGGCCATTGGCCGGGAAAAAACCAATATTTGGGCGAATACATCCTAACCGCACCGGAGGCGGGTTGGTCCGCCCCCAGCCAGTTGCCCTCCATGTGGAGCTGGAGGGCTTTACCATCGTCGCCTTACTTTGACGCCTCCAGGCACCCAATGTAGGCGAGAAAGGCAAAACCCCAAAGACGTCCCAATCTCCCTCCTGGCAAGCCTCAGGGCATTAGCGAAGGCAGCCTTGGGTAAACATCAGTCACCTTGAAAGGTGCCACTGGATGATCACCATAAGCTTAAGCCATACTGCCTAATCCCGCACTTCCCGCCACAGAGAGAGACAAGCTACCGCTTAGTCGAATCTCCCCCACCTGCCCGATAAACAAGCGAGCAGGGTCCTTCGCAGATCTCCAATATTATTCTCATTATCTACACCGGATAGGTGAACCCCATCCAGGCGAACCCCATCTGGGCGATACAGCTCCCTCCGGGCCAAGGATATTGTGGGATGGGGAATACAAAACCCAATCCCTCCTACGGCCCTACAAATCTCGCCGTTCACTTTTCTAACCGCTCTGTTCAAGGCCTTGGGCCAACTGAAACACGGTATCATGAACGACCAAGGATCAGGACTCCCAGCCATCGTTGCCGTATGTATGCCATATCACATGACACCTGCAAAATCAGGGCCTTGCCTTTTGACAAGCCCAAATCATTCCCCCCCAAATGGGGACCAGGACATCTGGGGGGGAAGAACACTGGTCAGTCCAGAACAAAGTGTGGAGGAGGTTCTGCCATCTCATGCCGCGGCGACCCATCCATTGGACGTCCGCCAAAGGCTCAACCTCCAGGAACTCCCAGCTGTATGTATGCCATATTGCATGACACCTGCAAAATCAGGGCCTTGCCTTTCGACAAGCCCAATACTTCCCCCAGAATGGGTACCAGGCTATCTGGGGGGAAGAACACTGGTCAGTCCAGAACAAAGTGTGAAGGAGGTTCTGCCATCTCATGCTCAGGTGACCCATCCACTGGACGTCCGCTGAAGGCTCAACAGCCAGGAAGCCCGACATGGCAGTTCGTCCTGCCGCCCAGTAAATCATACTGTGCCCACAGATCAACACACGGACAGTCCTGCCTCCACCCCGGTGACCTGGAAGAGAAACACAGCCCACGGCAGTACCATCAAGGCAATTTTTGACGTACCATTAAGGAAATTTTCGCACCTAGGACCAGTATGACTGGGACCTCAGAAAAACCCCAGTTTGCCCACAGTGGATGCGACACCAATCTGTATGGAGTGGGCTCAGAAACCCAAATGTGCCAGGCCCAAGTCCGCGAGAGCAGACCTCGTCACCGAACCAAAGCGACTTAGTCAATGGCTAGCCGTCTTGACGACAAAACAGCCTACCCTCAGCGAGTCCACAGCCAGCCACAAATGTGTGCAAAGGGGCAAGGCATCCTGCTGACAAAACAGACTGCCTTCAGCAAGTCCGCATCCCACCATGAATAGGTGTAGAGCCCTGCCATGACATAGCTCTGTTATTGATCCCGCATGTAACAGGATGATAGACCCTCTACCCAACTGGTCATGAAATAAGACCGTCTGGCAAGGAGAATGGCAAACTGTAGGCCCATGGGGCAGGGCCCGACATCTCTGCATCGCCCCCAGGCTCTGAGCAGAATATTGTGCTTTAAAGCGTGCAACGTAAGCGCCCAGACAAGGATAGAACTCTGGAGTTCTTAGGACATAGTGTTCAGTATCTGCACCGAGCCTGATTGTCACAAATTGGACAACCGAGTCAGCCAAGAGGTCTGCCAAGAGTGCACAATCAGGGGCAATAACCCTGCCAGCACAATTTGAGATGGCCAACCAGGCCTTGTAATTGGCGTAGAAATATGCCTAATTAGGTCTACTATTTTTCGCTAGAGAGGTGGGAATACTGCTGCACTGAATCCCAACTCTATATAGGAAAAACAGAGTGTAGAAACAGGCCATGGTACCAACTCCATATAGGAAAAACTGAGTGTAGAAACAGGCAATGGTACCCCCAAATCAAACACCAATTCACAAAAAGGCCTTCGAACAAATCATCTAATAGTGGACAACCTGTTCGAGGCCCATCCCCTTCCGTCAGGCCAATTAAATGATAATTTTTTTGCCCCGAAAACAGAACCCAAGAAGGTCAAAATCCTCTGAGTGGACAGGCAGCAGCTTAAATGCTGGTTTAATATGGCATTCTTCCATCAAGACCCCGGGACCACAGGAACGGATCATGCGAAACTCACCCATGGCCTTCTTTGGGAACTATTCCCAAAGGCGATATGCGCAGGGAGGGGATGGGCCATAAGGAAATGGGCCCAAACCCTTCCCGCTGCCACTTCTTTATCAATTTCAGATTGGACTATGTACTCTGCCTCAATTACCAGCCTTGGCAAATTAACTGGGCTGGGGCCCTTTAGGAGGTGGGTGCTGGCCTGTATGGACACTCAGCACAAGCCACCCCTAATGGGAGATGCGATATGGGGGGGGAGACTTCAGTGTCTCTCGCACTACACACACACACACACCCTGGGGGCCTGTAAATGCGAAATGTACATAACTCAGACTGCGCCTCAGAGGCTCCCCATCTTGATGTCTACGTGCCCCAGCAATTCGTATGAAATTACAATGCAAATGCAAGCATAGCCATGAGCCACCCCTCTCGTCTGCCTGGGCTAAGCGAAGTTCATCATGACTGGCCACTGGAAGGGGGGGGGAAGAATCCACACTGCTGCTGTGGCTTCTGGTTTCTGTTGTTGTTGGGTTTGCACGTGAAGAAGCGCGGGCCAGGGCTACCTGCTGAGGCAAGCCCTGGAGAAGACCAAGCAACGCCTAGGCAAAGAGTGAGTCATTATGTAGTCAAGGAACCAGCTTTGTTATGTTGTAGCTCTACTGTGTAGGAACCAAAGTGTCTTTTTAACTCTCAATGGTGAGCCTGTTTGTGTGAATGGCCATGCTGGCATGTTATTGTGTGGGTAGTACTCACCACTCTCTGGGGAACTGCCCGCATTGTTGGATGTATCCGCATATGCCTGGTCACAGAGCCAAGAAAATCTAAGCGTGCACTATTTCAACAAATTCCTGGTCCCAAGGCAGTGAAGGTGATTCAACTGCATGCTCCCTAAAAAATCGGCTGGTGCTGGGCTTTGGTAGGACCATGGCACTAATGGTGGCTTCTATTTCTTCTAAGCATGCTGAAAATGAATGCATAACATTATAGTGTGATCTGCTACGCGTAGAGATGCGCGAGTCGGTGGTGGACGCTTTGCTGGTTGCCTAGGGGCCCATTCTTTGTCCTCCTTGCCACCTTGATTTTTCTTAGGAGGCATCTGAACCGGGACTTCAACTGGAATATCAAGAGAAATTGATGAGAGTAACGAGCCAAATTACAGAGGTAGCACGCAGCTTAACTAGCACGCTGCTTAACTCTCACGCTAAGTTGTGCCAGAACGAGAGAGGAAAAGAAAAAGAAAAAAAAAAAGGGGGGGGATTTAAATTGATCAATTCAATCAAAAACAAGTAGCAGTGACAGCTGAAAGTGCCATGGCCATTTTCATAGATTTCATAGATCATAGCGTTGGAAGGAGCCTACAAGGCCATGAGTCCAACCCCCTGCTCACTGCAGGAAACCAGAGGAGGGGTCTCCCATCCAAGCAACAACCAGGCCTGACCCTGCCTAGCCTTCCACGCTCAGACAAGCTGAGCCAGCGTGAGCCACAGGCCTGTATTGATTAAACTGATTAAAATTAAATTGATTAAAAAATGATTTTAAGTTGATGGAATAAATTGATTAAATTTGATTTAAATTGTCGGAATAAATTGAAAACTTTTGATTTAAATTATCTTTCTACGCACAGACAAGCTGAGCCAGCATAAGCCACAGGTCTGTTGAACATTAATTAACTTCATTAATTAATTTAATAACATTAATTAATTCAATAATATTAATTAATTTATTTTTATTTTTATTTTTATTTTTAATTAATAATATTAAATTAAATAACATTCAATTAAATAACATTAATTATCTTTCTACGCTCAGACAAGCTGAGCCAGCATAAGCCACGGGCCTGTTCACATTAATTAATTTCATTGATTAATTTAATAACATTAATTAATTCATTAATATTAAATTTTATTTAACAATAAAATTAAATCAATAAATATTCAATTAAATGAATAAAACTGCAGCGACTATGGGGTGCTGATGATGAACAGCCGCTCAACGTCCTGGCTAAGGCCAGGTGACGGGGCAATGGCCGAGAGGCTGCCGGCCACGTAGCGCAGCGGCCAGGCCCGGTCAGACACTAATGGCGCTACCCCACAAAAAACAGCCTAGCAACCGCAGCAGCTGAAGTTCAGTTCTTCTGCGCCGAAGATATCAGCTGTTTGACCCAGCCCGTGCAAGCCCCCCCCAAACAAGGGGGAGGTGGGCGGAAGCCGAGAGGCACCGGAAGCCAAACCCCGGCCGGCAAAGGATCGGCTGCTCAGCGCGGCACAAAGGCGTCCGGCCACGTGGCGCTACGGCAGCAACCCCAGCCGATCTAGCTCGAAGACACAGCATCAAGCCCCGGCCGATTCCCGGCAGCAGAGCCCCGGCCGCGCTACGGGCCCGCCGAGCAGCTGGGCCCCATTCTAAAGGAAGGGGGGGTGACCAGCCGCCCGACGTCACGGCAGCCAATCCCCTGCAATCTGTGGGATGATCAGCTGCCCGCCACTGCCGCAGCAAGCCCTCCGAAAAAGATGAGCGGCAGCCCACAGCTGGGAGGCGGCCGCTGGTATCAACGGCTGTTGGGCGGGGGGGGGAGCGGCTGCTGTACTGAAAACTGCTCGTCGGCTGCAGCTGAGGATCAACCGCCCACCCCCGCCGCCGCAGCAGCAGCAGCAGCAGCAAGCCCTCCGAAAAAGACGAGCGGCTACCCACAGCTAAGAGGCGGCCGCTGGTATCAACAGCTGTTGGGCGGGGGGGGGGGAGTGGCTGCTGTACTGAAAACTGCTCGTCGGTGCTGGGGGAGGATCAACTGCCCGTCGCAGCCGCAGCAAGCCCTCCGAAAACAACGAGCGGCCGCCAACAGCTAAAAGGCGGCCACTGTATTAAAAGCTGCTCGTCGCAGCCGAAACAAGCCCCGAGAAAGACGAGCGGCCACCAACAGCTGAGGCGGCCGCTGGGGGGGGGGGAACAGGAGTGGCAGCAGCCCAGGCGGGGGACGGCCAAAGACCCAGCCCGGCGGCGGCGCCATCCTAGCCACTATGAAACTTAATCCACCCACTCTCATCAAATATAATAAAATTAACAGTTCATGCAAAACGTAGGTAACACACACAAACAAAACTGAATCCACCCCATCCCCTAAATTAAAGACTGAATTTACAATACTTTTCTCTGACCAATTAAATTTAAAGGCAACTAAATTTAAAGGCAACTAAAAGCACGCACACATGCAACCCCCCTCCCTGAAAGGAACGATACCACGAGGAGAGAAGAGTCAGTGAAGGACGATGGCTGTGGATTCAGCAGGAAAACAGCCGGAAAACAGCAGCCAAAGAGGCCGTGGGCGGGAACCCAGGTGCCTAAATAAGCCCTTTCCTGTGTCCCCACCCTAGTTGAGCCATTGGCTCAGTACCTGTGACCAACCTGACCTGTTACCTGACTCCTCTCTCCTCCCCCACTTGCAAATCTTCTCCCCGGCCCCAGGTGAGGGGCCAGTGGAAGTCTGTTCTAAGTGTTATGCAGGGCAGGAGAAGTGTGGAGGTGAGCTGACCTTTGCCTCCATGCTCCTCCCTCCCTCCATAGGATGCCCGCAATCCTCCAAGTTCAGAGGGTTACTGGCAGCCTCATTGGATTGCGCTGTTACTATCTAAACTTATCCCTTTATGTTATATATGTAAAAGGTTTGGTGTGTTTCTGGAAGTTTGGAACTGAATGCCCAAGTCAATCATTGTAATTTTGGCATTTAAAGCAAATATGTCCTAACTGTTTACATTATTACTTGATGTGTGGGTACAGGAGAGACATGAGCCAAAAAGAAAGGAGGGTTAAAATGACAAACCCTATAGTAAATATAAAAATAGTTCCTCCACTCAAAGCCATTAGAAGTAGCAGCAGACTTTTAAAGCACTCTGTTATGACTGAAACCTTATTATAATTGCATTCATATTCAAACCATCTATCATTATTTATTACGCTGAAGGAAGAATTAGATAAATGCACCAAGGATTTCAGATGCTTGCTGTATGGGGTGTGTGCGCCAACCACAAGATTCTGTTCGGGCCCCAATTCAGTGATTTGGAAAACAGCCTCCCACTACCCATTGCTAAAGACCATTTTCTATGTGCAGTTCATTAAACTGTGTGTTGATAGGCAATTATGGGTATAGGGTGGGGTCATACATGTGTCTTTACATGCATATTCACTAGAATCAAAATGTGTACTAGATTTGGCTTAGATGGCTTACAATATTATTAATTTTATCAATCCCATTCAGAGATCTCTAGAGCTGCTGGGGATAGAACCAGGAACGTTTGGTTTTTGTGCTGCCCCATATGATAAGTTCTCAGGACTGCGGCTTGAAACATCTTCCTGGAAGTTAAGTATTTCCAGGCTCTGGACTGGCCCTATCTGTTCAGGCGGGTCAGTGGGCCCTGTAGGACAAGGAAGGCTATGAAAGGCTTCCTGTTTCAGGTGAGACTTTGCCTGAGCACTAAAGACTTCCTGCTTCCAGTATATATCTGATGTTTCATCACTCCAGGGCATTGTGAGAAATTAAAATGGTCACCTACCTGCCACTGCTGCCACCTATGCTCATCATTGGGGGAGGCACTGATGAAGAAGGGAGCCCCACCAGAGGTCACTTTGATGAGGTCCCCCTTAACCTGGAGCTGACCCTGGATTAAGCTCTTGAAATCCTTAAAGATCTGAAGCTGTGATGGTCCATACACTCATGTCTGATTATGCTCTTGCAGGAAGGAAAAAAAAGAACTAAAAAGGTAGGCCTTGGTCACTTTTAACAAAAGCCGTTTCAGCTCTATGTTCCTTAATCCTTTGAGTTTCCTATCATGGCTACAACTGGTGATTCTTTGAATTATTTATTGCATTTAGTGAGACTGCTAGTAGCTTCACAAAGTAAAATTTAATCAGTAGCTGAGAGATGCTCTCATAATATTTATAAACCTTGGGCAGTATCCAAAGCTGCTGCTCCACTTATGCCATTGATTTAGCAGTAGTATAAGTGGCCTCTAGAACAACACCAATAGCACATGATGGCATGAGGGGTTTTCTGGGGAAACCTGTCATGCCAGCATATGCTATTGGTGTTGCGCTACAGGTCGCTTATGCTATTGGTGTTGCGCTACAGGTCGCTTATGCTGGCACTACGTCAATGGCAGAAAGTTGCAGCATTGGATATAATATTTTTTAATATTATATACTATATTGCAGTAAGACGTAAGTCAAGTAATATATGAAAAGTTATTTTCAGCATGCAGCCAGCTTTGCAAAATGATTTTAAAAAAACCCAGCAGTAATTGCTTGAAATAATATTTCCAACTGATAAAATATTTTTGAGTGGATGAATAATATTTTTAAATGACCAATTCAGTTGTTTAGCCTTTTCATAGCCTTTTCATAGCTCCTCATCAATGGGCATCTCATTTGCACACATACCCCCCCCCACACACACTTTAATTATCTTTGATATGTGTCTGTTTAGGACACTTGCCTCCATTCACGCCTTTGTACTAATACAGAAGCTTGTTTTATTAGCATGCAGCAACTCACTTTGCACTCATTCTTTGTATCTCCACCACTGCTGGAGTCATAACATTGTACACTGTAAAAGAGAACTAGGTCCTCAAGTATATAGGTGAGAATCATAAGTCAAGTACATAAGTGTACCTATACAGTCTTGTAAGTCAAGGCTGAATGATAACAAAAGTACTGTGGCATATAGCTATCAACAATAATTAAATAAAAACATGTTTTAAATATATACACATGGTGAATGCTTGCTGATTTATAGGCACTAAACTCTTGACCAAATGGAAACATCTTTCATCACCTTCACAAAATGCTCTGGTTTGGGTGAAGCTCAAGAGGAGGAGTGTCCAAGATCTGGTGGGTAAGCTCCAAGAATATCTCTCATTGCCCTTTATGTGCAAACTAGTCACAAAAATTGTAGACTTAAGAGGCTGCTTAGCTACAGATAAGTGGTAATTATTAGTGGATTGTTTAATCTTGTGAGATGTTCAGCCTATTTATATGACTATTTAAATTTTGTTATGACTTGCAATTATTAATTAATTGAATAGACTAGAAATGGTGCTGTATTTTATTATGTATTTTTTTCCTCATGTTGCTGTAAGATGCTTTGAACATGGTTTTTTCCATGGAAAAGCAGCATACAAATAAACATGATGATGATGATGATGATGATGATGATGATGATTGGGGTTGATGTCAGAGGTTGGGAAAGTACATGGAGTGGAGGTAATCTCTTAGATATGCAGGATCCAAGTGATGTAGTCCATAGACACAGAGTTTGTGTTTGGCTTTCATTTTGCCTGCATATTATGGGGAGATTTATTAATTATAGCTGGTTCTCCTGAAACCCTTTCTCTTCAACAGGCTTCCCCATTTTGATCAACTCTTTTTTGCCTAGGTTCAGAATAAATACAACGAATAGGCACATATAAGATGTGTGAATTGTATTTGTCAATTAGAATATTTTCAGTGATATCATTCATGCTTTGTGGTGAAGAACTACACTGATGGTTCATTTCATTAGGAACATGGGAAACTGCCTTATACACAGGAAGCTGCCGCTGAGAGCTATCATCAGGAGGTTTGGGGTGCGCTGTCATCAATATGTGGATGACACACAGCTCTACCTCTCCTTCAAGTCCTCACCAAGCTTGGCTGTTGAAACCCTGTCCAAGTGCCTGGAAGCAGTGGGTGGCTGGATGGGAAGGAACATGCTGAAACTGAACCCCGACAGTACCAAGGTATTCTGGTGGGAGACAAGGGAAAGTTAGGGGAAGTTGACCTGGTGCTGAATGGGGTACAGTCTAGGGATGTAGCCGAGCAGCCCGTCAGACAGGAGCAAGGCCCGAACTGGGCCTGCTCGCGTCTGACAGGTTGCTCAGCCCCGCGCGCGGACTTTACCTGGGTTCTCTGCTGAGCGGAGAGCCTCCCTCCCTGTCCGATGGGTCCCATCGCGTCACTTCCGGCGCGGAGGAAGTGACGCGACGGGACCCTTCTCCGTTGCACGGGACCCTTCTCCGTTTCCCCAGCTCTGTTTTTGGCTGGGGAAACCAGGGCAACAGGGCTGTTTAAGCCCTGTTGCCCTGGTTCCTCCCGCCAAAACAGAGCGCAGGCGGGGGTCCAGCGCACCAGAGCAGTGGCTCTGGCGGCGGTGGCGGCGGTGCATATGAGTGGTGCGCAGGACCAGGTAGGCGGCGGGGGGTCCAGGTAGGCGGTGGGGGGACCAGGTAGGCGGCAGCGGCAGGGGGCAGGGGGGGTTTCTCCGGCGGCGGCGCGAGCAATGCTCCGCACCGCTCTGAAGAGCGGGATTGGGCTGCTGCCGCTCGCGGGGGGGCCGAGCCCGGAGCGAGCCTCCAGCCGACTCCAGCTCGGCCCCACCACTAGTACATCTACCCCTGAAGGACCAGGTCCGCAGCTTGGGAGCCATTCTAGACTCCCAGCTGTCCATGGAGGCTCAAGTGTTAGCTGTGAGCTGGGCGGCGCTGTATCAGCTGAGCTCCATCTGATGCGGCAGTTGTGCCCCTACCTTCCTAATCATCTGCTCCCATCAGTGGTTCATGCCTTGGTCTCCTCTCGCCTAGACTACTGTAATGTGCTCTACGTGGGGTTACCCTGGAAGATGGTTCGGAAGTTGCAGCTGGTACAGAATGCAGTAGCTTGCCTGGTTAAAGGCTGCCTCCAGCGTGATCACATCACTCCAGTGCTCAAAGAGTTGCACTGGCTACCAGTTGTTTGCCGAGCCGAATTCAAGGTGTTGGTGTTGACCTTTAAAACCCTGTATGGCTCTGGTCCAGTTTATCTCAAGGAGCGCCTCCAGCAACATCAAGTAGGCCGCTCAACAAGATCTGCCACGGACGGCCTTCTCCATGTCCCATCAGCCAGAGAAACCAGGCTGGTGGGGACTAGGAGGAGGGCCTTTTCTGTGACAGCCCCCAATTTATGGAACTCTCTCCCCAGTGACCTCCACCATGCCCCTTCCTTGATTAGCTTCCGCCATGCATTAAAAACGTGGCTTTTCAGGGGGGAATATGGGGTGGGTTAGGATTTTAAAGTTTTGTACTGTTTTTAATTGTGTTTTACACTCTGTTTCTCTTGTATTTTATTGGACTGTACATCGCTCAGAGTGGCAGGATGACTGGCCAGATGGGCGATTCAAAAATATAATAAATAAATAAATAAATAATACCAAGTCAGAAATTTGGCCCATCTAGTTACTAGAGTATGGATCTATGTGTTTTGATGAAGGGTAACATTTTATTTTTATTTATTTATTTATTTATTTATTAATTATATTTATTATATTTATACTCCACCTTTTTTCCTGCAAGGAACCCAAGGCGGCTTACATAGTTCTCCTCCTCTCCATTTTATCCTCACAACAACCCTGTGAGGTAGGTTAGGCTGAGAGTCAGTGACTGGCCCAAAGTCACCCAGTGAGTTTCATGGCCGAGCGGGGACTAGAACCCGGATCTCCTGAGTCCCAAATGTTGGTAACTAAATACCATCTGAAAGTTCCATGTTTCCTTGTATAAAGTCAGATTTTAGTATGATAGCATGATGCATTGTGGGGAACTTGAATTATCAGGGATGCGGGAAATGTGTTGAGAAAGTTGTTCATGGAGGATGATTTAGACCACCTTTTGCCAATCAAAAGAGTTTGAACTTCACATGTGCAGATACATCTCTTGATGACTTTCAGTTGAACATGTGAACTGTCCCTATTGAAAAGTATTCTGTTTGAGGTGCTGTGCAAGCTATATTTGTTGTGCTTGATCTGTGACAGCAAGTTCATCACTTAATACTGCAATAATCTTTACTCTGATGGGCTTTGGCTGTTAGAGTCACCAGGTCTCACAGCAGAGAGATTTCTCAGCTTAGGTACCTAATGCCTAAGGGCAGGAATGCAGAACCTCTGGCCTACCCGGGGTCCCAGTCTGGTCCTCTGGGGTTTCCTGGATAGCCATAGCCCTCCCCCCCCCATCGCCAATTGTTTGTTGTTTCCTTGGCTTTTGTGCAGTTTTTCCCCAATCTAAAAGGCTGAAATGCCTCTCCTAAGGCATAGTGACTGGCAGTTAGTTACTGGCAGTTTGCAACTCAGTGGGAGTGTTGTCCCTGATAACAACTCTGCATTCAGGTATTGGTTATTATAGGCAAGTCAGTACATCATTAAGGAGGTAGTAACTTTACAGCTCAGTGTTGAGTCCACCAACAAATGCATTTACCTGTGAGTTCATGTGATAGCTTGCTGTTTCAGGCAGAAAGCTGGAATGTCTATGCTTTTAAGGTGCATTCCTATGCTTATTTAGACAGAAAAAAGTCCTATAACTCCCAGCATGCCCCAGCCAGTCATGCTGGTTGGGGCATGCTGGGAGTTGTATGCCTTTTTGCTTTCTAAATATGCATAGGATTGTGCCCTTAGTGAATTTACTTGTGGGTCCCGGCACAGCAGCTTAGCACATGAATTGATAACAAATGTATACAGGTCGGGTTTAGGAACAGTGTACATAATTTATTTCTTTTCAGTATTTATTGGCTGCCCTATAACAAATGTTTTCTGGGTGGTTTACAGAATAACAATACAGAATAACAACAATAAAAAGAGCAATACAATAAAATGTGATGCAACATTAAAATAAACTCCAAATTAAGTTTTAACATGAAGAGCAGAGAATAAAACATACAAGCTCAAACTTATGTATAAAAACAACACTACAGCAATATTTAGGCCTGGGGAAATCAAAAAGTACTTGCTTGGTGCTGAAAGGACATTTCAGTAGATGCCAGAGTAGCCTCCCTGGGAGTACATTCCACAACCTGGGTGCCACTATCAAAAAGGCCCTTTCACTCATAGCCACACACTGCAGCTCACCTAGTAGGGGGCGCCCAAAGAAGGGTCTTCAATGATTATCTCAGGGTCTGAGTAGATACATATTCCTGCTCCCCCTCCATGCACTCACTGTATACAGTTTCCCAACATATGAACCTATAGTTAAGTTATTTGTTTGGAAATAAATATATCCAAGTGAAAATAATCCTCGTATGCAGACAGACAATACAATAGTTTCCAAACAGAACACAATAACAACAAAATGGAAAACATCTTTGTAATGATGCAGAATTTTCCCCACTCACGAATCTGCTTAAGAGAATTCACAGAAACACAGGAAGAACAGAGGCACCTGCCTTATCCAGAGTCAGACCATTGGTCTACCTAGTATTTATGTTTTTAAACTTGGGATTTTATTTTGAAATAAAGTTAAAAAGAGGCAAGAGAAAGGAAAAACACTGCATAACATACAACTTTTGCTAAGGCAAAAAAGGAACACACTGATGATGGTCCTTAGTATATCATGGGTGAGCTTGTTGGACAACTAGAGTCAAACAGTCTAAGGAGAAGTTTGCTTATGAATGAGAGGGTTTGGCTCTGTAAGTTAAGTAGCCAGGTCATCGTCAGAAAAAGATATATGTATCTGTATTTGATTGGAATGTGATCAGGTGCTTAAAGGGATTCTGCATAGGAACAGACGCCATCTAGCTCCTGGAGAGCCACTGCCAGTCAGCTTAGGCCTTGTGCGGGCAATTTGTGGCCCTCCAGATGTTTTGGCCTACAACTCCAATAATTACTCACCATCGGTTACTCTGGCTTGGGCTGATGGGAGTTATAGGCCAAAACATCTGGAGAACTACAAGTTGCCCGCACAAGGCCTAAGCTGACTGGCAGTGGCTCTCCGAGAGTTCAGACACGAGTCTTCCCAGTCTTATCTGGAGATGCCAAAGACTGAACCTGAGAATGTTTGGATGAGAAGCATGTGCTCTACCACTGAACTCTAGCCCCAAATTCCTTTTTGTTTACCCTGTTTACAGTCTGTTTAGTGCTCAGTCACTGATCAAGACAGGCACAGGTGGGCTCTCTCATGCCTAACTTACAGATACATTGTAATCATTTCCCCCCATACTCATTATACATTGTGAAGGAAACAGCCTTTGAGGGTTCCTGCACACACACACACACACACACGCCTCCTCATGTGTAACCCAAGTAAGGCCAGTTGGGGGGCTGGAGGCGAAATGTGCATAAAGTATCGGATGGGACATGGCGCCTGTCTACGGCTTTTCAGATGCAAAAGTCATGAGTTCCCCTCCCTGCCTGGCCAGGTGAAGTTCATCCTGATTGGCTAAGAAGCAGCAAAGCTACAGGAAGGAGGAGGGGAGGGGGAAAGAGCTATTTCCCAACGTGTGGGTTTTTGTGTCTTTGTCTTTGGTCATTGTGTGGCTGCCGGCTGTTGGAGCAATGGCGGTAAGCCAAGGAGAGGCCCAAGCCTTCGGATGGCCTCAGGATACGACCCCAGGTAGCTCCTGGTGAAATTAGCTGAATGAGGGCTCTGGTAAAGACAGGCCTTGTGGAGGCTACCCATCTCGGACCTTCGGGTAGGTGAAGTAGTCCTCCCAGGCAGCAAGGCTGTGCTGGATCCAACCCTGGAAGAGAACTGACCCCCAGGTAACAGAGTTGTGTGCCTGGGAGATATAAAGAATCAGGTTTTGTTATTTTGCAGCTTTACTTTGTACCAAAGTGTCTTTCTATTTTGTGCTTCTCTCATTTCCCTATTCTTGTTGTAAAATGCTACCACTGCCAGAATAAACCTTCTTTGGTTTTACCCCACATGGTGTTTGTGGATTGCTCTGTGGTTCCAGCAACTAAATCCAGGTTACGAAATTAAAGGCAAGTCCCTGAACAGAGATTCAAGTAGGATTGCAGACAGCTGAGGCTGGCAATCCGGTACCTTGAGATCTCTGGGGGTCTTGGGTCCTTTGAGGTAGGAAAGGGTGGTTTGTGGCGGGTCAGCCAGCCCCCCCTTCCTCCACATGGTGGCAAGTGCTGGGATTCGAGGCTGAACCACAGAGTGTGTGCACGTGGGCAAATGGGAGAGATTGGGGAGACTTTAGTACATGGTAGAGGGTTTGTTATTTTTTAGAAATTGAAGTGTGAGATTGAGCCTTAGGAAAAACGTTCAGATTGCTTGGCAGTCTGTGGAAGCCTAGCTGCCAGCGGAGAGTGTTGAAGGCAAGAAATCTCAACTGTGGAGTGAGTAAGCGGAAGCGGATCCTACCATCCCCATCGAGTGCAAGAAGTCTGTGGCTGGGGGAAGGCGGCTGTGTGATCCAAGAGAACCAGAGCTGGGGGGAACCCTGGCAAGGCAAGATATAGGCTGCGTGTGCGTGTCCCAGAGGCTGGGAGCAGCAATTGCCAGTGAGTAAGCGGAAGAGGATCCTACCCATCGAGTGCAAGAAGCGGGTGAGCAGATGGCGGCTGTGTGATCCCAAAGAACCGGAGCAAAGAGAAGAAGAAATAGTGTGTGTGCGCACGCACGTGTGTGTTCCAAGGGGAGCAGAAGAAACGTTGAATTTTGGGACAGCGTTTGATGAGTGATTTGGTTGTGCTATGTGCCCCAGAGAAATTCTCAAGACTTTGGGGGGGGGCATGGTGAATGGCCAGGCTAGGCAGCAGCAAGCAGAGGGGGGGAGGCAGACATCAGAAAACACCCCCCCCCCAGAAAAAGAGACTTTGTCCCTGTGCTGCCAAAATGGAGAGCTGAAAGGAGCAGAAAGAAAAGGGGATTTCCCTCCTAGCTGGCGGAGAAGCACAGACAGAAGAATTTCCCTCCAGGTGTCTCCAGCAAGAAGAAAAGAGGACTGAGATTGGGGTGTTGATTAAAGCCAATAAAAGCAGATAAATTGTTGCTGGAGTGGAGGGGACGGGTGATGCAAGTGTATTTGTGTTGTCTTGTTGATAAATTGTTGCTGGAGGGGAGGGGAGGGGACGGGTGATCCCAGTGTAAGCGATGGAACTATTTGTGTTATCTTGTCCCCAAATGAAAAAATTAGTCCAGACTGTATCAGGTCAATTTGAAATTTGAATGTAATGATAATGTGAAGCCAGAAACCTGTAAGCTTTCAAAGTGCCTCAGGGCAGGGAAGAGTTGCCAGAGAAAAATCAGTCAGAGGCTAGAAAACAAAGCAGAAGGTTAAAAGGAATTTAGAGGCGGGAAGCCCTCTAACGGCTGAAAGATTGCCAGGCTGGTGTTCTAGCCGCCTGGGTAGAGCCTCCAGGGCTCAGCGTATAATTCTGAGGGAAACAGTCATCCCATTCATGTCATTGGGTAGAAAGTGCCACAAGCAAGCCTTTGGAAAAAAGGGGTGGTGTATTCATGTTATTGGGTGGTGGGTGCCACCAGCGAGCCTTTGGAAAAAGGGGTGATGGATCCATGTCGTTAGGTGGAGGGTGGCAGAAGCGAGCCTTTAAAAGCAAACATAAAGGCGAATTGAAGAGTCACATTTCAGTCAGCAATCTGCCCCCTACAGGCTTGTGTGAAAAGTAGCAACCCTAGAAAGTTTTTTAGACAGAGTGCCAGTCAGGCAACAGAAGGGTTGGGGTTCCCTTTTGAATTGTATATGATGTTTCTTGTGTATGCAAAACGGATGTAATGCAAACTTGTAAGCTTTTGATTGATTGTTTGATGTTGCCATTTTGGTGTTTTGATGTTTTTCGTTTAGTCTTGTGTGTGTGTGTGTGTGAATGAGAAGAGGTGTGCTAGTGGTAGAAGGCTCTTTCCTTCTTTCTTTAAAAACCGCCTGCATGTATTATGCAAGGAATCTTATCTAGTGAAAGGTGTATCTCAAGTGACATTTCTTTTAGTTCTTATCACTGCAGTATTTAAAGGCCAAGCTACACATTACATGCAAACACATTTTAATTCTAACCCAATGACTTTTTTATTTGCTTAAAAAGCCACCTGGGGAGAAGGCAACTTGGAGTGAATGAGCAGTGAGTAGGAGGTGTTTAACCTTTGCCTTGCCTTCCAACAAAAGCACCTGCAAGCTATTTTCTCTCCCTCCTGAGTTTCAAATAACTTTCCCACGTTACGGTTGTTTTTATTAATACAATATTATTATTATTATTTTTTAAAAAAAAACACAAAACAAAGAAGAAATATAATGGCTTTCCCAGCAGTTGCTTTAGACGGCCTTTATGCCGCATCAAACCAGCTGTGACATATGGCGATGTTCTGTGGCAGTGACAGTCTACATAAATCCTCCAACTTTTAAGGTATGGTGCAAATTATTTACCATGGATACACTTCACTCTTGCTGCACTTTTGATGCCATGATGAACAAATTATTATACTTTGGACCTTCAGCCCATGACAGATTGCATTTTGCATGGTTTGGTGGCATGGCAATGGCACTGCTCTAAGACCAAAACACTTTGTAATTGATAAAGTGAAACAAATGATTCTAAACTTGAAATGAACTTTTCCTAACACCATCTGTCTTTATTTTCTTAAAATCAAGATAAAGAGAGAAGCAGAGAATGGTGTAATCTCCATTGGATTCAAAGACTCTCAGTGATACACAGACCTTAGCACATATAGGGACTGCCCCATGTTTGGACTGCTAGGGAAAGCTAGTGAGCATTTTTGTAAACAATGGAGCAGCCTACACAGTGGAGCAACCTAAATTTACCCATTGTGTATGCAATGGACCTGTTGGATTGGGGGGATGTTATCTGTAATATCAGACATCTGTTTTAGGTAATCCAAGCACTTTTTGTGCCTTATTAAATTGTTGTTTGATGATAGTAGTAAGGTAGTATTTTAAGGTCACAATTTATTTATTTTTCTCTTTGTTTTTCTTCTTTTGCTTTGTCTGAGACTTGGGGCTTGTTTGCACGACACACGAACCGCGGGGGAGCAGAAGTCCCCCGCGGTTCCCGTGTCGTGTTAACGCCGACCGGGGGTGCCCCTGCGGGATGGCCACACGCGCGAAGCACGCAAAGTGACCATGGGTGGTAGAAGGTAAGCCCCTACTGTGCGTGGCCACCGTGCTGTGCGAACAGCAGGCGGCTGTCCCGCGGGGTCCGCACAGAGGCGGCTGCCCAGAGAGGCTGGAGCTGCCGCCGCTCCAGCCTGTAGGGGCAAACGGCCCCTCTGGGCATCCCAGGGCCCGCCCCCTAGCGCTGGGAGGCCCGCACTGCGGTGCGGGGACTGCGGGGTCCGCCCACACGCGTGGGGCACTGGTCGTCGGCGCCCTGCCAGACCCCACGGACGGCCCCGTGGTGCCTCCCCCACCCGCAGCCTGGGCCATGCGAACCAGTCCTTGGAGTCCACCATCTCTCAGCCCAGTGGCTCTTGCATATGGAATTAATTAGAGCAGTAGGGAAAAACCCAAAGCAAAACAGAGCCCTGAAAACCAGGATTACACAAAGAGAAAGAGAGAGATCAAAGTTGCAATCTAATGCACACTTACCTTGAAGTACTGCTATTTCACTCAACTGGATTTACAGCCACGGGTATAGGGTTGTGCTGAAACAGTAGCCCTATTTCTCCACCCCACCCCACCCCACCCAACTGCCATAGAAAGTTCCAAGGTGACTCCTCTCCTGAGGTCCAACCTCATAAGAACATAAGAAGAGCCGTGCTGGATCTCACCAAGGGTCCATCTAGTCCAACATTCTGTTCACACAGTGGCCAACCAGGGGTCTGTGCCAGTGGGTGGGGTGAGAGAAGAAGCCGTGGATCCTCTGGATCCAAAGGATTGGCCCCAGTCCCCGCCCTGGAGTGCAACTCAGCTCAAAGGCCTGTCTAGCAAAATAAAATGTGCCAGAGAAGGGCAAAGAGGCTAAAAAAGCCTTTGCCACTCCCCCCGCCCTGCTGGCAACAGCCTAACAGAGTGCTGAATTGGTGGAAACCTCCAAAATCGGTCATTTGGGTGGCAATCCCATAGGATTGCACCCTAAGTGTGTTCAGCTGGACATGCTTAGAATCTCCCTTCAGACAATTTCTGCATTTTCCTTGCATCTCCCGTTTCCCCTTACTTCCCGCCTGCCCAGTTGGGGTGCCTGCTTTCTCCATGGTTTAACCTGATAGCTGCATATTCTCCAATTGCCCTGAAAATGCCGGGACCATCACGAAAACCCTTAAGCCATCACGGCTTCTCACTTTGTCATGCACTTTTATCTGTGCCAAATGTGGTCACTATTTGGTTTACATAAAACGGGTGGGAATTGTGTGGCCCTCTCGATGTTGTTGGATTGTAACTCCCAGCATTCCTCACCATTGGCTCTGCTGGCGAGGGCAGCTGGGAGTTGCAGTCCAACAACATCTGGAGGGCTGCACAATTCTCACCCCTGCCATAAAAGGTATGAGTTTGCTTTGAGGCTGCTCTTTTCCTGCTCTAGCCAAATCCACAGCTGATGCTCTATGTAACTTTGACTTTTGTTTCTAACTGTTGCAGAATGCTTTCCTTTGGTATAAAACATGAAACAGGCTCCCTGGTGACACTGAAACTAAGTGGCAGTAACTCCTTTGCTTGTGTTGTGTTGTTCTGGCATTGAGCAGGAGGTTGGACTCGATGGCCTTGTAGGCCCCTTCCAACTCTATTTTTCTATGATTCTATGAGTTTTATGGAAAGGACTTCTGTACTTAAGGATGTAATCCTATACACACTTTCCTGTGAGTAAGTCCCATTGAATGTAATAGCACTTACTTCTGAGTACACATGCATAGGATTGCAATGTTATTCTGTTTTCAGAGCAGTGGTAAATTTTACTTGGCTCTACCAGGGATGGGGACTCGGACTCGAGGACTCGACTCGTGAGTCGGACTGAGTCCCTCCTCTGACTCGACTCGGACTTGAGTCCCAATATTTTTAATGGGACTCGGGACTCGACTCGGGACTCGAGACCAAGGACTCTTCAACATCCCTGGCCTGTGCCAGAAGGAGTGGAGAGGAGCGTGATTGCCGGCGAAGAGCGCATGGAAGCGAGGTGTGCCGCTGCTCGGCCACTATGGACGGCTACCAGGAGTGCAGCCCCAACAGTGTGTCAAGATTTATTTTGATTGATGTATTGCATACTTGGGAGAGGCAGAAGAAAGACCTGAGATTACTCTGTGTGGCTGCTCTGAGTGTGTTTCTGGTTCCAGCAAGTTCATCACCAGTGGAGCGGGTGTTCAGTGAGGGTGGAATTGTGATGAGATCTCACCATTCCAGAATGGGGGCCAAACATTTAGAAAAAAATCATGTTCCTCAAATGCAACATGGAAAAGTTTTAGGAAGTACAGCAAGTTTATTTTTTAAAATCATTTTTCTAAAATGCAACCTTTCAGACATTTTGGGTTTTGGCCTGCCTGTCTGGGGTTCCCAGCCTCCTCTGCCTGCCTGGTCTCTTCTTGATCAGTTCAACAGTTGAATTGTCCAAGACAAAGGCCTCTGCCTGCCTGCTTTGGGGTTCCCTGCCTCCTCTGCCTGCCTGGTTATTTTGGGTTTGTCTGCCTGGTCTGTTCTTGCCAAAATCAGTTGCAGAGTTTTGAAATAAAAAGGCACACTTGTGCCTAGAATTTATTTAAACCACACATCTGAAGTAGCCTTATTTTGTTGGGAAAAAAAACCATTGATTTTAATAGGGACTCGTGGAGTCAGCTTTGGGAGTGACTCGTGACTCGTGAGTCACTATTTTGGACCAAGGACTCGGACTCGGACTCGAGACTCGGGTCCAAAGACTCGTGACTCGACTCGTGACTCGAGACCAAGGACTCTTCAACATCCCTGGGCTCTACCTGTGTGCCCCATGTGAAAGTCTTTTTCTAATGCATGCTGAAGTGCAATAGAGAAAGCTCTCTACAGTAATGATTAGGATTATTCTGTAGAGATTTTGGATAGTTTAAAAAAAAGCATTAGAAGAGAGTTAGCAGAAAACACACCCTCCTCAAGAGAAAGAAAGAAAAAATCCCAACTACCTCAAATAGCAGCAACAAACATCATCATTCCATTTTGGCATTATTGTTCAATCACAGTGTTGTTGTTCTTGGTGGCTTTTTTAAAAATAAAGTACAATAGAAGCAACATGTTTTTTTCTGTGTGGAGAAAATAGGAGCTTGCAGGGTGGACCTGTGAACCACTTTGCACACTCAGAGATATCTAAATGTTAAATATTATTATAAATTCAAAGATTTCTGTGCTTAAAATAATGCGGTTTTGTGTGTTTCCTCTAATAACTTTTGTAGTTGACCATGCCCTTTGGTTGCCTGGCAATATCCTTGGCCACGCCCCCATGTTGCCTGGCAACACCCTCTTGATCACACCTTCATGTTGCTTAACCATACCTCTTACAAATTCACATGTGTGTCCCTATTTTCATCTGTGAAATGTTGGAGGGTATGTAGTTGCCAGTCTAACCTAAGCACTGTAACTATATTTTATTTGCTTATCTGCAAACACATACATATATGCAAACAATTACATTTATTGTTGTTATGCTGTTGTTCTGCATATACAGTAATACCTTGGATTGCAAGTAACTTGGTCAGAGAGCGTTTTGCAAGACAAGCAAAATTTTTTGAAAAATTTTGACTTGATAAACAAGCAAGGTCTTGCAAGACAAAGTAGTGTAGGGATGTAACCACTCGCCTCGAGCGAGCGTAGCGGGCTGAAATCAGCCCCGCTCACGCCCACCAGAGACTCGCTTTGATATAAGAGTGTTTTGGATTACAAACACGGTTCTGGAATGGATTATGCTTGCAATCCAAGGTATTACTGTATAGTTTGGCTGCAGAGACTGGAAAACTGCACCTTAAGAACTGAAGCAGCATGGTGGGGAAGGACAGTCTGATCAGTTGATCCTACTTGTACTGCAGATTCATAAGATTAGAAAAGAATGTTGTGCGGTGTGGATTCCTCAAGCATCTCTAAGTTTAACTAGTTTCCAGTGAATTGTGTGATGAAACTCTTCTATTTGTTAGTCCACTGAACCTACTGTAAATTAATTTCATTGTCTGACCCTGAGTTCTAATATTATGAGAGAAGGACAAACATTTATCTCTCCTTTCCCCCCCCACACCATTCATCATTTTATGAATTTCCATCCTGTCATTCCTTCATCATATTTTTTGAAACTAAAAAAGGTACCAAACGCTTTAGGCAGCCTAGCCCAGCCTCCCCCAACCTGGCTCCCTCCAAATGTGTTGGACTACAACTCCCATCATCCAGCAAGCATGGTTATTGGTTAAGGGAGGCTGGGGATATTTGTTCGGGATCTTTAGTCGGGGGAGGCTGCTTTAACCTTTCCTTGGAGCTGAGGTGTGCATCTCCTCCAACCCCATAATAATTTCAGTTCCTCTTTACTGTACTTTCCATCTGTGTGGCACCGATTTTGAAATGTGGCAAACCAATTGTTACATGGTATTCCAATAGTGGCCATACCAAAGATATATATATATATAAAGGTATTAGAACACTGGCAATTTATTTTCAATATTTCCTTCCTCTTCAAATGGAATATAGAATTTTCATTTTTCACTGGATCAGCGCTTAGTATCTTGGCCACTGCTCTAAAAGAAGAGTGAACAATTCTGGATGAACTTTTTTTTAAAGGTCAAATGCGTATTTATTTATTTATTTAAAATTAGTTTTAGGCCGCCTTTATGGGTGGAACCTTCACATATTTTATGGAATATTGACATGGAAACTATATGATTTCCTCTACAACAATATATTTCTCTTTTATAAGTTTGTAAAATTTTATTAAAAAGGCCAAATAGTCTTCTTGTTCTGTTTTAGCATATTAGATTTTACTTGCAGTGTTATCAACACTTGATTATTGCCATCTTTAGCATTTGCTTCCCCTGGAAAGCATATCAGGTTATCTGGCAGAATAATAACAAAGCACATTTTCCATAGAGGCTTGCAGGGTAGATGCTAGACAGATGTGACTGACTTCACCATCTACTCTAGAAAGGATAGATGGCTTGTGTATTCACAGAAGATTCATCTGAAGCATCATGAAATAAAATATACGGAAAATATAATATTCACAATTAAGATTTTTAATGAATTGCCTTGTTAATCCATACAGTGTATGCATGTTGCAAAATTTCCAGGCTTAATTAGTATACTTGGTGATTATATTTATTTCCTGATGTACACACTGATTAAGCATTGTCCATACACTGAAGCTTGAAGCTGAATCAGTCTATAAAGTAGCACCTTGTTTTGTAACTGGAGACTCAAAATGCAAATAGATCAACTTATGTAAAATTAAATTAGCTTTAATAGAACCCATTTGGCTTGAGCAGCTGGTGTCACTTTATAAACAGAGTTCTCTTGTTATGAGAAATAAAGGGCTTCTGTTGACAGATGCTTATATACTTTTAAATGACACATGCACAAGAAAAAAATCCCTCAAGTAATGTTTAAGAATGAGCCTTAAGTGAATGAATAACAGAAAATAGTGAATAGAGTTAGCTAATGTTTTGCACAGCCCTTCACATTGTAGACAGAAGATCAGCCAGCACTATGCAATGGCATGACTCAAAGAAGCATATATAAAAATGGAGAACCCTTGCTACTCTAATTGATATATTATTTTTTTTAGAGAGATGTGTTTCTTCAAGCAATTGATGTAGACATTTGTTCTTGGAATATCACAGTTTTGTTCCCTTCTTTTTCCTTAACATCTGTCCATCATAATATTTCCTGAAAGCTCTAGTTAACTCTGTGTGTGTTGGAGGTGGGGAGGGGCAGGAGAGTTGTTTATTTTTAAAAAGTAAGTTGGGAGAGACACCTGTGTTCTCAAACTAACTTGCTCAGAAATCCAGAAATTCAAGGAAACCAGAGATTTGAGGAGGCATGATCAAAGCTTCCTCATGGTATGGCTAGAGGCTACAGATGGCCAGTTCTCCATGTGATTAATTTCTATGTGCCTTTCCACACCATCAAACCTCTTATAAAGCACCCTAGAAAGAAGAATGGGATCTTGATAATATTTATTTATTTATTACATTATATGTTTGTTCCACCTTTCTTCCAAGGAGCTCAGCATGTCATACATGCTTCCCCAGTTTATCTTCACAACAACCCTGTGAGATAGACTAGCATGACAGAAAGAGTGAATGGTTAAGGGTCACCCAGAGAGCTTCATAAGCTGAGAAGGAATTTGAACCTGTTGTAGTCCAACACTCTAACCCAGGGTTATTGAACTTCTTTCAGCCCGAGGGCCAAATACCATTTTGGAGAAGCCCTTGGGGGTCACATTCCAGCGGTGGTCAGGGCGGAATGCAAAAGGAGCAGGGCCAAAATACCAAAAATGCCAGCCTATTTTAGCTTAAAGCTCTTACTGCCAGTAACTAAGCCTTGAGAGAGGCCTTTTAACATGTTAGAAGGGGGGGGGGCTGCTCAAAAGTTGGGAAATCAGCAAATGATCGGTCAACAGGGAAAAGTAGCATGGCCATCTGGAGAACCCCAGAGGGCCAGATTTGGCCCTGACCCCTGAGCCTGAGGTTCTGCACCCCTACTCTAACATTATACTATGTTGGAAGGAGGTTCATATGACCCCCCAACACATTGAAAGAACATATGAGGGGGGGGGTGTCACAGCATGATGTGGGATACCCCTGCTCCCACCATTGATGTGTACATTGCCATGCCACCCATGGCAGAAATACTTCCTTACCATCTGCATTAGCAGTGGAAGATGGGGTTGATGTAGATGCTAGGCAAGGTAATATCAGGGGTGAGGAGAAAAGTTAGCCTGAAAAGTCAAAATTTTGTAGAGAAAATGGACTCATAGCCAGGAATTTCTCTTATTCTCTGTTGCAATGCAATATTCACATGACTAACTTTTCTAACACATTTTAGGGGGGGGGGAATCCTGTCTTAAATATGATAACTATGGTTCCCTTTTCAAAATGTTTAAGCGTAGAAATATCCAGACAAATAAGATACCCTTGGAACGTATGGAAATCTTCATGCAGTTGCGCAGAGGCACACCCGAATAATGTTGAATCAGAATACAGTTTACATTTCTGATGCTTTCTCTGTAGACTCTCCATTTTAAGCCCAGAGAAAGAAAAAAATAACCGACACTCATTCCAGACTGAAATGAAAACAGCCAGAATCATTCTACCATAAAGCAAAAGGACAATACCGAGCAAACAAACTAAATCCAAACGTGTTTAAATTGCTGCTGTTGTTTGCATGGGCTTTTCAAGCAGTCTTTACAAAAATGGGGATTCACATAATGAACATAAGAGCAAGGTTCCAAGGGGATGCAAAGCTTTAACACTTTTTTTTTTGCCTAAGTTTTTAATATATTCCAGCAAGCCGTGCTGTTGTGTTGTGCAAAGTGGAGAGATGGCTCTCTCCCTAAGCTTGTGTAGTCTGGTCATAGATGGGGGACAATGAACAAAAATGGGCAATTTGTCTGCTCTTTGTCTAAAGCTGCTTTGTAATGTACATTGAATCACACCCATTGGCAGAATGGTAAGGTGACGAAACTGGCTTACTCAGTCTGAGTCGAGTGAGCATGTGTGCAAAGAGCTAAATGCAGCCATTTGGATTTTGGAGTATTGGACAGAGACTGCGGTGAATCTGGTATCGCCAGGCTGCTTATGTTTGGACCACCCATATAATACCTAGTCAGCATGTGGGAAGGAGATGATTACAAACACTGCAAAACTAAATTTCCAGCCCATTTACCTCCAAAGGAAACTTTCCCTCTAAAGGCACTCCCCATACTGCCTGGCAAGGAGGCCTCTGAGACTGTGTATTTTGTGAAATTATGGACATGTGTTGAATAACTTGAATTTGACATTTGTTGGTTTTTCAAATCAGCTCAAGGAAACAATAAATTAATAAATAGCAAAAGTAATATCAGCAGCTGTGTGCGCGCGCACGTGTACATGTGCAAAGTATGTATTTGTGTGTATATGTGTGTATACACACTTGGGGTTGGATCCAGATTTACACTGGATTGACTGCACTGGCAGAAGTGGATTTCCATCTCATAGCAGCCTCTCCAGCCCCCTGAAAATGCTACACAGAGAGTCAGGAGACCCTGATGAATGAGCTGAGCTGTAGGGGAATCCCCAAAAATTGGGCAAAGGCACCTTCCATGAGTGGAGTCTTTCCTTTTGCAGAAGGTCCCTTCTTCTCATGGAAGGCAGATCCTGAATCCTACCCAAGGCTTTTCCCCAGGCTAAATTCCATCTCTCTGTCTCTCTATCTATATATGGGTACCTTGCAAAAGTTGAAGAAAAAATGAGAGGCAGCACCAATGAGAAGAAGAAATAACAATCTCAACACAGTACAACAAGATAACCATCTCAACACAGCCAGTGTGGTGTAGTAGGTAATGGTGGACCTGGACTTGAGAAACCATGTTAAAAACGAGACACCCCATTTAGCCATGAAGTTGACTAGCTGACTTTACCCAGTCACACACACTCACCCTAACTTATGTGACAGGGTTATTGTAAGGATAAAACAAGGGAGGCATGATTAGAGGAAAGGGTAATAAAATACATAAAACAGGTGAAAAGGAAGTACATTTTGCTGGAGTAAAACAATGGATGGATTTTGCTGGAGTAAAACAATGGATGGATTTCCTTGGGGTGATTCAGAATGAGACAAGATACAGGTGGGACCTGCAATAGAATATTAGTGAGTGTATTATCACTCCTAACAGGAGTGCTCCTGTTCAGGGTTACAGACAGACAGCCATGACCTCCCTCCAGGATATGATAAGCTGTAAGGGGTTGAAGCAGAGCATTTCATTCTCTCCCTCTTTCCTGGTTTTCCATTTTTATTTTTCAACTGATACCCAATATTCCATGGCTACTGAGCATACTCAGTCCACATTGGGCTGGTTTTTTGGGGTGGAGGGGTGGAGTTGCCCCCTTGAGGGTTTTTAAAAAAAGATTTCGTACTTCTGCAAGCCTCGGGGATCCCATGAGCCTTCTGATATCACCCTCATCATGTTTCTTAGAGGCCCCATGTTGGTTCCAATCCTGTTGGCACTCACCACCTGAGTTTGCTATTAGTAGGATTGATTTTCCAAAATAACTGGACATTTTCCTAAATTAAGATCCAAAATTCAGAAGCCCCATCATACTCCTCATGACATCATCAGAAATGTGTCAGGACCTGAATGCCTGAGGTCTCCAAACTTCCCCACTACACACAACTGCCTGAATCCTGATTGCTCCTTTCACCCAAAATTTACCTGGAGCTCCAGGGGGTCTAAAAACCAGGCAGATGTGAAGATTGGTGACATCACTACTAAATTCTCATATACTTTTGGTGTAATCCATCTTCATGGGCTTATTACACTTCTTATTCAATCCCTACATAAAATGCTGCCTGCTTCTTGAGCTTGAAATGTTTCTTTGCACCTGCTGCTGCCATCTCTTCTAGAGCTGAGCCCAAGTAAGGAGTTGAATTTTGCAGACATTTTGCTTGGAGCTCCTTCAAAGATGCCTTCCATGTTCAGCAATATTTCAGAGAGGCACTCCAAAGAACACAGGTGTTCATGGGGAGGAAATGAACATGCTTCACTGTTTCCTAATTATCCATCTAGCTCTAATGATACTATATATGAAGTTTTGTGTAAATTTAAATGTATTTATGTACTAGCTTTACACTTTCAATTAGTTTTATTGATAGATTGGATTGTATATAAGTAAACATTCCTTAAAATGTCTTAATTAATCAGTTAATTAACTTGAATTATATTGTATAAATTAATGTAAGTTTTGTTATCTGTGATGTAACTAGGATAAGATGGTGTAATTAGTGTGTTTATCAAATTATATTGTTTGTTTGTTTTTTAAGCATTCCTAGGGAGGTATAGAGAAATGAAATTGCCAAGGGCAGCAAAACAGAGAGTTTCAGCTCTGATATGCATGGAAATGCGCATCTGTTTCTGGGTGAATGTGCATTAGAATGTGCATTCATTCATCTTAGTGCTCATCCCATTCCTGACCATTCTGGAGATGTGAAGCTTGGATTCTCTGTCTACTGATGAAGCAGGGGAGCTGTCCAGCAGCAGAAGGAACAGGGTCCAGGATGATACTGTGAAACAGCAGCTGTTGAGCCAAGTAACTAGACCTTGAGGTCAGAGATATCTCCTAGGACAGCCCTCCCCAGCCTGGTACCCTCCAGATGTTTTCAACTTCAACACCCATCAGCCCCAGATAGCATGTCCAATGGTCAGAGAAGCTGGGAGTTGTAGTCCAAAACATCTGGAGGTCACCAGATTGGGGAAGGCTGTTCTAGGATGATTGCAGAATAGCTCCTGGACTGTGGTTTTTCAACACAATGTGCAAGAACAGCAATACCATAGCATACCTGGAGTCTAGACAGACACTCCACTCACGTCCTGTTGGTGTTATCCCATTTAGGTTAAAAATGTCTTATGACATTTGATGTACTAGTCTTACACTTTCAATTAGAATGATGTGTCATCATCTTGCATGTTGTCTTGAATACTTTGATCTCTACATATGTTTTCCCTCATTATAATATGCATAAGGTACTAGAAATGCTTACTCTCATTGGTATTATTATCCATGAAAATTACTGCTATCTTGTTGACTGGCACCCCAGGAAAGAGAAGTGGCCAAACATCAGACAAGGACTCCAGAAATTAGTTCTCTTCCTGAAAATGATGTTTTCCACTTGCTGAGGGCCAAAACAGACATTACTTTAAATGTGCGTCTAGCAGCTCTGTCTTCTTTTCATTTTTACTCTAGAGAAGGTGCAGAGTCCCTGATTTGTAACTACACACACACACACACACACACACACACCAAACCCCACACTAGGGTCTGCATTGGGGTCCTGTGTCTACCATAAAAATGAAAAAAATCTTAGGGCGCAATCCTATGGGTTGTGTACCCATTAGAAGGAAGCCTCCACATTCGGCGGCTTCTGAGTATCCAGTGCCCTGCTAGGCTGCTGCCAGCAGGGCGGGAGGAGCAACAGAGGTGATTTCACCTCTCTGTCCTCCTCTTGTTTCATTTTCCTCTAGACCGGTTTCTGAGCCCATCTAGAGGAGGTGCACTGCTGGGGGCAGGGCTGGGGCTGAAGAGGCCATAGGATTTTTCATATCCTGGCCTCTCCCCTCCCCTCCCTACCCACCCACCACCAGAACACCCCCTTTCAGACCTCTACAAGGCCCTCTGAGGCTGCCTTTGCAACCTTGGAAAACAGGCACCATGGTTCTTTCTGTGTGGGGGGGGAGGGATAGGATTTTGGAGTCCCTCTCCTGAAGTCATTGCAGTGGTCCCCGGGACAATCTCCAGGGACCATAGAATTGCTCTCTTAGCTGCTAGACACACATTTAAAATAACATCTTGTTTGGGCTCTGAGAATGCTTTGATATCGTGTGATGAGGAAAGGGGACCCAAAGCAGAGCTGTTCAGCTAGGTACATAGAGAATGGCTTGATTCTTAGTGATCCAGATTAGCTTTATGGGACCAAATACTCCATTATTAGCTCCCTGCAAGACGGAATTAACTTTTTGGCCTCAGTTTCACTTCTCCACTAGGCCCATTCCTTTGTCACTTCTAGTTTATCTCGGCAGCACTACTTCCTTAGTCAGCCCCAGCACCCTGTCCTTGGCATATCTAGAGCACAGGCCTAGCTTTCCCCCTTATACTCTTTTTCCAGGCAGCCCACCACTCTTGTCCTGAGTCAGCTATTTACAGCCTCCATCTTGACATTCAGGGTGGGTTTGCATGTGCAAAAGCCAAGCAGCAGCACTACCTACCTCCCAAGAGTGAGGCACAAGTTAATAAATGCCCATATCCATGGACTGTCCTTTCTGAACTCAGAAACCTTTTGGTACTTTAGAGGCTGTGAAACATAAAATGTCCTCTTTCAGACTTCGGCATCAGTCTCCTATGCAAAGGCCAGGGTAATCCAGAGGACTGATGATTGGTCCTAAGAAAAACATAGTTTCCTGATCTCACATGGTAATACAGGATGGGAGTTCAAAGTCGAAGACTATGGAACTCCAGAGCAACTCTGTTCATCACCTTCTCAGAGTGACTCCCTCAAAAATAAATTACAGGAGAGAGAAATTGCTCTCTTATACTGACTTGAGAATTCTTGTTTTAGTTTCAACAGCTTCTTCTGAAGAAAAGACTTGGAGGTTCACACCGCATGTGCTTTCTTAAAGGAATGAACTACTTGCAGGTTCACCAGTAGCACCATTAACACACTAGACTCAACAGCTGTTACCTTTAATCAAGTCAATGGTTTTATGAATGTAAGTAGGACTTGACCTAATCAGAGTCATTATAGTCCTTTGAGCTAAGAATCTGTACAACCAAAACATCCACGAATTACGATTCCATTTAACATTCTATATTGTTTCAGTTACCTGTCTGCTTGGTCTGCAGATTAACCTCTGTTCTCTTTGCTATAGTTGTCTTAGTGATACTGTGCATGCTATCTATATTCAAAATCACTTATGAATTAATTAGAGGAACAACAAATTTTGTCGATAACCCTAATTTTCTACTCGTATAATTATTTAGTCACTGTCTTTATTAGGGCTTATACTAACTGAATACTTTGAAGATCAGGTTTTTATATTTAACATTTTTCTGTAGTTATAGTTTTTAATTTAAATAAATTTCTTCATTTATGTATCGGAATAAGTAAACCAGTTAAGCATTATAGAAAAGTCAATGTTTCATTTTGCTGTTTCAGCCTAGCATTCCAAGACAGTAAGTTGTCCAAGGATTGTTAAGATACTTTTGTCTCTGTGTTAGAATCTGGACTTTAAACTAGAGCTAGAGGCTCATCTAGCTTAAATTGTATTTGAGGTGGAATGGGAAACTGTAAACGCCTCTGTTGTTCCAGCCTGGCTCTTGCCACCAGGCCATTGGATGGGCAGAAGGCTCCAATCTCAGCACCTCCTTCTAAAGAGCAGCAATCCTTTAGAATTGTGCTTTGAATATTTAAGACCAAAGAATACTGTAAGAGGTATTTAAGACTGATTGTCTATTGTTCTAGCTCCTTTTACATTATGTGTTTTCTATTTTAATTTTACTGATATTTTTTTAAAAGAAGCAAGGGCACAATCCTATGGCCACTAGATGCTTTCCCAAGGTTGGAGCTGGGACTCCAACCATGGAGTGCCCTCCCTCTACCATCACAGCTGGCACAGTTCTTTCCGTGCCAGCTGTGGCTCCGAAGTGGCAAGTGCGACTGGAGTCGGCGCTGGGGAGGGCAGGGACGGGACGGGAGGAGTGAAGCTCCGCTGGGATGTATCCCAGTGGAGCCTCAGCCCCTTCTCCTCGCGAGCAGGGCCGAAATTGGCTGTCTGTCTTTTGCAGGGTGAGGGAAGCGCAGAGCCAATCCTTGTCTCCATGCTCTTCCTGTGCCTTGATTAGATGTCCATAATCCTCCAAGTTCAGAGGGTTATGGGCAGCTACATTGGATGGTGCATCCCATCTCTTAAAGCTGCTGTAGGCTGCCACCAGAAATTATTAATTTGAAGTAAAAAAAACCCTTCTAGCCACAGCTATAGCAACGGCTGACATGTTCATAGATCTTTTGTGTGTGTGTGTGTGTGTGTGTGTGGTGGGGACTTATAGCACAATCCTATACATATCTACACAAAAGGAGGTTCCCTTGGTTTACTCCCATATAACTGGATTTAGGACCTCAATCTCCCACTTTTCTTTGTATTAGTAACTTTAGATAAGTAAAGGTTGTAGAGTCAGTATAAAATGAAAATTAAGAGGTTACCATGTGTCTTGTGAAAAACAGATGTAATATTATACTTATAGATGCTTCTATTTTTAGAAAATGGAAGGACAAAGCAAAAGCATGCATAAATGAGAATATTTGTTTTTGCTGGGAGTGGGGGATCTTTTCCAGCTCAATTTGAAAGTATATCTGATAGGGATGGATGGCTTTGACCATTTCCATTATTGTTCCGTAGCCTTGCTCTGTGTGCACTCTGCTCATCCTGTCTTCCAGGTCGAACTGGAGAATTTCTAAAATTGATTGTGAAATTGGTGCATGTGCAATTTGCCTTATTTTTTAGTTTGCATCTTCTTTGTTTTACCAGTGAGCATCAGACACATTGGGCAGTATCCTACACTGCCCCTGCACTAAGAGAATAGACTGAATGTTTCTGGCACGCCAATGTTTCTGGCATGGGGCAGGTCAGTGGTCACAGAAGGGAGTTCTGCTGACCTGCCCCAATCTGGAAATGAGCATTTCTGCTCATTTCTGGGATTGGTTCAAGAACTGATAGTTTCTGTAGCCCCAGTGGTCCATTCTGCCAGTGCAGCACAACTAGTGGAGGCACAGTGGCAGCGTAGGATACTGCCCATTGATTCGATCACAATGCAAACAGGAACCTGGATACAATGGTGTGATGACATCAATATTCCCTTTTGTGCTATGATTGAATTAATGTGCACCTTGGTAACTTATACAGAAAAAAATACATAAACTGAAAACTTGCAAACTATATGTGCAGGGGTCTGAATGCAGTCTGGAGGTCAAAAGTGAATGAGTGACACATACATAAGCAAGACTGAGGGGAAGGAGGTGAGGACAGTCTGAGCATGCCAGCCAGAAAGAATAGGCGGGGTTGGTGTGGCCCACAAACTAAATTGATAAAAAGGTATTCAAACACCCAGTGTAATTCCTTTGTTGTCTGAAGGAATATTTACTTCATGCAGATTGCTCTGAAGTTTGTTTGTTTGTTTACTTATTGTAGTGGAGTAGATAGAGCATGCTGGACTTTTATCTGAGTATAAATTTAACCTCTTCCTTGGGTTGATAGTGTGATTTTAGGTGTTACAATCTCTCAGTCTCCTCCCAGGATGTAAGCTGCTCGACTAGTCAGGTTAAAGGCACAACCATGTGCATGTTTAGACAGAAAAAAGGCATGGCTGACTGGGGCATCCTGAGAGCTGGAGGCCTTTTTTCTGTCTAAACATGCACATGATTGTGCTCTAAGACAGTTTAGTAGCATGGCTACTTCCCCATTACTTCATTACTTCTACACATACACAGATCTACACTTATGTTTAAGGCCATGTGCATTTGTTTAAATAGAGAATTGAATCAGAAACTACTCCTCAGCTCCATGCTGCTTGTCTTGAAATTCAAACCCTGCTGAGACCAGGGGAATCTGTCAAGCTTGATATCACTCAGGTTCTCATTTTCCCACTGTTAAGTTCATTTTGCCCATTTCTGCATCAGACAGCAATTTTTTTAGTCCAAACAAAAAGTCATATGTATTTTTCATGTGCAATTTTTATTTTGGTCAGCATGAAAATTCATACATCTTTTAGAGTGAATTTTTTAAAATGTATGCAATTTTGTATGCATTTTTGTGCACGCTTTTTTTTCTTTCACACAAGGTTTACATTGGGAAGCAGATGTGGAGTTAGTTTTCTTTACACTTGTGTGCGTACACTGGTAAACTCATCCTACCATCTCGTATCATATGTGCCCTTGGTCACAGGTGTGGCTCTACTTATACAAGGATGTAATGTGGGAATTGACTCTGGGGTGTCCCAAAAAGGAAGGGCGAATGAGCTTATGGCAATCTGCAAGTCCTTCCTAGCCTTTGCCCTTTTGCAAATGTAGTTAACTAGTTTATTTTTATTTTGTCCTACACAAATATAGGTATTGCCCATACAACAGATATAGGCTGCAGTCCTATTGATCCACTTATTGATTGCTTATTTTATTTATTTAAATTCTATCCCACATTCCTTTTTTTAGAAAGTGGCTCATAACCAGAAATAAATCAAATTATAAAAAATGCAAGACAATTAACCAGTATAAAAGCAACTGAAACAAAAAGCAAAGAAAAAGGGCAGGGGGAAAAATAAAAACCAAAAACGGCTTGCTGGAAAACAAAACTAACTTAAGGCGCAATCCTATGCATGCTTAGACAGAGAATAGACCTATAATTCCCAGCATGCCGCAGCCATAATGGCAGTAGTGCACCTTTTCTCTGTCTAAACATGCATAGGATTGTGCTCTTAACAAACTAATGTTAGACTCTTTCATTCAACACTAGCCATCATCATTGCGTTCATTTTTATTTCATTGTTGGGTAGGAGGAAATGGTGAAAACCAGAGACATGCTGGACAACGTCATTCCAAGCATCATCTGTTTGCATCTTGCATCTCTCATGGCCTGCAACAATATAACCACCATGTTTCTTTGCCTCATACTACATTCCTTCCAACTCATTAGCAAAGTATGGCATATCCTTTCCACTTCTCTGCTTGCTTCTAACAGTTAACCCTCACTTATTCCGCACATGCTACTCCTTTATTAAGTGCTGTCCTCTGTTTTTACCTTGTCATGACAATCTAATTTAGGGCTGCTTCACCTTACAATACACCACACCACCTCTTCTCCACAGTGAGTGAGGTTACTAATGTGTCTTTTGTATTCACCATGTGTATGCTACATATACATGTTGCAGAGAATTACAAGTTGCCCTGGCTACTTTGTCACGTTTTTATGATGTAAATATGGTGTGTGTGTGTGTGTGTGTGTGTGTGTGAGAGAGAGAGAGAGAGAGAGAGAGAGAGAGAGAATGCCTCATAGATTATGAAGTAGAAGTTGCATGCGAAATTTTAAAATGTGTACCGAATTCTTCCATAATGCATGAATCTGTAGATAGTAAGCCCTTACAATAGCATCCATGTTATTTCTATGGTGTAAACATGTAAGATAAATGCAGCATTATATTTAATTATAGTGGCAGTGAAGGGGAAAGCTTTGTTCCCCTCTTACTGAAAGAAAATAATAAGCTTTGCTTTCAGCAATAGGAGATCACCATAGCTCAGTGTTAGAGCACATGCTGTGCATGCAAAAGGTCCCAGTTCAGTTCTTGGCATTTCCAGGTAGGGCTGAAAAGACTCCTGTCTGACACCCTGGAGAGTCACTGCCAGTCAGTATAGATAATAATAATAATAATACCACTCAGATACCACTGAGCTAGCATAGCCTTTCCCAGCCTGGTGCCCACCAGATGTTTGGGGCTACAATTCCTAGAATTCCTGACCATTGGCCATGCTGGCTGGAGCTGATGGAATTTGAAGTCCAAAACATCTGGAAAGCACCAGGTTGGGGAAGGATGAGCTAGATGGCCCAGTGGTCTGACTTCATATGGTAGCTTTCTATGCTCTTAAGTTATCGAGGATCCTCTGTTTAAATCACCTTCTGCCTGTGCAAGAACTTTCAGCCTACCTCCTTAGGATTAGATATCAAGTTCAATTTATGTTACATCTAGCAAGAGGCAACTTTCATGCAGCCACCTCATTCCAGAGACCTGTTTGGATCTAGGGATGGGCAAAACAGCTCAGATTCTCTTTGTCAAAGTTGGACTTTGAAACAAGATCGTTCTGGTTGTCCCACAAAACTCCGCATTTTATGAATTTTGGGGTCTGGAATAGCTTCTGTGTTTTGAAATGAAAAAACTCTGAAATTAAAAAACACACACCAAACAAATAGAAAAGCACAAAATAGATGAGCATTGAGCAAACCTGGAAAAAGAGTGGGGTAAATGAGGGTGGGGGGGATATGGATATTGTAGCCCAACATGTTTCAGACTCCAATGCTCCTTGGTTTTGTCAGGGAATTGCAGAAAGAATAAAATTTCAAATTTGGATATGCTGACTGTTCAACCTCTTACACTAGTTAAAGTATGGGGTGGGTTGAAGAGTCAGCATATCCAAATCTGAAATGTTATTCTTTCTGCAATTCCCTGATGAAAGACCATTAGAGTAAAAAAAATGTGTTGGATTGCAATATACATATTTATTTTCTTATTTACTGCATTACTTTTTTTTAATACATCATAGTGGAGTAGCTGTAGCAAGGCACATTATGAATTTAATATGTATAATGTACCAAACATTGCAATTCTGCCCTTCCCCAAAGCACAATGATTGGAGAGCCCCTGGTAAAGCATCCCTTAGAATAAGAAGGTGGACTTGTCAGTCACTCAGCTGTACTCCCTTCCTCCCCCTCCCAGTCATCAGTATTTTAGAGAAACAAACTCCAAAGTTGCTATTGGAAGAGGAGACAGAATGTCTGCATCTCTGAGCACAGATCAGTAGTAATATAGCCTTGCCCTGACCTGTCTTTGGTTCTGGTTGTTTCGGAGGGAACCCTGGTTCACCTTGGGCAGCACCAGAAATGGGCCAAAGGGGCCCACTTCTTCTCAGGCTTCTGGTTTCATCTGAATCTGATGCACATTCCCAGTACTTGCAATAAATCAAACACGGGAGAGGCATGGCTGGATGGGAAGAAGGGAGCTGGTCAAAATGACTGGAAAGCCAAGCCATTAGGTGATTGGACTATGGATCATTCCTTCTGACTGGCGATGACACACCACTATCTCAAGCATCTGTGTCCAGTTCCTTCTGTCTTTCCTAGGGGGAAATCCGGAGTTTAAGCCTGGGACCTCATATGTGATAAATCATTGCTGTTCTGCTGGGATCCTGCTCCGTATCAAACCGTCTCGGTTTTGACCTACATGGTTGGATCCATATGGGGTTGGGAAGCAGGAAGATATTATGTCATGTACTTGGTCCCTGGGAGTATACAACAATCCCATCATAAGCCTCTCTCCTTTCTGCTTCTGAAACTATGTGGAGAGGGAGTTGGGGAGAAGCCGTAGCTCAGTGGTAGAGAACATGTTTGCATGCAGAAGGTCCCAGGTTCAATTTAGGGATGGGCGACCCGCCTGGCACTTGACTTGCGGCACATGATTCGAGCCAGGCTGAGCGCAAGCACCAGCTGAGGCACTTGCCAGACTTCCGGATCCCTGGTCCTACGTTGTTTACGTAGAAAATGGCATAATTTGCACAAATTAGGCCATAATTTGTGCAAATTAGGCCGTTTTCTACATAAACAATGTAGGACAGAAAAATTCCTGTCTGAAACCCTGGAGAGCCAGTGCCAATCAGTGTCGACAATACTGCACTTAGATGGACCCATGGTCTGACTCGGTACAAGGCAGCTTCCTATGTTCCTGTGCTCTGGGGGTAGAACTTTGGGTTCTGGTCCTGCATCTCTTTGCCTGCTGGTCACCTTCTCTACATCGCAGATTACTCAAAAAGTGAGCTTTGCTTTGTAAAGGCGGCTTCAACATCCCACCATGGCAGCAATTGGCCCCCTCCCTCCGCTATTTTCCATAGCAGTGCTCTTTCCCAGTCTCAGTCTTTTACTCATTTCTCAGTCATGTATCCATGACTGAGCAGCCCTATTTAGGATCCACTCTGCTCACCCTGTATGGGGAGGGGGCTAGAAAAGGTGTCCTAAACATAGTCTACCTCTTTCTCCCCTGACTGGATTACTGCGTCCAGTGGGGTCACCATTTTAGCGGTCAAAAAAGATGTTTGAATTTTGGAACATGGAATATACGGACATTGCTGGATAACATAGATAGTGAACGCCCTGAGCGTAGGACTGCTATTATTACAAGGGAGCTGAGATAGTTTAAAATTGACATAGCAGCACTTCAAGAAACTCGAAGGGCAGGAGAGGGACAGTTGAAGGAAGAAAAAGGAGGTTACCTTCTTCTGGAAAGGACTACCTGAGCAGGACCGACGAATACATGGAGTAGGCTTTGCCATAAAAAATTAGCTAGTGAACTCTTTGTCAGAAGTTCCTACTGGCATTAACGAATGCCTGATAACTCTTCGATTAAAGCTCGCCAGTAACCAGCAGGTAACTATTTTGAGCGCTTATGCGCCAACATTAGATGCTGATGAAGACATCAAGGAAAGCTTTTATACCCAGTTGGACACTCTCCTGTCAGAGATACCTAAGGAGGATAAAATTATCCTCCTGGGCGATTTTACCGCAAGAGTCGGGCGTGAATTTAATTTATGGCCAGAAACTATTGGAAAAGACGGAGTTGGAAATAGCAACCAAAACGGAATCTTACTTTTGTCTATATGTGCAGAGCATAATCTCACTATTACAAACACGCTCTTTCGGCAAAAGAATAAGTTTAAAACATCATGGCAGCGTCCACGGTCAAAGCACTAGCATCTTCTGAATTATGTAATTGTCCGTGTTAGAGATCGCTGCAATGTACTTCTTACTAGGGCCATGGTGAGTGCCGACGACTGCTGGACAGACCACCAACTAATCCGGTCCTCTATGGTTATCAACATTGCTCCCCAACGTAGGCTTCAAGGAAGGAAACCAAGGAGTAAAATGAACATCCAAGTCCTTCAAGATCCTATTAGGCAACTTTTAAATCGTAAATCTAAGGTGGATAATGAGATTTTCTCGCAAATCCCGCAAAAACAAATTAGAGAGGAACTTGCAATACTCCCCACTTTGGATGAAGTAAAAAAAGCCATTAATCAAATGAAGAACAACAAAGCTAGTGGACCAGATGGAATTCCTGCTGAAATCTTTAAAGAAGGGCCCCCCGAACTTGTACAACATCTTCATAAACTCATCGAAAAAATCTGGATAAGAGAAGAGATCCCAGAAGACTTCAGGGATGCCATAATTATCACCCTCCTTAAGAAGGGTGATAGAACAGACTGTGGAAACTATCGGGGCATTTCTCTCTTAGCTACCGCAGGTAAAATATTTGCTAGGATTCTCGCAAACCGTCTTCTATCTATTTCAGAAGAGATCCTCCCTGAAACTCAATATGGTTTCCGCCCCTCTAGAGGGACAGTAGACATTATTTTTACTGCACATCAGCTCCAAGAAAAATGCCGGGAGCAAAATCAACCCCTTTATATGGCATTTATTGATCTGGCTAAGGCCTTTGATACTGTAGACCGAACAGCTTTCTGGACTATCCTTATGAAAATTGGATGCCCCAATCAATTTGTGAATATCTTGCGACTTCTCCATGACAACATGACAGCAACGGTTTTGGACAACAACGGACTCTCATGGTGTTCCATTTAAAGTGGGATCAGGTGACAAACAGGGATGTGTTATCGCCCCAACATTATTTGCTATTTTCATCGCCATGATTTTACATCTTGTCGAGGGGAAACTTCCCACTGGTGTGGGAATTATATATCGAACAGATGGAAAGCTTTTTAATCTCAGCAGGCTGAAAGCAAAAAGTAAGGTAATTACAACCTCCGTTGTGGAACTTCAGTACGCTGATGATAATGTGGTCTCCGCACATTCAGAGGATGATCTCCAAACTATCCTAAATGCTTTTGCAGAAGCATACGAAAAACTTGGTCTCTCACTTAACATCAAAAAACCCAAAGTGCTTCATCAGCAAGTGCAGACTAACCCTTTGATGATGCCATCTATCTAGCTTGGCGGGACAATACTGGAAAATGTCGATCATCTTGGCAGCTATCTTTCTGTAACAGCTAACATCGACAGTGAAATCCAGCATCGTTTGAGCTCCTCAAGTGCCGCGTTTTCTCGAATGAAACATAGAGTGTTCGAGGATTGGGATATTAAGAAGACCAAAACACTGGTTTATGAAGCCATTGTATTACCAACTTTATTGTATGCCTGCGAAACATGGACTATCTATAAACGTCACTTCCACCTCCTTGAAAGATTTCATCAACGTTGCCTCCGGAAAATCCTGCGAATTACTTGGGAAGATAGGCGAACAAATGTCAGTGTACTGGAATAAGCAAAGACTACTAGCATTGAAAAAATGATCCTTCAACGCCAACTTCAGTGGACCGGTCATGTTGTTCGAATGCCTGACTGCCGTCTCCCAAAGCAGTTACTTTATTCCCAACTCAAGGATGGAAAGCGGAATATCAGTGGTCAGTATAAGAGGTTTAAAGATGTTCTTAAGGCTAATCTAAAAAAATGCAATATAAACATCGAAAACTGGGAAGCTCTGGCCCATGAACGATCTAACTGGAGGATGGCCTTTCACAAAGGTTCTATGGACTTTGAAGAAGCCCGAGTGCAAGGTGAAAGGGAGAAACGTGCTAAGCGAAAAGCACATCAAATGAATCCTTTACAGGACCATCTTCCATCTGGTAACCTGTGTCCTCACTGTGGGAAGCTGTGTTGATCTAGAATTGGCCTCCACAGTCACTTACGGACCCATCGCTAGAGTCTACACAATTTTTCTTTAGAATTTCCTCCTTTTAAAATTTCCTTTTTGTAAATTTTTTATCCTGGAAGACAATCTTATTTGGTCATGAGTGATCGCCTGATGATGATGCTCTTTCCCACTGAACTACTAGGTGGCTCCCAGTGCTGGATTCTGTGAGCCTAATGGGTTCCAGTCTTCCTTCTCTGTGTGGCCTGCTGCACTGCAAAGTAAACAAATAAAATCTGCTCTCGGCAGTCGGCAGAGACACCGCTAAAGGCCAAAGCAGACATCAAAGACGTATCAAGTGCCTACATCATTAGTTCTTTTTTACTGTAGTGCAGGGGCGCAGCACCTCAGGCCAGAGGGGCAAATCTGGCCCACCCAGGGTCCCAATTCAGCACTCCAGCTTTCTCCAGATGGCTACACCCCATCCATGGCCCCACCCCCTTTTCCCTGATGATTTGGTGGTTTCCCGGGTTTTGTGCAGTCCCTCCCCCCTAAAACATTGAAATGCCTCTTCTAAGGCTGAGCTACTGTCAGCAACATCTTAAAGCTGAAATATACTGGCCTCTTTTGTACTTTGGGCCCCACCCTTTTGCCTTTCCTCCCTCTTCTGTCTTAGGCCCCGCCCACAACGGCAATGCAGCCCCTGAGAACTCCCCCAAAATGGAATTCGGCCCTTAGGCTGAGAGAGGCTCAACACCCCTGCTCTAGTGTAAGCCCAGATCAGGAGCCTAGCACGGAGTGGTGGTGGAAGGGGGACTTTAACCCTTTCTCCCACACTATAGTCCCAATCCAGGTCACACACACACACCCTGTTATCTCTGTTGCAAAGGAGTGATCCATTCGCTTTAATGGATCAATATTTATTTAGAGTTCTGATGAGTGACTGTGCGAGAGCACTGTTCTCCCAGTGGGATGAACCTGGGGAGCCTCTAGGTTATCCATGCATACTTTTTGCCATCGGGCTGGCTGAATGTGGTGATTAGAACGGCAGTCCTAGCTGCCTCTTTGTCCTACAAATAGTTTGTCAACTATCTGTGTTCATGGACTCATTTTATTTATTTATTTATTTATTTATTTATTATATTCATACCCCACCTTTTTTCCTGCAAGGAACCCAAGGCGGCTTACCTAATCCTCCTCCCCCTCCTCTCCATTTTATCCTCACAACAACCCTGTGAGGTAGAGTATTTCAGTAATTTCTGGGGGGAGGATGAAAGTTTCTGGGAGGCTTACAAGTTAGCAATGGTGCTTTAAAAAAAACAAAAAAAAAACAAAACCATTTTTTTTGCTGCTGCCACAAGGAGCACAGGTTATGGAGCTGGTCTCAGCAGCTACCTGATAGCAGCCTCCATGTTTTATGCCTCCATGTTTAGCAGCCTCCGTATCATCATGTTTCATGATACTGAGATGTGACAGGGCATTGTCCCAGGGGCATCGTGGGCGGCGGGATTGTGGCTGCTGGGGGGGGGCATTGTGATCTCGCCCCACAATGCACCTGAAAGATTTCTGTGTCATGACATAACATCATTCTGATGGGACATTGCGTGTGTGCCTGTGGGGGACGGGGAACATGGAAGCCCCCAAGAAGCAGCTGGTGAGAGCTGCTGTCACCACTGCTGCTTGTGGTGGCAGCAAAAAAGAAAAGAAAAAAATATAAAGAGGGGGGGGGAAGCACCACTGCCAACTGGTAACCCCCCCCCGCCGACCAGAAACTTTTAGATAATCCCCCCCCCATTAAACAAATGCTGAAATAGCCCACCCAAATGCTGAGATGTTGCAGTGGTAACAACAAAGAGAAAAGAAGAAAACTGTTGCTACTGCTGCTGGTAATCAGTAAGCCTCCCCAAAAGGTTTGTGTGATTTCATCCCCTAAAATCACCTTGCTGTTTTCATCTCCCATCTGAACCACCACCACCACCACCACACACACAGCTTTGAATTTCTCAAGTGAGAACTTTCAGCCCCACCTAGAAGGGCAGAGAACTCTTCTCTGCAGGGAGTGCTGGACTGTGGGCTTGCCTCCTGCTCCTTGCACCATGGTGGTCTGCACTAGGTGAGTGGTCTGCTATGGCATCTTAGTGTCTGCCTGGTTGTGTTGTGTACATGTCATGGTTAGAGTGACATCATAGGGTTATTCAACCATTGCTGTGTATTGATTGGTGCCTTCAGTGAATGGGTAACATGCGGTGGTGTCATCTGTGCATTATGCTGTGATTGGTGAATGGTAACAGAGTTGCCACAGACACTATGGGAGTATATTCTGGTGTTGCTACATAGGGTGTTGCTTCTGCTGGTGTTGTTTTGCCTTCTCCTTTGCTACTCAGAAAGTATTGTATTGTGATCGTTTTAGCACCGCGGTGTAGAAATTCAGCCCTGGGGCCAAACCTAGCCCACCTGGGGTTCCAGCCCTGGCCTCTGGCTTTTCCCTGATGGCCAGGCCTTCTTCTCCTGCCCACTGATCATTTGATGGTTTCTCAGCTTTTGTGCAGTTCTATTCCCCATTCTAAACTTGGGAGGGCGCCTTCTCCCTTATCAACCTGCCTGGTCACTGAGGTCATCAGATGGCATGCTCCTGGTGGTTCCACATGGACCTATGGCCTGATTGGAGGCCACCCAGAGAAAAGCCTTTAGTGTGGTGGCCCCATTTCTGTGGAACTCCCTGCCTCTGGAGGTCAGGCAGGCACCAACATTGTGTTGTTTCTGGCACCTCCTGAAGATATTTTTATTTCAGGAAGCCTTCTTTGGTTGACCAGCTACTGTTTTTACTGATATTCTGTTTTTACTGATATTCTGTTTTTATTGATCCTCTGTTTTTATTGATCCTCTGTTTTCAATATTGTGTTTTATTATTTTTATCTTTTCCCCCTATTATTGTTCACCACTCCAGAATCTGTGCAGATGCGGAGCAGTATATAAATGTCATAAATAAATAAATAACAGGTTGAAATGCCTCTCCTTGTGCTTAGTTACTGGCTGTAAGAGCTGTAAACTACAATATGCTTGTCCTTTTTGGGGGGTATTTTTGGGCCCACCCCTTTTGCCTTTTGGGCCCACCCACCACTAGAATGTAACCCCACCCCCAAGAGCTTCTCTGAAATTGAATTTGGCCCTCAGGCTGAAAGAGGTTCCATACCCCTGCCTTATCAGATCCTGGTATGACAGGACCAAAGGATTATACTACCCATGTTTGTCTATACTCATCCCCACAAGAAAAGAAAACAAAATCAAAAGTTTGCTAGGGATGGGAGAATTGGCAAGGTTCGAGTTCAGTGAGGTTCTCCAAGTTCCACCTCAAAGCTTGGTCCACCTATTTCCCATTCCGAATGTGTGCTTTTATCTTTTTTGTTCGAACAGGCATTGTGTGCATTTGGGTGCACAATTTTTTTTAAAGCATCCACCCAAATGCATACTTTCCCCCGATCGACTGAAGTGTGAACATGCATCCCCCCCCCAAATGTGTATTTTAAAGTGCACATTTTTCAAACAAACACATTTTGCGAACCTGATCACAAGCTTGGGAACATGCAAGCTTTACCCCAAAAATGTCCTCGTGTTTGGGGGTGCCAATGGGGCAGATTCTGGTAAAAACAACAACAATAAGCAAACAAATCAAAATGAAATTCTCACACATCCCTATGTACCATTGGCTGGGTTTATGGAAGAAGCAGAGAGTACCTTGAACCCCTGATGCTGAGGCAAAGGAGCATTCCCTCCTTCTCCATCACTGTAGGGCTGCTGCCAAATAGCCATAAGAGAGTACTCCCCGGCCAAAGGAACAGACCAGAAGAACAGGTGGTGGTGTTGAATTAATGGGTCAATTGGACCTCATATTTGAATGGCCTAAAAAAACTTATATTTTTAAGAACGTTTATTTTGAACTATTGTGTACTTGCTTGCAGTGTTCAAGAAAAGGTTTCACTTTGTACTTGTCATGGTGTGCATTTTGTTTTGTGTTTGCATGCTTGCTTTCATTGCTTTTTATTTTGTATTTGCCTTGGCTTTCTGCACATGTCTTTCTTTTCTACTTTAAATATTGAAGTGAGGTTCCTAATACTGAATTAATGCCATGCTGTGAGTTTCGTATACAAATGCCCAAAATTCACTTTGTCACGTAAAAACATAAACAAAAAACAAAATCAAAACACTAGTCAAAGCCAAAGTTCCCAAGAGGGAAATTCATGACCTAGAGAAAGATTTCTTGCTGGTGTTCCACAGTGACAGATAGTAATGGAAATATAGTACTTGCAACACCGAACTAAGAGGCTATTATGTGTGCAAGTCACATTGAAGCCATAGAGGA